>CAUJNA010003247.1:100000-442500 GCA_963377175.1 Effrenium voratum
TGGTCCCAGCGGCCTAGAGGCACGGCTTGAAAACAAACCGCTTCCCCAAATTGTGCTGCTCGCTTTCTTGCAGAACTGAAGGGAACAATCCTGGCAAATTCCGGGAATAGCCTGGAGTTCACCTTGCTTTTGGTGGCGAGAAAAAGGGCAACATAAACTGGGCTGTCCTCAGATCCCCTGCTAAAAGTTTAATATTGAGTGAGTTAAGTGGGAACCCCCACTAAACCCTGAAAGACTGAAAAGCTAAGGATGGCTGGGAACGACCAAGTGAAGTTGACGCGGCCTCAAATTTGTCGCCATCCGCACAGGTCACCCGGCAGTCATGCAAACACCTGTGTGACGTGAGAGGAAAAAACGACCGCGATTTGCTCGCCATGGTCGAAACGGGACTTGGGTTGTTTGAAAGGTAGCCAAAAGGAAAAGTACTCTCCCGAAACAACCATAGAACCTGCACATGGGGTTCCTGGAAGACACTGTTCCTCGCAAGGGCACCCCTGTGCAGCTTCCATGTTGCTTGAGACGGATATTGCCTGTTTCTGCAGAACTTGGCCTCAGCCCCTTCTTGCCAGCAAGCAGGAAGAACAGAAATTGGGATTTCCTCCTGCCTGTCAGAAAGGTCCCTCTTTTCAGGGAAAACCGGACCTTGATGTTTGGAGAATGCCTAAGTTAGCAGCTGTGGAAAACCGCTTTAGAGCTGCGCCCAGTTGCTTTGCGCTCGGTTTTGCTTGAAATCAAATTTGACTGCGGGCGAAAGAGATTAGCGCGTTCCTATGAATCCTCTGGGTTTCGGACCTGAGGAAATTTCGGAACAATACAAGTATGCCTGGTGGCAAGCTCAACCTGCCAAATTTTCGACCATGGCTCAGAGAGAGATGACTGGGGATGTCCTGAAGAGGTAGGTGGGACATCCCAGCCATAAGCGGAGTGCAGCCAAGCCGGCCTTGGCAAACGTCACTGGCATTCTCCCAACGAGCTTGAAGCTTCCCTCCAATTTGTGGTTTGGACTGGTGGTTTGCAACTCCCCAAGCCACCAATCCAACCCACCAACCAAGGGTTACCTCGTAGCCCCACACACCAAAGAGCAAAACCGCAACACCAAGACTTACTTGGGCCTCACAACGCGCAACAAGCGCCTTTGGAAGCATAACCCAGGGCCCTAAGGGATACACCTGATGACTTGGTTGCTGTTGACCCCCCTGCAAAAAGTTTAACTTTTCGGGGGTTTAGCGGAAAACCCCTTGACTTTCACAAAGTTAAATAAACTCTAAGAATCCAACCCAATAGCAGTCAAGATGACAAAACGAACAAAACCAGGGGCCCTTTGTTGGAGGTGGGGTGGGCCGGGGCAACTGCTTTGGCAGCTCAGGCGCCACTCTGTTTCTCCATGTCCAACATGCTCTGATATAGCTTCTGACAGATGGCCATGGCAGGCCATAAAGCAGGAGGCCTTCTTTACCATTATGACATTGATATACTTATCTATATATATATATGCTATCCAGCATCACTTCATCCGGACATCCTTGCAAACGCTTGGCCTAAATCGAACACGCTCAATACTCAGGAGCCCCTTTTGGCTGGTTCGTTTCAGGGGAGGAAACAATTTCAGGAAATCTGGCGACTTTTGTTTTAAGTCACATCCTAAGTAGACTGCCAAAAAAACAAACTTCTACTTTACCACTAAAATGTTTTAGTGGTCCAAGCCCAAAAAAGTGACGAGCTCAAGTCCGAGTCACGGGTCACTCAGGAAGTGAGAAGCTTGGAAATCCATACAACCAAAAACAAAAACGTTGATCAGCCTGGGTAGAAAAGCAAGAAACAAAACCGTGGGCTTTTCTCAGGTATGTTCAAGGGACACCAATAGTGGGATTCTCCAGCCTTCGATTTCGAGAGCCCGGCGGCCTGGCGAACAGGACCATCATTGCCAGGAGAGTACCCGAGCGTCCTCGGCTATCCCCAGACCTGATTTTGCCCCACCTCTCCTTCTGACCCTTACAAAATGGGTTCATTACCCACGAAGCAAACATGGACCCATTTGTTGAAGGCTCATGACTCTAGGTACTTCCTTTTTCTTGCGAACCTCTCAAATGCCCAGTGGGTTTCCAGGGGAAGAAAAGAATCGGCACCCTTTTTTGGGCTGAGTTTAAAGGGAAGCCTTCCCCAAGAAAATGAAACAAGGGCACCACTGGGCAACTCTCCTGGAGGATCCCTCCCAAGCTGCAAACACCAAGAGCCCAGCTGGGAGCCCCAAGCTTCCAGCTGCGGAAGACGTCATCTCGGTTGCTTTCTGCCAAGCCCTGCTAACAGTGACTAACTTTTAGTGGCTTAATTCGGAAAACCCATCAGTTGGCCAAAAGTTAAAGCCCTAACATCCAAGCAAAATGCAACAAAGTCATGTGACATCCCCAACCCCACCGCTGGGGACCGCCTGGCTCCAGTTGAACCCCTCCGGAACTGAAAGCGGCAGCCCATGGGGAAAAAGACCGCGAGACGGTAGACATTTGTCGAGGTGACTGTGAAACACATACACACAAAAAAACTGTGAATTCACAAATTAAATTCGTCAAAGCACCACTTTGAAATCACTTTGAAACCATGGTCTGAATTTACCAAAAAAAACAACATTCTAGGGTTTGTTATAAGTGGTGTAGGATTCCATCCATTCACAGTATGTGTGCAAACATGTATGTATAGACATATGTACATATATATATAAATATATGCACATCAAGGAGTAGTCAACTCGTTCTCATGCAACATTTTGCCGTTTGAAACCCCGAAATGCGATGCCCAAAAATCACAGACAAGTGGCCACTTCTTGGCCAGGTGTGTGCGATCTGCTTCTGGAAGTGTCCTCAAAGTCGACAAACACGGCATCTACCGTTTGAACCCGTCGGGCCTTCCGTGTGATTCTAAGGGTTTTGTATTACACCCTGGGAATACACCCGCTGGGTATTGACCCCATTTAGGCACGTGTCTGCATAAAACCGTGCTATGTTGAACCATTCTGGGTCATTTCCCAAGGGTGTAATCTCAGGGTGTAAGTCAAAGACCCTCAGAGTTACGAGAGTCATTGTCTGTTGCTTGAGTTGCGCTAAGGCTCCAATCCTATGTTCCTACCGCTCGATGCGAGACGGCCACGCAAGTATGGCACGCGGCTTCCCGCTTGTGATTGGAAGTTGAGCGAGCCCTCGTCGCTCGTCGCAAACCAGAGGAAAAAAAAACACACACTGGGCCACTGGGCGTGTTGACAGTTAGACCCCAGAGCCCCAGACTGCTGTTGCCAGTGGACCTTCTCTCCCCCTCCGAAACAGGTACGAAAAAGGGCACGAAGGGGCCGATTTCAGGGATACATGAAAACACCTGAACATTGCAACTTGTAAATGGTGGTTTCCAACTTTATTCTTGGTGCTGAAAAAGCAACATGTTGCAACTGGTGGCAAAATCTATCTTTCAAGGAGCCCTGCATTTCTTTGAGCCCAGTGAAGCCAGCAGAGATCACCTTTCTCATGGGAGCTGAATGTATCAACTGGCGAATGAATTTCTCATCGGGCAAAAGCCCCAAGTTCAGAAAAACAAATGCCACGGAAAGGGCGACTGTTTGGTTAGGTACCCGGATTCTTCAAGCCCCCGGTTGCCAAACTTATTGAGCGAAAGCCTTTACAGGGAAGGGGGGGCAAGAATCCATCAGGTTGATAGCCCGCGCAAAGATCTCCATGCCAACAAACAGGCCGTCCTTTGTTTGGGCCCCCCAAACGAAATGTTCAAATCTCCACGAAACGTGGATTGCGAAACCCTGCGCAAATTCCGGGCTTTGCATCCTAGCGCGACGCCGTCAGATTAAAGTTCCCAAACGTCTGTGCGACCATCGTTCTTTTCAAAACCACTCCTGGGTATCCGCAGGAAAGATTCCAGCCAAAAAACGGGGCCATCTCAGAGAAATATTGACTGGAAATCTCACCCAGCCCTTCTTAGGGGTAGAAAAACAAATCGGAGGGGGGGCGGTCCAAGACTCCATTCCATATCTCCAGGGATCTGTTGCCCACTATGAATCAACAAAGGGTTGGCCTTTTCCTCTGAACAGCCTCCCTCTGCAACCTCCCTTGCAAAGGCTTTCTACCCCAACAGGGCTGCAACAAAATCAAATTCTCACAGAACCAGTGGAGAAACCAAGCCATGGATCCACGATCCTCACAACGACCAGAGAGTCATAATCAAAACCGGTACTAAAATGGTCGTAATCCCAGAGCCATGCTTCAAGACTTAAGCTGGATATCCGAAGCTATTTCTGGCAAGGGGATTGTCCCTTGCTAACCCAACCATCAATCCCCCGAGTTTTGAGCGAGTGGCTCAGAGTTAGAATAAGTGGGTACCCACTTTTTTCTGTAAAGGAACCCTCCCCCCCAAAAAAAGTGGGCAACAGGGGGGGGGAGGGAATTCTCCTGGGTCCCGGCCCATGCATTTCCCATTTACTATCCAGGCTTGCAGGGCGGAAAAAAGGGGGCGGCCCCAGGGCGCGAATTGAGGCCTCCTGGCCCAAAACCCCCCACGAATTCCCCACGACCAAATCCCAACCCCCGAGCTCCGGAGAAAAACGAACAACCGCCCCATGCCAGACTCCTCGGAGGGCTCCTGGGCCGAAAGCGTGTCTCCTTAGACCCTCAAAAAATGGGCGGTGGTGGTCAAAAATGGCCGGTAACCCCAGCCATGGGTTGCCCTATGGAAAGGACCAAGACCAAGTCCTGGTCAAATTTTGACCTCAAATGGGTCCATGCCCCGGAAATTGGGGAGTGACCCCTTTTTTTAAGGGTCATGGAGACTCCATGTGGGTGCCAGTGGATTTTCAGGGGACCAAAAGGGATCGGCATCCGAAATTTTGAGGGGTTGGTTGAATTGAAAGGGAACCCTTCCGATTCTTTTGGGGAAGGGTTGAAATTTAAAGGGAGCCCTTCACACAAAAATAGAGGAAGACAGGGCGCCACTGGGCAACTGGGAGATTTTCCCTGGCCCAGAAAACTGGGTGCATCACATCCGGAGCCTGGCAGGCTGGGGGGGGGGGGGGCTGGAAAAACCATCGTCCGTCCGTTCTTGTGTTGTTCAGTACCTGGAGTCTCCATGACCTCTTAAAAAAAGATAATCACCCGGGTCATGAGCCCATTTTTAAAGGGTCACGGAGACTCCAGCTATTAATTTGTCTTTTCAACATGGGCTACGGACATGCCCCAAAACCCCCGGATCCTCGAAACTCTGGACCGAAACCGACCCAGGAAACCACTCCGGCGAAACCAAATCTATGGGTTGGGTGCAGGCTGGGCTCGCTGGGCTCCCTTACGAACAAGGTGGTGCCTGGCTCAACCTTCAACATCTGCAATTGGAGGTGACCATAGCTCGGTTGCTTTCTGCTCCCCTGCTAAAAGTTTTATTTTTAGTGGTTTAGTGGAAAACCCATTAGTTGGCAAAAAGTTAAAGTCCTAACAGCCAAGCAAAATGCACCAAAGATAGGTGACCATAAGTGAACTGTTGGCAAAATCGATGGGCTTCCCCGGCAAATTGAACATAAAAATCCAAGCTACACCAATGGAACCCGTCTGTTTCTATCAAACCGAAGCTAAAAGGAACCCCAATGCACCCTGGATTCGCTTGTGTCCCCGAAATCCGAAACCTGAAGCTCCGGGAGACTCAGTTCGTTCGGACCTGGAAATCAAAAAGTTCAATTCACCCTGACCCACTCAAAGATCTCACAGTGGACCCAAAGTGCTGGGAGAACCCAATCTTCGTCAGATTTTAGTTGATTTGCTTTGGGCCAAACTTTCACCAAATCTCAGCGATCGCCAGGGGCTCGGATTCTTTGATCGAGTTTTTGGACGTGCGCGCGTGGATTTCTGTCTCGGAAAAGTACTTGGTGCCATTCCCCACAGTCGCCACTGTCCTCACAATCCCAGCCCCCACAGTTCTTCCACAATCCCCCTTTTCCTACAGCCCCCACTCCGTTTGTGACTTGGGCCTAAACACGGCTGCATCCCCAAAATGGCCCCAAGGGCCACATGGAAACGAACACTACCTGCGGCTTGCCCTAGCTCTAGCAAATGTTGAGCCACATGGGTACATGGATCCTCTCAGTGCATCAAAGGCTGAATGTATACGTTTGCCTTGGTATGAAACCCTAGTTTTTGGATTGGTTCACCGTTCGTTGTGGCTTAATTAATTATGGGAAATAAGTCCCAAAAAGGGCCCAACATGGACCTACTGTGGATGGAACAAATCCGTTCGCACCACTTTGAACCCATGAGAAGCTATTGTTTGTTGGTATTTTCAAGGGGGATCATCATTCCGGGGGTTGTTAGGTGGTGCGAAATGGATTTCGCCCTTCCACACTCTGCAATCAGACTTTGAGGTCTGGGAGACCAACTCGCTCTTACCTCAGGTCGCGGCTGCAACATAAGGAACCAGCCTGGCAACCGGCGTCCGGGCGAAGGAAAGCCGCCAAGAGGACAAACATTCCACGAAGCCCAAGAGGAAATGTCGAGCCTACCTGGAGTCTCCATGACCCCTGAAAAATGGGGTCACCCAAAACTAGTGGGGTCATGACCCCATTTTTGAAGGGTCACGGAGACTCCAGGTAGAGAATGGTAGAGAGCCCCTGTGCCAGGCTTTGCGGAGGATTTTTTTTTAAATACAAATAGCCCCAGTCGGAGAGGTGAGTCTCGTTCCCATATCGCCCTGCAGGAGAAGCTTGCGTCCTATTTTACCTCAGCTTAATTAAAAATGACAAATGTTAGATCCTGGCCATTCAGATCTCTTCATCCTCAAATGACATGCGAGAGCTCTCCGCCATCTCAGACCAGAATGGTTGTTGGCTCGGCCAAGCTTTGGCTCCCTTACCTACAGAAATGGGCAGCTTCAAGCCTCGAGGCACCAAAAGTTGACCTTTTGCGCAGTTGCAACTACCCAAAACTTCCGGGACCGCACCGATGATGGAACCGGTCAAGGGGGAAAACTGGGTGCGACTCACCGACCGCGAAGAAGGGGGCGTACGGTGCACATGTTGTCAATGACTAAGAAAAGCGAAGCAGAAGGCTAACGTGCCGTAGGAACCCCCAAGTGGTGACTGTCTAGTTAGCGGTGGGTCAAGAATAGGTACCCAAAATGGCTTGCCCTGGTAAGTGGAAACATAACAAAATCTGCGGTCCCCTGGTGGTCTAATTTTTACCCACACCCAGTTGATTTTCCCTTTGCAACCAAGCTGACGGAGTCGATCTCGGCTGAAAGGCCAGGGGACCCTGGCCGTCCCAGTTGACCCCTGTTTTTCGGGGTCCAGAAAGGTGGCGAAAGGTAAAATGTGACCTCCGGAGGTCCGCAAAACCCAAACTGTGACCTCCAGGGTCATTAATGGAAACCAGAATCTCAGAAACCTGGGGTTCTCTGTTGGTTTCATTCTGATCTATCACATCAGCTCGGCTCCGTAAGCTTCCTTCGGCCTTCTTCAGCCTTCCTGTTTCAACCCAAACTCTCGGGCGAAACGAATGCAGTTTGACGCCTTCCGCTGGCCGAGAGGTTCTTGAAGTGGTCAAGGCACGCCTGGCGGCTGCTTCAGAAAGGGCGTAAAACCGTTTAAAACGTAGACCCCATATTAATCAACCCAGTGTTCCCCTCCAAAAATCATGACTGCCCACTGATCCCAGGGACACCCCCCCCATTATTTAACTGGGTTTGGGGTCAACAACCCATGGGTTTGCTCACCCCAAGCGACCTGTGCTTTTTGACAAACTGGACTGGCCTCGGTCCGGTTCCCCCGCTCAAATTGACTAACTTTTAGCGGACATTCCCCACTAAACCCGAAACAAACTACAAAGCTAAGTGGATGGCAATGGCCACCAAGAGGAAATGTCTGAGCTACGCGCGCATTTGCTCAGGCCAATTGAGCGCGCAGCATCTCCTCCCCCCAATCAACATGCGTGTGTGCCTTAACGGCTGCCTTTCGAGAACTGTAAACCTTGCATCCCGAGCAAAGGTGACAAAACTTGATTGGGTTGCATGGGTCTGGGGAAAACAACTCCCCAAAAACCGCGTCCTTTTGGAACACGAGCAACGGGGTTTTAAAAGGCATCCATGAAACACCGGGCCTGCAGGGATTCATCATTCTTAGCTATGAAACGACCCCGCGGCCTGTCTCCTGATCCCCTTTTAGCTTGAAATGATGCCAGAGGGAGGTTTGGGTGCAGCCATCTGACCAGCTGGATTGTCTGTAAGGCACCATCAAAGAAGAGGCAAACAATCATTCAAGGAGTGCCAAAACAAGGTCACACCATTGCGCACGGAACAATCTATGCGTTGCCTCTCAGCAGGCAATGAGCGAATGATTCGTAATCCGGATGGCCCCCAAAACCCATTGCTGATGACCCCCCAGTTTAAAAAGAAAAAAAACAAAAACAGTTGCCCCGAACATTTGGCCGCACGTTTGACCAGAGACATGCCACGGCAAGCGCCATGGAACCGTCTGACATGCCGAGGCCTGTTGGCCCTGGATCTTGGAAGCCACCACGCTCAAAGGCGTGCCCTTGAAGACTTTGTGCTGCAGCCCATGGTAGCAGGACTGCGGCCAAAGCAGAAAACGAAAACGCGGCGGAAGTCGGGGAGTGTCGACTTGTTCCATGGTGAAAAGTTCTGGGGTCTTGGTCAGAAGAGCATGTTGGGATTCGGGAGTGATGTTTTGCCGCCCGAGAAGTCAAAAGGAAGACCCCACTCATTATTGGCCTCAATGGGAAGAGCACGTCGGGCAGAAATGGAAAAATTGTGACTGGGGCTCCTGAGCAGCATGACATGAGGCAGCACGCAGGCAGCTTTCTCCAAAGCGCGTATGTTGGGGCAACAGCCGAGGGGGCATGGGGAAGGACGAGAAAACGGATGGGCAAGAAAGCAAATACTGGAGAACCGGATAGCCAACGACTAGTTCTCGGTTTGAAAATAGGAACTATGGTCGACACCTCCGAGGTAACAAGACAAAGCCAAATAAGATCACAGGGCACAAGAAAACCCAAGGCCTCCACTGGAAGGGCTCTCTGAACCTTCGGATCCATCGGATATTTCCAGGGCGTTCCCACATCCAAGGGAACTGGGCCAGGCAAAATGCACGGTGGAACCTTCACAAGCTCACAAGGCACCAGCAGCCACCATACTAGGCCAAAGGAATATATATATATAGATAGTATGGTAGCCCTATATATATATATACACATATGTATGGGCGTGTCTGTTATTTTAAGAGACCCCCCCAAATGGTGGTTTTCCATTCGGTACCACTATATATATATATAAGCAGCTTGTAGACATTAACTGATTAAATGCGTAAATCAAGCAATTCGTGTTGTCTCACCAACCTAGGTTGCAACCTGGTCGGTGCCTGCGTTTGCCGGCTGATGTCAAAGGACAACCTCTTCACACTAAAAGATGGCGACAACTTGGCTGCTGTTAAGTTGGATCTTGGACTTTTAGCTTTTTGGAAAAGATGACTTGCACTACTAACTTGCAACGAACTCTAACAGTTTGTGGACAGGGGGATGGGACAACGCCGCACGCTCTAATTCGGGTCCAAGCGCAGATTAACGATGCTGTCAAGAGGGTGTCGCTGTGGGCAGTGACTCTGGAAAAACAATCTGATCACAATTTGAGTGAGGAGTTGACCAAACAGAAAGGAATTCAGGTGCCCCTGAACAACTGAAGGACTCTCCTGCAGATTCAGCTGGAACCCCCAAACCAAAGCCCATTAGAGGAACCTCCGAGCAAGTTGCCCCCGACATGAACCCGATCCCTGTGCTTCCCGCGCCCATTGCGCCGCCGGAAGGGCCTTCGCCTGCAGCGGGGATTGGTAGTTCACAAAGACGTATGCGAAGCTCGCGGCGTTCTTCATGGCGTTCCTCGAGTCGAGAGTCTGCTTCTGTGCAAAACGAGGGCAACAAATATCACGAGCACAACGAAGACCACGACCACGACCACGACCACGACGACCACGACGACCACCACCACCACTAAACAAGCAAACAAATCAAGAAGCAAGCAAACAAACGAACAACCAAACAAACAAGCAAACCAACAAACAAACACGACCAACCAACGAACCAACCAACCGACCAACCAAACAAAGAAACAAACAAACAAACAAAAAAACAAACAAAACAAGCAAGCAAGCAAACAAACAAACAAACCAACAACAACTGCCACCGAAACAGCAACAGAGAAGGCAACGGCAACAGCAACCACCGCAACAGCAATACATAGTAACAGCAACAGCAACAATAGCAGAGGTAGCAAAGGTTCTTCGGAGAAAACAAAGGTAAGGGGTTGCCAAAGCTGGTATGTTGACCTGGACAGGTATTCTATTCAAGACCCGCCCGTTTAGAGACAAGATAACTTGAAGGCAGAACATCAAACACCTCAACTCAGCTGCCCAAAGGACAGGTTCGCCTTGTCGGGTCATGCCTAAAATGGCTGTGGGTCAAAACCTTGTACCCCTGGTGAACATCAAAATCGGTGGTCCATGGACGTTCGTCCGCCCCAAAATGGAGGCATAGGCGATGACCCATGGCCAAATCGACGACTTTGGAAAAAAAGGCAAAAGCTCGACTTCGGACAACTGTTGAAACCTCCGGCAACGGCCCTGCCGCGAGTTTCCTCAAAAGGGAAACTACCAGCAATGACAGGATCGGGCATGTTCCCTTGAGAACCTGGAAGGCGAAACTCGGAAATAAAGCGATCACAAGAAGCCACGCGCTAAAGTATGGTGAGTTTGTAGGTTTTTGAGTAGCGAGGTTAGAATAAAGGCAACCTTTTTTCTGTGGTCTATTTTAGTAGGGGAACCCTCCCCAAAAAAGGTGGTAGAAGGGCACGATCCTGGGCGCCTAGGCTTGCTTCTTGGGGCAAAGTATCGAACCCTGAAGCACGGAGGCTACCAGTCCCAGGGTCCCATCGGTCGACTGCCGTGACTTCAGACGTGGTTGCCAGCCATGGGCGCAAACAACAAGGCTGGTGGGAACACACACACACACACACTTGTCCCGCGCAAGTTCAAGTTGGAGGGTCGGAAAGGGGTGCCTCAGTCGGAAGAAAAAACAATCCGGCGAGGATTGAAATGGATCCATGGCGTCGATCCATGGTGTCAGCAGACTTTGTCTTGTTCCACGGGCTCGTGCCGGAACCAGCGGAACTTGGCTCCTCCTGAAAGAGGGCCTCTTCTTGTCAAACACGGGGACATATAGGTGACTTCAAAGAGGATGGGTGAAAAGAACAAAGTAATGGAGAATCAACATCGCCTTCCTTTGGAAGACCTTGCACTTTGTGTAAAACGGGTCGCACCATTTCAGCGACAACCCGTGAAATGGGGCGGGCCGTGAAAATGGGGGGGGGGGGGGGTGAATCTGTGTGTGCGTTCCTTCCAAGCCCCCTTCTAATTCCGCCACGAAGTAAGCGGTTGAAGTTCAAGGCTAAAACTGAAAAATGCGAACAGGCTTAAACTGAGACATGGCTCATGGTCTTGGAAACAGTGACCCTCTTTGTGCCCTCAACATCTTGGCCCGAACCGACGTCGCCAGGAAAGGCCTCTCTGGCCAAGGCTCGATTTTCGTGGAACGTACAAGAAGAAGGTGTAGCCACGTCCTCGGCCGGACCGTTGCCCTACTTGCAATCAAAGGACCTGCACACGAATCACCCATTTTTCTAGGCTGGAATTAGGACCCCAGCAAAAAGGGGTCTTTTTTGCCTGGTGAGTGGAAAACAAAGGGACCCCAAAAAAGCAAAGAAAAACAACGGGGAGCTAATTCTGGGGAAGTTTTGTGACCCTGGCCGCCAAAGAGACACAACTGGGAGACAGGTAAAACCAAGTCCCAAACGATTTGCGGTGAGCAATGTTCCAAGCGACATAGCGCCGAGGCAATTCCCGGAAATAAAGGACACCTATACAGCATCCCGCAAAAAATCCAAGGGCACAAAGTCTCTAAGTTCTAAGGGTTGTTGTATACCCTGGGATTACACCCTTGAGAAATGGCCCCAAAATGGTTATAAATTAACATGACCTTCTCCCGGAAATATGCCTAAGTGGTGTCATTTCCCAGGGTGTAATCCCAGGGCGTAATACAAAAACCTTTAGAAAACCCCGGCCGCGGGGTTTTCAGCAAAGCTAAGAACCGCGTCAAGGCGCCAAAGCCCAGGTCGGCCAGCCATCTCATCGCCTGCGAGAGATCGGGGAATTGTCATACTAGGCCCTCCAGTAGAGAGGTTAGAAGAAGTTCATACCCGATCTGTAGTCTATTTTAGTAGGGGAACCGAATCTCACCAAACAAAGTTGGTGAGAAAGGGCACGATCCTGCAGGACCTACACCCGGAGACCGCAGGTGTTTCGCCACAGGTAACCCTTCGCGATGTTCAACTGTTGATTTTGAAAGGTTGCTTACCCTTGGTGACCTACAGGAAAATTGTCAACTTTTGGTTTTGTAAGGTTGCTTACCCTTGGCTGCCTACAGGTAAATTGTGAACATTTGGTTTTTTAAGGTTGCTTTACCTTGGTGACCTGGCAGATGGATCCACCGGGTTACCTGGGTCTGTCTTTTTCCAGGTTGGACCCGCCAAAATGGCGCAGCGGTTTTCCTGTAAAGGTTTCTCCCCTCAAAAAAAGGACACGCCCACAAATTTCAGCTTCCCTGGAGCCGAAGCGGTGGTTTGGAGGCTTTCTTTTCTTTTGCCAGCTACAAGAAGGGTTCACATCCCGTAAACCAATCCAAACGCCAATCCAGGGTTCTCTGAATACCCTCTGGTCCTGTTCTTTGTTTAGCCTACCCCAAGCAAACAGGATTTGGGAAGACGCCCATTGCATGGTCATTCTGCGGCTGGTTGAAGGGGAGCTACCTTTGTCAACGGGCACCCTTACCTACCAACCAACTCACTCCAGGTTTTACACCAGCATCCTCCAGGTCGAACTCGCGCAAAATGCAGGAAGGCAGCCTAACACCTGCCATCCGTACGGATGGGAGGGCACCTGGAAGATCAGGCAGGTGCCACGTTAGTGGGAAGGGAAATAGTTCCGGATTCAGACACTGGCGGACGCGTGTCGTGTCCAATCCTTCTCTTGGGAAGCCGCTGATCTCTCCAAGTTTACCAAGCGACCACAATTCTTCCCGGGCGGTGCTAGGCGGCCAAACCAGACACCTCTTGCAAGCCAGGGTTGGTGTCCTTTCGCCAGTTAACCCGAATAAGAATCCTACACGGGAAACTGGTTCCCAACATGGTCTTTGGGAATCGGAAATCCTTGATGCAATCATGGTCCAAGAACCCTCCACCATACCTTTTGAGCATTCCGGGACGCCTTCTGAAAGGAATCTTCATCATGGGAAGCTTGGGGTATGCTCAAAAGGTATGTTGGAGGGGTTTTGGACATGGGACATAGGCAGGCCCCGTTCCATAGTAGAAAATAATAGCCAGGCCCCTTCAACTTACAACGTGTGGTAGCTTCCATTTGGCTTTTTCGCCCCCTGGAAACAATGAGACAAAATGCCCAGTAGTGAAGCTGATTCCCTTTACAACCAACAAGGGGGAATTTTGAAAATCACTTCAGCAAATGGCAAAGCCCTGGTGTTCCGAAATGGGGGTTCCACATGGCGAAATGGAAGGTGGAATCAATAAAATGTCGTAAATGGAAGGTATGAAACCAAGAAGAAAAACACACACATTTCAGCAAATCTGAAATCGAATCCTTTTAAAACCAGCAAGGGAAACTAACTTAAGCAATTGGACGCTGGGACCGTGCACCCAAACTTCCCTCAAAGATTCCTTCATCAACCCCCCTAAGGTCCAATCCTCTGATAGATTTATTGGTGGGGTGGAAAAAACCCTAAGGTCCAATGGAGGCAAATCGAATTTCTGAGGAATCCCAACCCTGGGTCCTCCAGTGGAGAGGTTAGATTATGGGAACCATTGCTGTAGTCTATTGTAGTAGGGGAACCCTCCCAACCCAAAAAGCTGGTGAGAAAGGGCATCTGGCTGGAGGGCCTAGAACCAGTCGCGACACCGGTGCCCAGGGCTTGGCTTGGCGCCTGCTGCTGATCTTCCACTTCCGCCGGCAAGTTCCGGATCACCAGCGTGGTGTCTGTCCACCTTGGGGCGCTCGCTGCGTCGCGCGTGGCTTGCGGGGTGCGGAGTGCGTGCGGGGAGGCAGGGGTCGGTGGGCGGATTCGTGCGCGGCAGGCCATGGATAAGGGAAACCACCCGAAAAACCGCAAGAAATACAAAACTTGAAAATGGGTTACTGCCCTGAAATCATGGGTGAATTCCCGTGTTTCCATGTTTGAGCATGAATGGAAGGCCTGAATGACCCAGTGGTCAAACGAAAGTGGGTGGGTGCTTCTTTCTTTGTTTGTTGGTACCCCCCCTTCGACATCGCTTTCAAAGCTCCGCCATCCAACCTGCTTGTAAGCACAAGCCAAGACTCCCGCTCTCCAAACATGAGGAATTCTTAACCTTCCTGAGCTCGATTGGCCTGGTAAGCAGGTGGGCGTGGAATGTGATTGGCATCCGTCCCCTTCCATCACAGACACTTGGCAACACAGGGCACCAACTTCTAAATAGGTCTGGACCGCATGTTTCTGCACATCGTACTGCAATTCCACAAGCTGAATTAAGGGATTTCCGCAAGTAAAGGACATTTTCATCATGGCTGTAGCTCGCTATAGCCCCGGAATTGGCCAGCTCGCGCTAAAAAAGGGCCGATGTTTTACAGTTGCTCGTCCCCTTTGGGTTTCGAAAGAAACCGCAAAAATGGGTCTGTCGTTTTTTGATTCTCAAGGGAGGCCAAAAGCTTTGGAACCGTTGCCCTTTTGGGGGGTCCAAAATTCCCTTTAAAAAGAAAGGGACCGACACCCCCAAAACGGACCTTCCCCAACTCCAAAAAAAAAAGAGGACAACCCGCCGCTGGGCACCATCCGTTCCCCAACTCCCCAAAAAAAATAAGGGACAGAGCCCCCCAAAAATCCGCCAAGCATCCTTCAACAAAAACAGGAACAGCCCCAAAACATCCGCCGCTTCTGGGCATCCGTCACCGTCGCCCGGTCAAACCACGCCCGGCTGGGCAAGCGGGCTCGGAGCGAGGGACTGGCAAGCGCTCAGGCTGAGCTCCATCGGGGGATCGGGGGGTGGGGGTTTTGCGGGGGACCTCAAAGGGAAAACGTCGGCCTTTTCCCAGAATTCACCTGCCGTTTCTGGGATCGCAGTAAAAAAGTCACGTTGAACTTTACGTTGGGGAGTCGAACCATTCCGTTGCGTTTCTTAGGTGCAGGATTTTCTAGGGTACCCGGATCCTTCTAGAAAACCTCTAGACACCCAGGGGGAACGGCCGGTTTCTGGAAAGAACGATGCTTGAAAGGAATGGGGAATCAACCCCTAGACTTTTGGATCCGGAAGAAACAAAACAAACAAACTACCAATTTTCTGGCCCTTAGGAAAACGCCCTTTTAAGATCAAGAAAACAACAACCAAATTCATGGCCCTTAGGGAAAACGTCTTGTTAAAGAGATCCGGAACAAAAAACAACAACAACCACAATTATGGCCCTCGGGGAAACGTCCTTTTAAAGATCTGGAAAACCGCAACAATCAAACGAGCAAAATTAGGGCCCTTAAGGGAAACGTCCTGTTAAAGATCCGGGGAAAAAACAAACAAACAAACAAACAAACAAAACAAGCACGGAGCGCCTTCATTTCGGAGCTGGTCCTGGATCTTGCGTGCTTGCACCATCGTCTCTGGCGTCACCTAAGTCCAATCGCGGATCGCGCCGGCGCAGCCAGATCCACGAAAGCTCATAGACGAGCGAGCCACTAAGAATTAACCCATAACCGTGGGCCGATGTGGACAAAAACTCCCAGCGAACGGATTGAGCGCCCAAGGAATGCCAAGGGATGCGAAGGGCATAAGCAACGGACCTAGGCTTCCAAGCTTCAGCCAAGAACGCCTGACCTTGCCCCTTCGGATCTGGGAAAAAACACCTTTTGGGGTCACTCACAAGGACCAACAAACCACAAGCTCAGATCCGGTCGTGTGGGTGGGGTGGTACAAGTATCATTTCGAATTGATTGGCCGACTTATTCTGATTATTCCATTTACGCCCACAGGGACAGGTGCCTTTTGGAAAAATCAAGATTCGATCTTGGGGGTTTGGGGTGCTGGCGCGGGTGCTGTTTGGGGTGCTGTTTGGGGTGCTGTTTCGGGTGCTGTTTGAGGTGTGGGCGCAATTGGTCGAAATTGACCACAGGGTGCTCGGGGGCATGTTGGGGTGGTGCTGCATTTTGCAAGATTGACGGCGTGCTCGGGGGTTGAATTGCTGTTTGGGGTGCTGTTGGAGGTTGTGGCGATGGCAGGCGCTTTTTGCAGCAGATATCTGAAAGCTATAATTTACATAATTTTAGGGGTTCTTATACCTCTGAACATGCGGCTGTTCTGCGAGTTCGGGCCAGGTTGGTGCTGCGGGTTGTGGTGGGGTGCTGTCAAGATGCAGTCAGGGTGCTGTTGTAGGTACTGGTCAAGGTGCCGTTGTGTGTGCTGGTCGGGGTGTGGTTTGGTGCGCTCAAGGTGGCGCGGTGGCAAGTTGCTCGGGTTGCTTCTTTTGCGACGGCAGTCAGGGTGCTGGTCAGAGCTTGCGGTTGCAGCCTCTCCCATGCTCTCTGGGGTCTACGCTTCAGCTTTTGCCCGCGTACCGATGTGGATTGCATCCCACATGTGGATTGCATCCGTCCAACCCCCGCCCAAAACGAAACCGGACACCCACCCCGGCTCCGGAGCCTGATCCAGCATGTCCCTGGCGAAGTAGGGCCGGCAAATGTTGCCGGCCTCCTCAGGGATCACGATGGGACCACGGCTCACGATGCGGATGACCACCAACTGCTAGGTGAAACCACGGTCATACATGAGGGTTCCCTCCAGGGTAACATGGAAGCTCCATTTGGAAGACTTGCTCCCATTTAAAGAGGCCTGGGAGCTGACTAGCTGCTAGTCTGAGGGGGTGTATCTTGAAACAAGCATCTATGGGTGATCATTTCTCCGCCCCTGTTTCAACATCCTCAAGGATTCTCTTGAAGGCCGCAGTCTTGCCCTCAAGCTCATTCAGGAAAAGGTTCAAAGGGAAAGAAGCTGCAAGAACCCGTCTGCGGCCAGTCTCATGAGGACACGTACTTGCTCAGCTTGGTGCTCAAAAATGGTCTGCGTTCCCAACACATGGCAAGGAGTAGCAGAGTTGGGCAATGGCTTACATGGGCATGAATTTTAATTAGGGACCCTTTGGTGGACATCATTTGGGTCCGGCTTTATATCCGCCAATCACTTTTCAGCGGGTTCCAACCATTAAAATTCAGAGCCGCATGACCTTCTGTGAGTTTCTCTACCTGGCCAGCTGCCACAGGACAAGGGCTGCGTCATATGTGATTCTGGAATTAACTCGGTTGCTTTCTGCTCCACTGGAAAAAGTGTAATGTTTAGCGGTTTCATGGAAACCCATTAGTTGGCAAAAAAGTTGAAGTCCTAACATCCAAGCAAAAAGGCACCAAAGTTAAGGAAAGCCAGTGCGAGAAGCATGCCGCTGGACTGGGTGTTGCGCTCAATGATCTAGATGTCTGCACCGAAATGGGCCCAGAAAAGGAGCTACTTTGCTTTCAACGCGATTCACGCGGATGACACCTGAAACGCTCGATGTCTTTCTTGTCCAGTAGGCCCGGGGACAAACACATTATGTGTTTGGTTGATTTGAACGGGATACTTGCCCAACAAACAAACAGGGTGCGGAATGCAACTAGGGGTTGAAGCCCCCAAAGAGACGGAAAGGAACCAACAGGTTCCCGAGCTCATTCAATTTTGCGGGGTTCAGGGTTTGACTCTTGACACCCTTTTTGAACATTGCGAAAATACAGGCTAATCAACATTTGTCATCAACAGCACGCACACACAACATGAAGAATACACCAATTAAAGCGACATTCTAAGTCAATACCATCAATGTAAAACAATGCCAGTCGAGTAGGCACGTCGTCACTGACAAGGCAAACGGACTCACCGAGGGGACATCCTACCAACCTTTCGATTTCCCGAGTTGCCTTTCTTAGGCCGCCGAGGCACCTTCTGAGTGAGATGCCAGTACTTGACAAAGTTGTTCTGGCGTCCGGGCGTCTCATGCTTCCAAAGAAAGCTTGGAAGCAAGCCAGAGAAAGAAATCTACTGAGAAAAGGAAACAAGAATTGATTGCGGCCATTGGAGAAAATCTCAACATCATGACAGGTCCTCCGGTAGAGAGGTTAAAATAGGGGTACCCTTTTTTCTGTAGTCTATTTTAGTAGGGGGAAGCCTCCCCCGAAAAAAGTTGGTAAAAGAGCTCTACTGGGGGACCTAGTTGAGTAATTCATCAAGCCGACATAAGCCGACCTGGGCGTTTGGGTGGCAAAAGTGGACAGCTTTGCCAAGTTCGGAACCCTTCGGAACCAGAGTTGGAAGAGTCATGTGCCGGGCCCCATGAAGAATTCGCCATGCTTCGGTCGGCAAATCGGAGTTGTCCCTGATCATTAAGAATTCCGCCACCTGGAGTCTCCATGATCCGAAATGAAACATAGGTCCATGACCCCATTATTTGAGGTAATGACCCCATTATTTGAGGCAATGACCCCATTTTTTAAGGGTCATGAACGAATTCCACAAGTGCCTATGTAAACCTTGTCTTGACGCATTGTGTGGCAACAGGCTTCGTGTATTTCTGGAGCGCACTTCCCATTCAAACGTTGCAGCCCACCAGGCTCCAACCAAACCACTCCCATGGCTCGACCTTGACCATTTTCCGGGTTGGCTGGCCTTTCCACATGTGTGTGTGTGGTAAAAAGCGCCTTGTGACACCAAAGCAGGCCTGCCTTATGACTAGTTCCTCACTTCAAACGGGGCTTCCCATCCAACAAAAAAGTGGGCCACCTAAAACCAGCTTTCCCACCACGCCCAACTCAGTTGCCCAGAGGACCTGGAAATCAAAGGTGATAGTGATCACCTTTTTGCCACTCACACTGGGAACCCAAAACGGGGAAACAAAACCGCAGGCCGCTGCCGAAGCGGCCCAATGTCCTCCCCCCCCCTTCCATCCCGGATCCGGCCGTAAAGCCCTGCACCGAAGCCGTGGACACGTTCAACTTGCCCTCCGCTCGACGCTGGGAGTGGAACCTGAGAGAACTCCGCCGCGTGGGCGGGGCGCAACGACCGCATGTTGCAAGAGAAGCTCGGTGTCAAACCATGGGCCTTCTGCACTTTTGCCTTCTAAAACCATGGGGTTGATCTCAATCTTCCAATTACGGCCCCCAGTTCTGTCCATGGGCGACATTTCCGGTTTCGTGAAGGAAAATGTCTCATCGTTTTTAGTCTTTCCCCCAATGCTCATCCCCTTTTGATCAACCCCCATGTCTTAGGGGCACATTAATGAAGCGCTTGGGGCACCAAAAGCCAAACTAGATTTGCCCAAGAGGTGATAATCCAAGTCACCAAAAAGGGAAAGCCCCTTTTGGAAAACTGCTTTCCTCTTGGGAACGGAGATCCTGTGCGCACTTCCATGCAGGGTGCACTTGAAAGTTGCCGCAATCCTTCCGTGATACCGGCAGAAAGGGAATGGTGCATCCACGTCCCAAGTAGCCTTTCAGTTACCCCAAAAATGGACCCAGGAAAACCGAGGGTCACAGAAATCGCTGACCCCTGATACCCCCAACCTTGGGGCAACGAACCATACGCCTCTCAGGATGGCTCTTCCGCTGAAAGGGACATCTTGACTTTTGCCACTTCCATGATTGTTGGAAAGAGGGCAAGCCACGCAGCATTGCACGACTCTAAAGCTCTGTCAGCACGACCTGCAGGACCGCAACATCCTTCAGCGTGTGAATGGCAAGTCGAAACGAATCGCAAAGGACGGGTTTGAAAAAAAAAAAAACACAAGTTTTTGGAGAGACCCCGGTGGAGGACCAACATAGTGAGCTCGCTTCCTCAATAACGCCAACCAAATGGATCCGTCATGATCCATCTAAGAGCCTGGCTCCTGCCAAAATCTCTGCGCAAACTCCGGCGAGCCTCAGGCAAAAGTGTGCACCCGGAAAACTCTTGCAAACGAGTTGTTATCGAGGACCTTGCAAAGGTATCCCAGAAATTTTAGGTTTTCCATATAGTAGGTAACCAGCAATTTCCGCTTGGTTTTGCAAGGTATATGGAGCCACTGGGTATGGCTGTGAGGATTCAGAACCACTCACTCCTTAGTCAGCTGGGTGGTTGAACAAAAGAGGATAATCTGGAAACATGGCATACTTATCCAACAGAAGGCTCAACAGTCCCCAGGCAACAAAGCGGTGGTCCTAGTCGGCTTAAAGGATGCCAAGTCACATGCCTGAAGCGTGACATGTTCACCCGCGGATCTCCACAAGAGAACTCACGCACAGGCACACACACACATCTTGGAAATGGATTCACTGGGTGAGTCCTAGAGGGGCGCGACTTCTGTAAAAGGATGGTTGGGTTTTTGTCATTGCATGCACCTCTCTATGAATGAGCAACTCACAGTGAGAGCCCGCACTTGAGCCGCCGAAATCTTCCGCATGCTTTGGGCGCATCTTCCGCATCATGTGGCCACAGCTTTTGAAGCCAGGTTCCAATAAAGAATCCAAACCAAATCTCCGAATGCTCAGTTCTTGGGGAGGGAAAAAAAACAAACACCTGGATCCTGTCCATAGGTGTCCTTTTAGGGGAAATAGATGGCCCTGGTAGATGATTAAACCACCAGGTAAACCAGGGCCATCTATTTTTCCACCAAAACAACCAAAAAGGACACCTCACCTAGGATCCTGTCATGCTATTCCTTTGGCTAAAGTCGCTCAACAGCTGTACCAGCATTGGCGAAAGTTGCTGTTGAGCAAGCCCACACCCACTGACCTTGCTGCGCTGGCCGTGATGGCAAGACGATCAGCCCAACCTGTTGCCAACACTGGCGAATGTTATGGCCAACGTTGGCAAGCCACGTCAATGTACCGGCAGAGTTGGTCAAGCGTATGGTCAAGCAACTCAAAACCTGCAACAGGGGGAGGCTTAAAATAATACTGTGGATGGACAGAACCCTGCAGTTGGCAAGTGACATGAGTGGTTCATCCCGGTCTCCATGCGTGGTCATCCATCCCAGGCGCAGGAGTTTGTCAATAAGTAGGGACTCCTGCGGTTGCTCATCAAAAAGTGCGGCTGAAATGTGGAAGAAAAAAACATTCTCGTTGACCACGCCGTTTTGCCCCTGGAAAGTGGGATTCGGAGAAACGAGGTCCACTTCAGTTTCCGAGCTGACCACCCGAATCCTTGCAAGTACTCGAATCAGCCTTTTGACCCCCATCCAAATCCACTTTGTTGGGGGCCCGCTTGATTTTCCAGAGGGCTCCTTTTGCGGACTGGGATTTCCTCCAGAGAAAAAAAGAACCGCCTGACATTGTTGCTAAAATGGAGGAGCGCTGTTTTACGCGTTTGATATTTGACCCCAGATGAATAAAGCCCTGGTTGATTTGACTCGGGGTGCCCCTGACCCACTTTTGGAGGACACCCCCGTACTCAGATCCGGGGACGACATTCCCACAAGACGGCTCGAGGTCACCCAATGGCAGGAGGCCGACCGCATCCGATTCCAACTGGATCGATCGCTCGGCGAATCTTCTCGCGAAGGCACGGAAGTTGACGAAGATGGTGGAGGTTTGTCGACGGCTGTTCTTCTTGGAGGGGAACCAGAGCAGCAAGTCCTCGAATGCGCCGACTTACGCCCGCCCACACAAACACACCCATGCCCCTTCAGTAGGCGCGAAACCTCCGATCTCCAAAGCCGAGAGTCGTAAAGATCTCGGAAGCCCCGTCCTTAGCACGTGAGCGATGCAGCCAGCTTGAGGCATGAAATGGCCATGGGATCCGTAGGGCCCGAGGCTCGGGACAGACCTGGATCCTTTGGCCGTGGGAAGATCGGCACGAAACGAATCCTATGGATTGTGAGAGTTTCTCCGCAAGGAAGGAGGTTGTGATTGACCTCAACAAAAAGTAGGGGACCTGACGACGCTTGCATGCTTGCATGCTTCCGGGCTTGCTGAGCAGCATCTGGAAGGATGCGATTAGGTCTGAACCATCCAGTCTGATCGAATTCTGGTGCGAGTTCGTGGCCCTTTTGGGGAAAATAGATGGCCCTGTTGATTGAACCACCAGGTAAACTAGGGCCCTCTATTTTCAAAGCCAATCAACCAAAAAGGACACCTATGGTTCATGGGTAGACCTCCCCCCCAAAAAACGAGAAAGCTCTCGCAGCCCGCGAGGGTTGCAGGAGATCGCTGAATCGCTGAGCTGCCGTCGATGAGGTCCAAGGCCTTCTGCTGGCTGTAGTCCAGAGGGAGGTTTCTCAAGAGCACCGAGGTAATGTCCTTCGCCTCGGCGACCCGTGGCGCCGAAAAAACTGGGAGGGACCTCAAGGCCAGCACGTGGACTGGCCAACAGCAAGTCCATGGGTCTTTGCTTTGCCCCCGAGAGGGAAAAACAAACAAGCTGAAAAAAAAATAACAAAAAAAACTGTAGCTTTGGTGTGGGGCTTGATCAAGCAAAGGTTCGCCACGTTTAAACCGCTGGCGGTTCGCAAGCCGAGTCGATCCACCGCACCACCCAACAAGCCGCACCCCTTGGGCCCATGGACTCCTCGAACTGCGAGGGTCCGAAAGTTGGGCCGAGACGCCCTGGAAAAAACCGAAGCGATAGGGAACCCCTGCACCACCATGAAAGGGGCTCACAAAATCGCATGTTCTTGAGCAACTGGAAGTAAAGGGACCCTTTGGTGGAGAGGGTGCTGTTCCTTCTTTTCGCCCTTCGTGGAACAAAACTAAAACGCAAGGAATCGGCAGTTCAGAGATCCGAGAGCCAAACAGCGGCGCAAAAACTACTAACATGTACCAAAGACAGGGATGTCCAAGTCTTCGTCACGGGACAGGGATCGCCTTGAAACAGTCGAATGAATAGAACTTAAACTGAAACAAGGCATGATCTTCCATTTGCTAAGCTCTTGAACAAACATAAACTATGTCCAGTGGTGCAATTTCCCTTTAAAACCCAGGGGAAAGAACCCCGTAGCTTTCAGTTGGGGAAAGCGGGCCGGCCCCCAAACCAGAAACCAAATGAATCCAGCTCCAGCAGATCCCATTTTGGTTTTAAAGGGTGGTTCCCTTGGTTGCCTGCGTACATACACATCTACATGTGTGTATATGGGTAAATGAAATGACTGGGAGAAACACTATGCCCGTGTTGTTTGTTCAAAGGGATATTAACATTTGTGTTGCACCTTTCAACTCACTTGCCCAAAGGGCCTGGAAATAGAAGGTCAACCTTTTGGGACCTTTACTAAAAATGGACCAAATCAGGGAAACCAAAAGGTTAAAAGGTCGGCTTTGGGCAAGTGAGTCAATGAAGCATCGTATCGAATTTGCAGAAATGGCATTGCAAAAGACACATGTAGCCACTGCAAGCCAGCTAAATGACAAGGAAGGAACTGGCGCCAACACCCAACCCGTCCAACGGCCCAGCATTTCAGCCAAACGGCTTTATGCGTCCTAGGACCGCTCTCCTGGCGAGGGGGGGGGGGCCGGCTGCGAAAACCATGGCTGGTGTTGGCAAGATATTTCTGGAGGGTATGGGGTCAGTAAACATTGGGTCTGTCCCTGTCAGGGGACCCTTCTTTTTGTGGTAAAGGAAACCGAAAGGAAACCCTCCATTCTTGGGAATTGCCAATTTGGGTTGTCTCCACCAAAATGGTTGTTTTCCTAGTGGGGTTCCTGTAAAGCCAGAAAACTGGGGGAATATTCACCGTACTCTCAATCGTGTCTGTCCACGCCTTCCGCTCCCCCTGAAACAGGTACGTCTGTAAAAAACATATTATATTATATGAGAAACCAATGAACGCCGGGTAATGGTTTTCCTGTGTTTTGTGTGTTCGCAAGAAACATTTGTTTGGTCCAAAGAAACAAAGGTTCCGTCGACGGCCATAAGTTTGATTGTCCTGGCAATACAAACCTTAACCCAACCAAATAATGAGGTTTTTTGTTCCAAACTAATTCGCGCCTGGTCGTGCCGCCATACGCAAAACAGCCACTCCGCCATGATGGGGCTTGTCGCAGCCTTGGACACAGAATCCTCGTTCCATTGGCAGCGTAGGCACCTTTGCGCATTCTTCAAGCATGATTCCCAGCGCATCGCTCTCTCGTGGACGTTTCGTGGACATCCCGACATGAATGATGCGACAGTGACTTATTTATTCTCTAATATATTAATAGATAAATTGGGGTTGTACAAAATGGTGGCGATAAGCTGTTCGATCCTGTTTGGTTTCTCGGTTTTAGTTACTCCTTGTCGTTTTGCAGTGTTTTGGCTGTCAACTAACCGTACTAGGTTCAGGCGCACAGGTGGCCAGAACAACGGGACGCCAAGAGCAGTCCTCTCTCTCGATGCTGTCACATCTGTGCTCTGTGTGCCCTTTTGTTGCTTGCTCCCAGGAGGTCAACCCTTCCGCTTCTCTTCGACTGACGCACACGATGTTCGACGCTGCGAGGCACGGGTTATTCCGGTCAACAGAAAGAGCCCGTGTCTCGACACATCGAACATTGTGTCACCCGTCATAAATTATTGATGAGCTGAGAACTCCGACCCACATTTCGGGCATGGCCACCAATCTCTGAGTCTATTGAAAGTTGAAAGCAACGCCATGGAGCCTCGGATGTCATTGCTTGTGTCACGGATCTCGCTTTGAGCCACCACATCCGTCGGTAACATGGAAATAAAGACAGTTTCCTCTCGCTTTCCACCGCACGCATAGGGAAGAGCTGCACATGATTTACTCACGTGCTGCTCGACCCAGTGTGTGAGACTGCAAAACTGCAAACCAGACAAGTCATTATTTCAGGCCACACGCCCCCAAGTCAAATACGCTGCGTTGCAACAAAAGCAGGTCTGCAACTGTCTGGCAGAATGGCTCCTCCTGAATTCCAGATATATATTCGCCGAAAGTTTTACGTTTGTACCAAGCCCTGAAGACATCATGACATCTGTTTCTGAGATGGCCCGAGTCACAAGTAGTTATGTCGTGCTGAACTGGACCAACTTGGGATTCTGAACCGAGGCGCGTCTTGTCGTCAAGTCGAGTTTGAGAGAAATGTCGTTTCGGCCGGAGCTGTAATAATTTCGATCTCCACGTGAAACGACCAATGATGAGGCTTGATTACACTCCAGCCATGTTCCTATGGACCGGGGGCTTAGTTTGCATCCCGGGGTTTGGTTTGGGTGGTTTAAGTTTGCCAGTGCTGGGCGGCAAGTGCACTTTGAGAGCCAACCGACAATGACACAATAGTAGTTTTGCCAGCCACTGTAGCTGCTGCGCTGGGTCCGTGGCCTCTATAGGTCGCGCTGCGCTAAACTTTTTCCGGCTGAGAAGTTTAGTTTGCGTCCATGGTGGGACTGCTGCTTTGGCGCAACAGGTTGACAATTTGCGCGCGCAACACTAGCGCGAATGCATCCCGCGCCTCCCGCGTTGGGCTTGAAGTTTGCAACTTGCAGTAGGAAGCCCCGTAAGTGATTCAGTACATCGCGCAGCTCTTCCGATGTCAAAAATAGCAAACTGTCTCCGATAGGCTTATGCTGGACCGCGTTGGTCAGCTCAACATGTTTTACTCTTCGGTGTTTTGTCCGATGTATATACCCTGGCACGCTTACCGAAACAGTGCGGTTGCGCAATGAAAAACGCTGCAGCAATCTACATTGGGTCTCCAGGCTGAGATTCCTTGCCACTAAGATAGCAAAATTCCTTGGCACCAGTGCGCGCTAGCTTGGCAGGCATTGCAATTTGTGGCGGATTTCTCTGCGCGTTAAAGCACAAGGATTGTCAGGCACTGCCTTGCAGGGATTGTTGGGCTGGAGCTTGCAGAACTTCCTGCGCATAAGCTTGCAGGGATTGTTGGGTGGCTCTAGCTTGCATAAGATTGAAGCGCGTTAGCCTGCAGCAGCTTGGGTTGCTTGCGGCGTTTTTGTGCGTTAACTTCCAGGGATTGTGGGGCTGTCTATTGCGCATTAGCTTGCAAGGATTGTTGGGCTCTACTAGTACGTTGTGGAGTTTGATGTGCGTAGGTTGCAGGGACTGTTGGGCAACGCTCGCGTCATTTCTTGCGCGTTGACTTGCAGGGATTGTTGGGCTCTAGCTTGCAGCATTTGCTCTGCGTTAGTTAGCTTGTAAGGATTGTTGGGCTCTACCAGCATCTTACGGACTTTCCTGCGCGTTTGTTTGCAGGGACTGTTGGGCAATAGCTCGCGGGACTTCTTGTGTGTTAGCGCGCAGGGATTGCAGGCAAGCTTGCGGAATATTTCTGCTTAGCTTGCAGGCATGAAGGAGCTTGCGGAACTTCTTGTGGGAAGCTTGCAGGAATTATTGGGCTCTAGCTTGCGGAAGTGTTGCGCTCGTGAGCTTTCCTGGTTTTTGTTGGCCTGCGCCTTGCGCAATTTCTAGTGCTTTAGCTTGTACGGATTGTTGCGCTCTAGCCTGCGAAATTTCCTGTTATGCTTGTTCACTGAGATTGTCGGGGTCTAGCTTGCGGACTTGTCTGTGCTGTAGTTTGCTGTGATTGTTGGGCCCTAGCATGCGGAATTTCCAGTGAGTGAGCTTGCAGGGACGGTTGGGCTCTAGCTCGCGGAAACTTGTGCGTGTGAGCTTTGCAGGATTGTGTTTTTCTCCATCCTGCGGAAATGCCCGGGCGTTATCTTGGAGGAATTGTTAATCTCTAGTTTGTGCAATTGCCAGCGCATTAGCTTGCAGGGATTGTCGGGCCTAGCTCGCAACATTCTCCGTGTTTGCTTGCAGGGACTGTTTGGCTCTAGTTTGCAATGATTACTGGCCCAAATTACATTTCAATCTCCTGGGCATTTGCTTGCAGGATTTTTTAGGCTCTTCTTTTGAGCTCAAGCTTTTTGTGAAAACCGATTGGATTGATGCGCAAATTTCGTGCAAGGCTTTGTATTCTTTTGTGAGAGATGTTTTTTTCACAAATTTGCACGCCAAATGAGGCGCCTGCTTCGTGAATAATCGCAGTGAAATTCGGCACAAAACAACCTAAAATTCACTCCAATTGGTCTGCTGAGAAACCCAGCCTGTTTCTGACCACGCTGTTGGTCCAAAAAAGGACAGTTTCGTGAAGAATGGCAGTGAACATCTGCACAAATCACCTGGGCCTACCACGGACACATGTAGTGCAGAAATTGCTTTTCACAAATTGTGCTTAATGACAATGACATTCGGCACAAAAGTGGGGGCGCGACAACCGAACTCGGCCCAAAAAGGGTGTGTGCCAGCCGAACTCGGCACAAAATGAGGGGCATGACAGCCGAACTCGGCATAAAAGAGGGGCGCGACATGAGATTGTGCGCAGCCAACGTACGAGAGCTGAGCCCTTACCCCAGAAACTTCCGCGAACTACAGCCTCACGATCCTTGCAACTAGCACCGTGGAATTTTGCAAGGTAAAAACACAATCCCTGCAAGCAAACGCGCTGCAGAGAAGTCTGCAAGCTGGAGCCCAACACAATCGTTGTAAGCTGAACACACAGAGAAATCCGCAGGCTAGAGCCTGACAACCCCTCGCGCGGGAAAGAACCTAACAATCTCTGCAAGTTTACATAAAAAAGGAATTTCCGCAATTTGGAACCATCCAGGCTAAAGCCCAACAATCCTTGCAAGCTAGGGCGCGTTCAAAACCACAAGCTGGGGCGCGGCAGCCACTGCAAGCTCACGCGCAAGAAGTTCTGCGATCTAGAGCCCAGCAATCCCTGCAAGCCAACGTGCTAATGTGAACAAGCCCTGCAAGCTAACGCGCAGCAACACACACGCTAGAGCCCGGTTATCCTTGCAAGCCAACGCCGAAGCAATTCCGCAAGCTAGAATCCAACAGTCTTGGCAAGCAAGCGCGCAAGAAATTCCATCGCCCAACAATCCCTGCAAGCTCACGCGCAGCAAACATGGCAGAGCCCGACAATCCCTGCAAGCCAACGCGTTGACAATTCCGCAAGCTAGAGCCTAACTCGCGGGAAATTTTGCAAGGTAGGGCTCAGCAGTCCTTGCACGCTAATGCCCAGGAAGATCTGTTAGCTAGCGCCAGGCAAGTTCCGCGAGCTAGCACCGACGGGATGAATCTCCGCGAGAAAGTGGCAAAGAATCTTAGCAGGCTACAGGCCCAACATCCCTGCCAGCTATTGCCAAGGAACTTTTACACGCCTAAACGAACCTACTGGAACCTCCACAAACTTGATCCCAGCAATCTTTGCAAGCGAGCGCTGGTCACTTGCGCAACCGTGATTCGCGCCTGTCAGGCGACAAGGGGGCCGTTCAAAACTCGAACATAAAGAACTTCATGTTTACTCCCTTTTTCCGCACATGGTCCTGCAACACATGCTTTTTGAACGTGAGTCCGCCGAGACAGAAAGATGAACAACCGGAAGAACGCTAGATCAGGATATGTGTTCGTCTATTTTGTGGCAGGAGTTTACATTGTGTTTGGCTGCTGGAGGGCGAAGCCTTTATTAACTAAGATTTTGAAGAACTCAAGCCCGACCAGAGATCATGCAAGCAAACACGCAGGCTACGATGTTGTGGGTCGCGCGACCGCACTGTTTTGGTAAGCACGACCATGACCAGGGTACGTTGGAAAAGCACACCAAAGACTAAAACATGTTGAGCTGACCAACGCGGCCCAGAAATGCGGCCGCAAACAGCTTGCTAGTATTGACTTCGGAAGAGTGGCGGGACATCCTACTGCAAGCTGCAAACGTAGAGCCCCATTTGGTGTTGCGGGCGCAGACGCCGGTGAATGCGTAGCCGGAGCAGCAGGCGCTGGCGCAATAATGTTAGCAAAGTTATTGTGTCATTGTGCCCTTTCTCCGCCAGATCGCTCAGTCACTTGCAACAGCTACAGTAGCTGACCAATCTATTGTTGCGTCATCTGGCCCTGACTTGACTCCCAGTGTGCTGACAAGCCATGCAAGTCAAACCCCCTGATGCAAACTAAACCCCTGAGCCACAGGAACGCACGACATCATCACACTCAAGAGGTCGTCGTTGTTCAGCGATAACAGTCCGGAGGACATGTCATAAAAGGCCCTGACCATCCGAGGCGCGTTTGCGTCGTCACAGTCCATGGCTCGCGCTGAGCAATTTTGAGCGAGCAGCAAAGCATTTGGCGATTTTGAGTGGGAAGATATTGCTTCCACTGTATCGTTCCTAAAAGTTTCTGCAGCTGACACTGGTCTTTTAGGGTTTTGCTATATCACCGAGGCGAGCCGCTCTCTCTCAAATAATGCTGCTGCCACAACTGCAGCGGCCGGAGTAAGAGACTGCGACGCAGGCCAGGGGTTTTTCCATGGGCATCATGGGCTCAATCAAAATTGGCGGGCTGCCTGACGCGCGGAAGAGGGCATCGTAGCTCATGGACAGGACCTGGCATGGCAAATGGAAAGCACATGGAGGGCAAATGGAAAGGAAATGGAAAGGAAATGGAAAGGGAATGGAAAGCAAATGAATAGGAAACGGAAAGGACATGGAAAGGAAATGGAGAGGAAATGGAAAGGAAATGGAAAGGAAATGGAAGGGCAAGAAAGCACATGGAAAGCAAATGCAAAGGAAATGGAAAGCAAATGGAAAGCAAATGGAAAGGAAACAAAAAGGACATGGAAAGGAAATGGGAAGGAAATGGAGAGGAACTGGAAAGGAAATGGAAAGCAATTGGAGAGCAAATTGAAAGGAAATGGAAAGCAAATGGCAAGGAAATGGAAAGGAAATGGACAGGAAATGGAAAGCAATTGCAAAGCAAATTGAAAGGAAATGGAAAGGAAATGGAAAGGAAATGGACAGGACATGGAAAGCAATTTGAAAGGAGATGGAAAGGAGGCTCGGAGGTGCAAAACGGCACTGGTTGCAAACTCAGAATGATGAATGTAGTAGTAGCTGTGGTAGTAGTAGTAGCAGTAGTAGTGGTAGTAGTAGTAGTAGCAGTTGCAGAAGTAGTGGTAGCAGCTGTAGCATAAGCAGCAGCGGCTGTAGTGGTGCGGGCACTTTGGAAAAGACTTGGCACTAGCCTTGGCAGGGGAAGCGCATTCTCCGGGTATGATTCGGGTATGATTCGCGGGTATGATTCGGCTTGCAAACCGCACTAATTACAGACTCAGAATGATGTATGTAGTAACTTAGTAGTAATGAGTAGTAACAGCAGCAGCAGCAGCAAGAAAAGTAGGAGTAGGAGTAGTAGTAGTAGTAGTAGTAGTAGTAGTAGTAGTAGTAGTAATAATAGTAGTAGTAGTAGTAGTAGTAGAGGTTGTAGCCGTAGTAGTAGTAGTAGTAGTAGTAGTAGTTTAAAAAAAAAAGTGGTGTGCGGCATGCGCTCGCGAGCGGCATTGAGCACACGATCCACCAAGGTCAACATGTGCCATTCCTCCAGAACCATCGACATGTCAGCCGGCTGGCCAATCAAACCAGTTTCCTTATGGGTTTCCCTTTAAAACCGCCAAAAAGGGTACCACGAAGAAAAGAAGTCACAATCCTTACCTTCAAACACAATCGCTGACTGATCATGATTGGAGTTAGGCCCAGTGATAGAGTGTATATTTTATTTGTTGCTTCACTTTGAGTCACTGGTAAAATGTAACGTGTGTCCTAAATCTACCCCAGTAATGTTCTAGAATGTAGTGGCTTGGTCTGAAGGACCTGGAATAGACACTCGCGCGAGACTTGCCCAATATGGCCGTGGGTCAAATCCACAGGTGCTTTCCGACATAGAACTGCCATACGGAAAGTGAAACCATTCACTTGGAATGGTACCCTTGTACAGTTTCAACTTGAATGTACTACCCAGTGCATCCCAGCTACCCATTTAGTCAATTAGTAGGGAACCAGCTATTTTCGTTTTGGTTTTTTAAGGGTGGTTCCCACGGTTACCTACTATACAGGTAAATGGATCCAGGCTACTTATCTCATGCGCATTGGACAGTTCAAACTGTCTCCCCATGCTCGATCTTGGAACCTGAGACGGGCAAGCCACAAGCAACAGGCTGCCCCTGTCAGGCCACAGCAGGAAACCAAAGACGAGACCTACCCTCCCCCGCGGAGTTCTGGCTCTGTGCGAGGTGGGCAAAAAAAGTAGGGCAAAAAATACCAGGAGCTCGTGGTGCACTTGAATACGAACAAAAGTTGCCACGTCCCAAAAGGTCCAAATGCTGTGAAAAGAGAAGTCAGGACCATGCGGGGCGAATGTGTGTACCTGGAGACCCATTTTTGCAAGGGTCATGGAGACTACAGGTACTGATTTCGTAGCCCCTTACAGCTACCAAGGGCAAGAAGAACCGAAAGACGTGGCAGGCCGTGCCGGATCCGCATCCTCTACATCCTCGTCATCCGCATTCCTGAGAGCCCAAACAACAAGAAAAACCGACTTCTCAGGTTCCACAAAGCTCCTATATACATGTACATTACATACATATATGTGTATATATATATATATATATATGTATATTTGTATAGCAAACATATGTATATATCCACAAATTAATACAGACACAGCGGGCAAATGTCAAAGACTTCTCAAGTTTTCGAGTTCGCCCCAAGGATCTCGGAGCGAACTAAACATGTTGTCATTCCTGTAGAGCCCCCAAACACCAGAAAAACAATTCTCAGGTTTTCAAGTTCGCCCCAAGGAACGTGGAGCAAACTAAACATGATTTGGGGCCACACTAATGACCCTTCCAGTTGACTGCCAGAACCAATCTTCATTTGACCCCCTGATCGCGCAGAAACTCAGACCTGCAAGTGGCCGTTTCGCTGGAGAAACGAACAAAGGGAAACCAAGACTTGGTTCTTTCCGCTCCCGTGCTTTAAGCGACTATCTTTTAGCGGTTTGATTCGTTGAAAACCCATCAGTTGGATCAAAAAGTTAGAGTCCTAACATCCCTTGGCAACATGCGCCCAAGAACAAGCTGCTCAACCCCCCGGAAAACCAGCGCTGCACAGCAAAAAGCTTGAGAGCGCCGATTTGGAGGTACCCCAAAGCCCCTCGGAGACGGCAAGGCCCCCAGTTTGGGTGACCCCGCTGCTGGGTCTACTTCCGTTTGCGTTTTCGCCCCCTGGAAAAATCGCACAGATATGTCCAGACAGACTGCCTGTAAAAATCAACAGGGGGAAATGAACAACATATTCTTAAGCAAAACGCAAGCAAACAAATGTCCATTAAAAAAAAACAAAAACATACAACCATACGTCCCTTTAAAAGGGAAATGGAGAAAATGATTCTCAACATACAAAAGAAGAGGAAATAGTCTTCAGCAAACCCAAAATAAAACTATTTCCATTAAAAAAGAGAGATACATATTCTCTGGGAACTTTTTAAAACTATGTCCTTTAAAAAAAACAAAAACATATTCTCTGGGAACTTTCTTCAGCTGAGCGGCCTTTCCGAGGCGCCGGAGTTCCCGCTGTCGCGGCCTCGGGAGGCCTGCGAACGGTTCCCGAGCTTCCCCGTAAACCCGGAGCCCGTCCCTGGGAGTGAGGTCCATGTAGACCTCACTTGCCCAAAGGACCTGGAAATAAAAGGTCAACCTTTTGGTTGACCTTTAAGAATGGAAACCAAATCAGGGAAACCAAAAGGTTAAAAGGTCGATTCGCTTTGGGTGGGTGAGGTGGTTCCCCCACTGAACCCGGAGGTGCTAAACCCGGAGGTGTCGTAATTTCACCACTCAAGCTGCAGGTGCCCCATTGGGGCTTTTCGTGGGAAATCATCACTTCAAGCCCCGCTTTTGTGGAGGAAGTACTCTTGAAGTTCCTTCTTTCTAAATTGGATACCGTAGGTTTTTTTTCCGGGTTTCAGGGGGATACCGTGGACATGGTAGGACCGATGTGGGGGGGAAGGAATACCATAGGTCTGCTAGGTAAAACCTGGTGCTACGGAGGCTTAAAATAACCGTCTTGCAATCACGTGCTTGATGCGTTCTCGTATAATGTTAACCCCATATCAATCAAGCCCGCTTTATTAATAGGGGGGGTGTCCCTGGGTTTAGCCCCAAACTGGGGTTGATGAATATGGGGTCCACATTACTTCGATCTTGCGCGTTGTATGGCACAGCCCGCACAACGCCATTGCTGGTCTTCCCGCACTTGAGGTCTGCTCTTTTTGTGGGGGGTGGCGAATGCGAAGTGAATTCGCGGGTGGTGTCGCGGTCCGCGGTGCTCTTATCATGTCGCCCAAGGAGTGAAACCGCGTTTTCTCGCGGTATTTCACCATGGTCTGGTAATTTGGTCTACCTGGAGTCTCCATGACCCTCTAAAAATAGGTCCATGACCCCATTATTTAGGGTCATGACCAACCATTTTTATAGGGTCATGGAGACTCTAGTTGCGAGTTGTGTCGATTCAGAACGAGAAATCATTTGCCACGGTGCAAATGTGTTCGCACACCCGATGTTCCGAGCATGGGGAATGTTGTCCTTGAGTACCTCTCGGGACACCATGACCCCAACTACTTTGCCTTTGGCACCCTGTTCACAAGCACGGTCCAAGAGTCCGGCTGGGAAAAGGGGGGCACGTCCGCACAATGCTCTGCCTCTATCAAAGCTGGGCTGTTGATTGATCAGCTTTTTTAGACAAAGTAATATGGGATATCTTATAAACACAGCAATGATGAGAGTTTATTTTTTAGGGGATCCCAGTTGCCCAGAGTAGGTAAGCTATTTTCCTTCTGGCTTCTAAAGGGTGGTTCCCATGGCTAGCTACAAAACCGGGTAAACGGATCCACTGGGTATGGCAACAACCGAAAAAATGATCCGCTCTGATCCGTCCACCATCCACCTGTTGCCCCGTTTTTTGTTGACCCTCGAGCTCGCAAGCTCGCGGCCGGGCGCCGGCCGGCCTCGTCTTCCATCTTGGAAGCCTCACTGGCGCCAGAGGCCAGCGAGCCTCACGGAGCCGGGAGAACACCGGACCGCTTTGCAGAGGTCGGGTCAAAACGCTAATGTTCAACCCCATACTAATCAACCCCCTCACTAAGCCCAGGGGAAAACACCCCCCAATTGACAAACTGGGGTTGATTCATATGGGTATGGGTCAAAACTCAACCAACAATCCGCAGGTTGTAGTCCTTGGGTCCATTTAGGGCAAGCCATTTTGGGCACCTATTTTGGACCCACACCCATGTAGCTTTGATTGAGTAAGGCTCACTCGGCCGATCACCAGCCAAAGCGGACATTTTTGGGGTCACTAAACTTTTGGGGAAGCCACCGAGAGAAGCATATAAAGTCTGTCCAGTGGCTGGGTGAACCTTCTTGCGTTGCATTACAATCCTCACTTCCGGGTGAGTGGATTGGCCCAAAAGTCCAGGAACCTGTTATTTGCCAAAATGAACTCAGGAAATGACATGATTCATGGCGGTTGGGGGGGAGGGAGGGGAGGGGGGAGGGAGGGGAGGGGGGAGGGAGGGGAGGGGGAGGGGAGCCCTTCTTAAGCCCGTCTTAAGCCCTGAATAAGGCCTTATTTAGGGCCTATGTGCTCCTTCCCCCCCCCCAGCCCATGAATGACATTTGCTTAGACAAAGTGAGTGCTCGCTTGACAACATGATCACGCGAATCGAACAATTTCCCACGCCAAGTCGGTGGTGGGACAAATCTGTCCATCAGGAACCCGCCCCTGTCTCCACCTCCAAACCACCACCCCGGAGATGTTCACGAAATATGCCACCGCCGGGCCACCATTCCCAAATATATGTGAGGCACGTGTTTCTTCTTCCCATGGAAACTGTGGAGCCCCTCAGGCTCCAAAAAATCATCCGCAGCGGATTGCGCGATGGCTGGGGCGAGCCACCCTGAGTCCCTCCTTGTTTGCTTCTCTGTTTTCTCAACCCAGTGACCCTGGCAGGGAAAGGTCCATTTTGAACCCGGCAATTTGACTGGATTTCCTTTCGCTTAAGACCCCTGAAAAAAAGAAAAGAAAAACATATTGCCAGTAGTGATAGATTCCCTTTAACACCAACAGGGGAACATAACACATATAGTCTTAAGCAAATGGAGAAAAAGGCAGGGTGATCAGGCTCCGTCAAGAGGTCGTCTAATGCTCGGCTTCCGGCGTCGGAGCGTCCAAAAAGCGAAGCACAACTATTGGGGCAATGGTTGAACAAGGCCTCCGACCAATAAAGAAATCCTGGTCTCCTTAGGGGATGCGGGACACCTGCAAAACATGCAAGTGAGCCTTTTGATCATTTCGTGCATGTAGCAGCTTACTCCATGGGAATCTTTTTTTGGCCATTTGGATTGAGGGAGAGATTCCCGGAGAAACCCATTGAACGGCTTCACCCATCTCCTCTCCGTTTGGACCACTTTTGGATCTTCCAGGTTCAAAAAACAAACAACTCCAAGGGGGGCAGGTTATCTCAAAATAGACCCTGCAAATCGCTTGCCCCGTTCTTCTTTCCACGAAAAAGGGAACCATCAACCAAAAAACGCCGCCCAAGGGGCGTTTGTTTTCTCAAGTTAAACAACCCCCCCCCAAAAGAAAAAAAACACAAAAAACATCCGCCCGCAAAAGCTGGGGCGGCTCGCGGCGGGAAGCGTAGGGTGGCGCGCCTTCCAGCTTCCGCTTGGCCAAGGGCAGCATCTGCCCCAAGAGCCTGGGCTTCAGGTGACTCGCCACATGGGCGTCGTCCTCGACTTTCGTGGACCTCCAAAATGACGGGCTTTTCCTTGGGCTCCTTTTGGTGTAGGGCGGTTCTCACAAAAAAGGAGCCACATAACAAGTTTCTTCTTTTTTTTTCAAAAAGGCAGGTCGCTGCGATGAAGTCTCTAGGGGTTGATGCCAACCATTATTTTCAAGCATCGTTCGTTTTGAAAACCAGCTTTTTCCCTCGGGGTTCTGATGGTTTCCTGGAAAGAAGGATCCCTGGAAAGAATGGGGAAGTTACCCCTAGAAAAACCACCAAACAACGGCGGGTTCTCTCAAAAACGGCAGGTCACTGCGATGAAGTATCACAACCCCGTGTGATTTCGCATTCTGCCCAGCAAGTCACCACCAACACACTAAGAATGTCCGAAATTTCCCCCAGATTTCTGCAGCGAACAAATGTGCCAAGCAACGACATGAACTCCGGCAGCCAATCCTCCTGGCCATCTTCCATACCTGAGCATGCGCCGCCAGGTGGTCATAAGCAACGTGAACCTTTTGTTGGAGCTTGACCAGCAGTGGACCAATAGCCCTTGTTGGAGAACCAAAAGGTTAAAACGTCGGCTTTATCTACCTGAGGTGGCTGTAGTCAACCAAAGCAACACATAATTAATCAACAAAATGCAGTGTGCCATTGCCCTTTTATAATCAAGAGGAACAACAGCAATGCCTTGACACAATTATCACGCGTGGGTACGCGGGCATGGCTGCCAACAAACACAAATCAGGACATGGGTCCACCAACCAAACACGACATGAAGGGTGCCTCACTTCCTGAGTGGATTCAAAAAAACACTTACCACTGACATCGTTTAAACCCAAAAAAGTGACTAAGGTCCGAGTCACGGAACTCAGGGAACAGGGAGTAAGCTACACAGCGGCAGTGGCCATGAACTCTCTCGTGATATAAAGTTTAATCCATTGGTTGCTGCAACGACCCCTCTGCAACACGAATAACCTCTTGTGGGTCCAATGGGCAAAACCGACTTCTCTCCCAAAAGGCTCAAGTCCAAGGATCAAACTAAATAGCAATAAAGATCCGTTCCCTCTAATCATAAATGGCCCCTGCCCCCAATCACTCGGGGGAACGGACTGGAGTCCATCAAAATACTAAAATGAACGCTACCATCACACTAAGCAAACCAGTGCTGAAGGGCCAGAACGCGTCCGCGGATACGCAAGCAACACACTGCCAATGAGTTACTGACTCATCCGCCCCAATCTTGGTTGCTGTTGACCCCTCTGCGAAAAGCTCATTGTTTGTGGGCCCAATGGAAAACCCTTGTTCTCCTAAAAAGTTAAAGACTAAAGATCGAACCCAAGGGCAATCAAGCTTTGGTCCATGCGACAACTTTAACCCTACCCCAGACATATATAACTCAGGGTTTTGGGTATAGGGCAGGTGGGGTTAAGGTGTGTTTTGGGTTTCTGTGTTTACATTCCACGGATTGCAAGCTTTCGCCAAGGTTTATAATTAATTAGGGTTGAGGTTTCGGGTTGGTAGGGTTTAGGTTCAGGAGTTGTTGGGTTTAGGTGTACGGATTTTAGGGTTTAGGTTTGGGATTGTGAAGGATTAGGAAAACAAGGTTGGGTTTAGGCTTCAGTGTATAGGGTCACTTCACCTCATGGTGTAGGGTGGGAAAACTGCCCGCGGGAGAAAAAAAACAACTCCACATGGTATACGGCGTACTCACAATGCACAGAGTTCCACATTGCGCTCAAATGACAGCCTTTGCCAATGGAGAGCACTCCACTCCACACTCCCCGGCGTTGGTAGGGTCACAGCCGCCAGAGAATGAGGGAGGGTCAAAAGTCAAAAGCGACAGTTCTGCCCATTGATTCTGGCTCAGGATCCGAGCGCAGCACTCTAGCCCTGCACAATTTGGAAATCAAACCATGGAGTTCCCCAACAGTGTCCAGAAGAAAAGTGGTATCCTTTCAACTTTCGGTCAAAAGACATCCAGGGTCGATCAGTGGGTGGACCCAATTAGCTCCCACAACTTCTCACTTGTTGGCTTGGCGCCCCTAACGACGAATATGGCTTTCAATATCCCCGCCCCAATGCTCAATTAGACCAGGCCACGTCTAAACCCAACACTATTCTAGCTCTACTGGCGTGACCACGTGGGAGTTGGAGCCCAACTCTGGAAAACAGGGCGGCCCAACAACTTTGGGTTAACGAAAAGGGAGGGGGTTTGGCAAACCCAGAATATTCATACTAAGTCGTCCAAAGGTTCATCTTTTGCGGCCATGACTGAAAATGGAGGCAGAGTCCAAGGTTGAAAAGGTTGGGGTCGGGCAAGTCAACATATCCTCGTGTGCGCTTAACTCCCAGGTCCACAAGATGCGTCCGAAACCTCCAAAATACTTGCAAAATCCGGATGATCTGCTTGGTTTCCGTTGAAACTAAGGTGAAGCAGGCTCCCAATCACGACCCAAACATGAGCCGTTCTTTGGCGCACCCCGTTCCGAGTGCGGCCAAGGGGCGACGCAGCAGCTTGAAAGCATCCTGCGTCGCAGAGGTCCTCGGAATCTTCTGGGTTGATGTCGGTACTTTCGTGGATGGCCCAAAACCAGCAACCTACACTCCAGACTAACATGGAAGCTGACAGGGGGGGTGAAAGACTACTTTCCTTTTGGGGAACCCCTCTGTCCACTTCCATGTTTGGTGGGAGGGTAACTGTTTATTTACCACTGAACTGGAGTCGAAACACCAAAAACTGGCAAGCAAAGGATTGGAGCGTCGTGCTCCGTGATTTGTTGAGGAACGATTAGTTGACCGAAGCACCTTCACGTTGCCAACTCAGAAGTGAACTCCTCTCAACGTCTGCCTCTACCCTGAACACTGTCTTTATTAACTTTATGCTCAGGCTCTTGCGAGGACTGGTTGCAGCCTGAACCTCACCTTACTTGCCCAAGGGACCTGGAAATAAACGATTAACCCAAAGGGAAAACCAAAACGGAAAAAGGTTGATGTGTTTTGAACAACTGAGTCACAGGTCCAATTATCTGGAACTGGCCGGGCCCGCCACGCTTCCCCCACGAACACCCCACCAAAAGGAATGGCGCGAATGGCGCAAATGGCGCTGTTTAAAAGCATCGAAAGGGAGAGCTTTTCAAGGAACCTCGCTGATCTCCTAGCGCCCTTGCAAAGAATTCCTGCCAACAAGTGCAAATCTCAAGTTCCACTTTCTGATGGTTGAGAAACATAACATCATTCCAGGAACCCCTCCTCACCAATCCCGCCCTTCACTTCTCATCTGCAATCGGCTCACAATACTGAATTAGAGATAGCCCATACTGAGCAGCTCCAAACCAGCAACAACTCCGCCGACCCCAAATCCCGTCATATTTGGGACACTTTAGAACCAAATTGAAACCGTTACTCAGCAAACATCAAACCATTCCGAAACCAGCACAGATCCAAATATTGACGTTGCATGTCTTTGGCTTAAGTTTCTAAAGCCTTCTTTCTGTTCGGAAAAACCGTGGCAGGGGCGCGCTTGCCTTGCCCCAAGCGAAAAAGTTCATTCCTCTGGGTTGCTTTCTGCTCCCCTGCTAAAGGTTTAGCTTGTAGTGACTTAATGGAAAACCCAGTAATGGGCAAAAAGTAAAAGTCCTAACATCCCTTGGCAAAATGCACCAAAGTCCAGGTTGTCGCGACGCACTACTAGAGGGAAGCGGTTGTGCAACTTACAGCGATGCGCTGCTCTTCCGGAAGGCCTTGCCAATGGACTTCTCCGCTTTCTGAGGTCACGTCAAGGGTCAACCTGCTGACCCCTCTGAAAAAAGTGAACAACTTGTTGTGGAGCCCATGAAAGATCAGGGGTGTCGTTTTACCACCTGTTGTGCGAAAATGGGTTATCCCCTCGAAAAGGAATCCTTCGCTACGAGTTGATCAATTGTCCACAAAAGGTGGCAAAAAAGACCCCCTGTGAAGGATCACCTGCTTCTCAAAAAGTTAACGTCCAAAGATCCGTTACCCAATCGCCATGAAGAAGGGGGGCCCCTTGTCAAAATCAAGTTCTACTTGGTGGGCTCCAGCCCAGTTCGGACCTAGAAATCAAAGGCGATCACTTTTGGGGACCTTTAACCTTCACAACCATAGCTGGCCTTGTGCAAAAAACAAACACGGGGCATACAACCAATCTAAGCCTGTGGAATCCATTTGTAACACCACAGTAATGTTGATCCCATATTAAACCCTCCAAAAGTGTGGATTTCCCACTAAACCAAGGGAAGGCCCATATTAACAATATGGGGTTAACATTAACCTACCTTCTATTTGCTTTAGTCCCCGGGGAAAAGAAACAAACACATATCAATTTAGTTGTGATAGATTCCCTTTAAACTCAACAGGGGAAAATGAAGAATATTCCTTTCAGCAAATGGAAGCTAAGACAGGGAAACCACCACGAAAGTTGGATCCACGGCCTTGAAGTTGGACGAGTTCGGACCCAGCAATACGTGATCTACCTCAAAAGGGCCGCAAAAAATGACCCTGCAAAATGCTGAAATAGGTAAACCATGGTCTTTCTAGCCAAACAAATCTAGAGTCATGGGCAGCTCTCTTCACACCCTTCAGTTCCATCTCAGAGCCCCGCGGGTCCAGATTGAAGTCCTGCGCAATTCGAATAAAAGTCGCGAGGCGTTTTTTCGCCGCAGGGGTCTCGTCAGTGGGGCTTCAACCGGTATTTGTAGCCTCAAAAATGGACACGCCCAAATTTTATGGGTCTCGGTGCCCTTTTTTGCGGGTTGCTTTTTCCTCTGGGGAGCCAAGCAAAACACCGCAGGGACGAGGCACACGCGTGTGGCCTGCCAAGGGGGAATACCCGTATATGGCATTGCGAAGATGAGGCCCTCCTTCCCCCAATCAGCCCTCTGCGGAGGAACAGAGCGGGCAAACAGGCACCACCAGCGGCGCGAGCTTTGCCCAGGCCCTTGGGGATTGAAAACCCGCGGCGAACACAAACCAAACATCGGGGCGTGGCTCAAGATTAAAGAGCTAGGGTTACGCAGGTGTTAGTCTTTGGCTCCCTTTCCCAAGGTGCAATTTGCGAATTTGGGTACTATTTTTTGAGCTAGGCACAACGCTGTCGCCGTGCGCTAAGCTTCATACACAAGTCTCACACGCCCGGTACTGAGCAATCATGCCCCTTGCTTGGATCACAAAATCAGGTTTTCAGGCTCAGTTTTGGAGAAATCCAAAGTCGTCCCGCGACCCCACTGCCTACACATGACTTGCACTGCCTGCAGCACGTTTTCCCTCACCCAGACTGAAGGATCCCCGAAAAATCAGGCCTTCATTCTGCGCAAGTTCGTTTTTTCGCCGTGCCGGGTGAGCTCGCCTCAACATAGTTGAAACCAGGCCGAACTTCATAAAGCTGGCAAAGGTACCCTTTGCAAAACCAGCTTTTGCTCACTTGCCCAAAGGACCTGGAAATAAAAGGTCAACCTTTTGGGACGCCTTTACTAAACAATGGACCAAATCAGGGAAACCAAAAGGTGCAAAGGTCGGCTTTGGGCGAGTGAACATTTGTAGGATGTTGTTACAGCTTCGCCACCGAAGTACCGCCAGTCAGCAATGCTGGCTTGCTGGCCGACCGTTCATGTACAAATTGTTCGACAACTATCAAGTTTACACAGACTCCATTTGGCTTCTCGTGGCGAACGGCCATTGTTGAAACACGCGGCGCCCACTTTGTTGTAGTGTCTCGGAACGCGTGCTAGAGCAGGAGCATTTTGAAACACGTGGCGCCCACTTAGTGTTTCTTTCTATACTCTCAACATCCGAAAAGGGAACCCCATATTTTCAGAAAGTAGGATTCTGACTGTTTCCTGATTCTTACGGTTCTGTCTTTGTTGTGCAAGAAATGTGTATCTTTATGGTTGAAATACTTGCTCTTTGAAGCCCAACCATGTTCTCAGAAAAGGAGGGTGCGGGGGCCTCAAAGCGTGGTTGCACCTGTTTTCACGTTTACTTCGGTTGGTCAGGATGGACAGCGACTGTGACTGTGGCGATGGCAATGCTTGAAAAAGTAAGGTGCGAATCTAAGTCAATACTACACAAGTACTAAATTAAACTCACTGGCTGAGTGGATGGCCCAAAAAAGAGTCCAAACTTTATATTTGCCACTAAATGGTCATCCCAAAAAGCTTAAAGTTCATGAACTCAGGAAGTGAGACTAAGCAAGGTCTCAACCAGCTTCCCTGTCGGCTCGTCCCGGTTCGTTCCAGCCCCAAGCTCCTGCCGCGCGACAAGGCCCGGGGCGGACTCCGGCAGAGGCGTCGCCTACGCCACGCTGCTCATTCTTCAAACATCCATATATGGCTGTGGGTCAAACCAATGGGATCCCATTTTGGGGTAGGTGCACCACCCATTTTAGAACCTATTTTAGTGGGCACTGGGGGTGCGGGATTTTGACCCAGCGGTTTGCCACCGAAGAATCGCCAACAATGCTTGGCCAACCGTGCATGTGTACATTCTTCGATGAACTCCTGCCAAAGGACCAGTGTTGAAAAGCGGGGGACCTGGACCACCTTTGGCCGAAAAGGTTTTTGGTTAAACCTCCCAAAAGGGAAGATACAAGGACCATAGGTGTTGCTCTTTTGTCTTTCCGCTAAATGAAATGAAACCAAGCAAACCAACCAACCCAGCACCATTTGTTCGAATCAAACTAACCTCAAAGGGACACCCGTGGCCACGCTTTGCCAGCTTCCGTCGGCTCAGGTCCGCTTGCCCCACCTCCTTCGTTGCGGAGTCCGGGGAACTTGGCCTTCCAAGAGGCCCGGGCCAGGCCTACGGGCTGTACAACAGGTGCTTTCTTGGTTGCTGTTGACCCCCCTGCAAAAAGTTTAACTTTTGGGGGGTTTAGTGGAAAACACCTTTATTTCCCAAAAAGTCAAAGTCTAAAGATCCAACCCAATAGCAGCCAAGCTCTTGCTGATAGTGTTGGCATTTGAGTCATGTGGACCAGAATGTCCACTAGTCTTCTTCAGCTAGTTCCCACCCATTGTTGTGAGAACGGAGTCCACATTGTTCTTGGGGGACGAACAATGTTTAAAGGAAAATGAAACAAACACCACTTACAATATCTAGCTTTAACAAACCAAATCAGCCCAATACCAGGCTTGGACCATACTATTGCGCTTGCAACAAATATCAAAGAATGGCCCTTGAATACTACGACCCCTACCGAAGACAGCTTTACTTTTCAAGCAGCCCCGTTTATTGGCTCGCTAAACTTTGCCAGTCACAGAATCCAACAACTGTGACCCCTGAGGTCCCAATCTCTGAGGATGCTGTACTAAACCGACTAAACCTTGTTTTCAACTACGACAAGGGTATCCCGATCCCACACAACACCCCCAAAACGATAAGTGGTCTGCCCCCAGCCCCCCCGTCCACATCGTTGTCCTGAAATCCCGGCAGCATTCCCAGAATCTCAGCAAAAAGTGGTTGCAAAACAACAGTAGCATTCCACAAAAAGATGCTCGGAAAGAAGTGATTTCAAGACTAAAGTAGTGTTCAGAACAAAATAGTGCTGGGCCTCCCGAACTTTGGATGTCCCATGCTCTTTTGGCCAGTATTCTGGCGTGTGCATGGGGGAGGGGGGCTGCTTTTTAAATCAAGTCCAAACATTAAGGGAATCACCATGATCCATCCTGAGATTGGAACCTCTCTGGGCCCTGTTTAGGTGCCTGTGCCGGGATTCGTAGAACAAACTAAGGCAACGTGTCAAGAATAATTTTGTGGACGCCCGCATGAAGCCCGTCTCGACATCTCTGTGCCCCAACACCCATGCTGTTCTTGGCCTCTTGGCGCTGAACAGAAAACTGCGTGAACACCGGAAGTGTGGAACAGCGCCAGTCTGCGAGGCTGGGCCAACTGTTCATTTGTAGCTGTTCAAGCATCAAGCTTACACAGACTCCACTTGGCTTCTCTTGGCGAAAGGCCATTGTTGAGACACCCTTCCTTCTACGTCATGTTACCCACGGAAATCTCGAACAAATTCGGTCAGAGGAGCTGTTTATTAAACTTCCAAACGTCGGATACAAGGTCCCTGGACCCTTGAAACCGCCGGCTCCACCCACCTCCTGCGTGGCGGGGGAGTGTTGCATCTGCAGCATCTGCGCCATATTGGCCTTCCAAAAAAGACACCCCCAGGCCTGTTGATGAGGGGATCAATATGGCCCATCCTCAAATTGGAACACGTCTCAGCCCCTGAAGCTGGCCACAACGATCAAGCCAGGCGTGCTTGGCCACTCAACCGACTCGACTTCTCAGCCGTTTAGTTGCGAAACGCGCGTCACACGAAAAGCTGCACCGAGATTTGCAGAACAAACTAAGGCAACATGCTAAGAATAATTTTTGGACGTGCCCGCATGAAGCCACTCGTGTAAAAGGCGGTTCTATGAGCTGGCTTTCGCGTGCCCTTTCGCGATACTTTCGCGAAAGGGATGTTTTGCTGTCGCGGGCTTCGCTCTTTTTGAAATTGCTTTCGCGGCGGGCTGTGCAAAACACACCCGTCAGATCGGACGCTTTCGACGGACTGTCGTGGCGGGAACATTCTTGAGGCACTTTCGCAACAAGCTTTCGCAAGCTTTCGCGGACTGCATTGTTGCTTTCGCCGGAGCTCTATAGGACGCCCCCTCTGTACTACTTTTACCACCGAAACAAACTGCGTGAACCCCAGTGCATTGCGGAACACCGCCAGTCCGCAATGCTGGGCCAACCGTTAATTTGTACAATACTGTTCAACCGCTGCCGTTCACATAAACTCCTGTGGCGCCTCTTGACGAAAGGCCATTGTTGAAACACCTGGCGCCTATCCTTATTTCCTCTCTTACATCTACCCCACCAAACCACCAAGGGAATCTCGACCAAATTTGCACGGAAGGGTTGTCTTCTAAGTGCGAAAAGCGAAGGTGGAAGGATCCTTCAAACTCGCTTTGTCAGTGTCCGCCGGCTCATGTCGGCCTCCTGCGGGTGTTGCATTTGCATCATCTGCGCCATATTGGCCTTGCAAGAAGGGCGCCCACCAACAGCCTGCAGGGCCAACCTTTTGTTGAGGAGGGGGACATATATAAATAATCCATCATATCCGTCCTCAGGTTAGTTTAGTTGCGAAACGCTCAGTGTGTTAAAAAGTCTTATAAACAAGAACTGAGACTCGCTTGGCCGCAAGCGCATTTCCCAGAGTCATAAAGCCGATTTGTTCTGAGGTGAAGGGTGCGACTGCAAGTTCTCTGCATTATAACCTGACGCGCTACATGCTAATTAATTGGCTACCAACTTGCATGGTCTTGGCCACCGATCGCTTGCCATGGCCCCCCCTTTCGCCCAACTGACTAAGTTGAAATTGGTTTGAGACTGGCTTCAGACCTCTTATATGGCTACTCGAAGTGAGCAGCACGAGACAAAGGAGCCAAGACTCCCACACGTGGTGTACCTTCCCGAGTCTTGGAAAAACCTCAGATTCATTAATTAACTCCACTGCACCGAGAACTTAGACGTTTGTGAGAAACTCGACGGCCAAAAGGTGATTCTTCTCGCAGAATCAAGAAGGCAACGTACCAAGACGAGGCTTCTCAAATGTTGAGCAAAGTATAACTATTGTCGTGGGGTGTTTCAAACAACATAGAGTCACAATCATAAGATCAAACGTAGGATATTTCTGTATATGGCCTATTACGTTGGCTGGTTGCACCCTCTCGCGCTGCTCAAAAAACATCGGAACCCAAGAGAACTGTGAAACTCTGCCCGTGCGCAATGCTGGACCAACCTGGCAAATTGTCGACGCACCTGGCGCCTGTCCACACTTCCTCGTTTTACCTCACTTGCCAAAGGACTTGGGACCTGTACTAAAAATGGACCAAATCAGGGAAACCCAAAGGTTAAAAGGTCGATTCGCTTTGGGCGAGTGAGTCAATGAAGCATCGCTTTTTTCATTGGCAGACATGGCATTGCAAAACGACAAAATTTTCCCACTGCAAGCCGATTCGCTTTGGGCGAGTGAGTTTAACACTGATTCCAAAACCTGATCCATTGGATCCTCATCTCGCCCATAGGTAACCGGCTTATATCGGGTAGCAAGCCATTGGTTACCTACAAACCTACCACCCCCTCCCCTACAAACCCGGCCCACAAATGGAGCAGCTTTCAACCTGGGCATATGGTTTGTGGGAGCCCCGGAGTTGCCAAACCTCCGTTCCGCCAAAAGGATCTTTGCTCCCCGGAAAGTGGTCGGCGGCTTTCCCCGCCTCCTGCGCGTGTTGCAGATGCATCATCTGCATCGGCGTCAGGTGGGGGGTCCCAATCCAACCGGGAATTGGACCGCAGGTTTGAGTAGGTTTTATTGACCAGGGTTCCATTTGGAGACCCATTTTTGGCCCACAGTCATATTGGCCTTCCAAGGCCTGGTTGCTGTTGACCCCCCTGCAAAAAGTGTAACTTTTTAGGGGTTCAGTGGAAAACACCTTTATTTCCCAAAAAGTGAAAGTCTAAAGATCCAACCCAATAGCAGTCAAGCAAGGGTGATGGCTAACAGCAAACCGAAGAATCTTCTGAAGATGTGGCTGTGGGTCAAAAATAGGGTAACCCCAAAATGGCACCCTGGTAGATGGAAACAATGACTAAAAATACTAAAACTTGTTGTCCATATCCCGGTGGTGTAATTTCGACCCATACCCATGTAGGGACGGGAGTCAATTTCAGTCCCAAGTACATCCTGCTGCAGAACCTTTTTGGCCCCTGTGGCTGGCCGCCACGATTCAGCCGTGAGCTATATGGCCACTCAACCGGCTCGGCTTCTCACCCATTTAGTCGCGAAACGTGCGTCGCACGATAACGGTGCAGCCGGGTTCGTAGACAGCGTTGGACATGACATGCAGAACCCCAGCCGACAGAATTGATCTAGCAATCTGCAGTTCTGCATATTGCATATCACGTTGCATCTGTTTGCAGCCTCTTGCGCTGATCCAAAACAGTGCAGGGAACCCAAAGAATTGTGGAACACAGCCAGCCCGCAATGCTGGGCCAACTGTTCATTCGTTGTTCGGCAACTACTGCAAGATACTGCAAGGGACAAATTGCTGAAATACCTGGCGCCACTGGCGCCTATCCATACTTCCTCTTCTAGCGCCATGACAAAAGAATCATATTTTGGCCGGAAGGGCTGTGTTTAAACCATCCTCTCTAACTTTTGTGTTTTTGTTCAACGAATTTATCCATACAATATTTCCCTCTGTGTAAGTAAGGTTCACTGCTTCCAGTTATGGCATTGACCACATTAATCATGAAACCGCATAGAAGTGAAGATACAAGGTCCCTTGAATGCTTCCGCCAGCTGTCGGCTCGTCACACCCGCCTCCTGCGCTGCGGCGGAGTTTTGCATCTGCATCATCTGCGCCAGATTGGCCTAAGAGAGGCACCCAGCTGCCTTTCGCCAGGCCCAACCTGTTGAGGGTTCAACATGCTCCATCCTTTGGCACCACTGGCCCCTGTGGCTGGCCAGCACGATCAAGCCGTGAGTGACAGATCACTGAACTCAACCGTTGAGTGGCTGTTTGCTCCCTCCGCTGATCAAAGAACTGCCTGAACTGAGCATTGCGGAACGCCAGTCCGCAATGCTGGGCCACACGTTCATTTTGCACATTGCTCAGATGCAAGGACCATCAAGGACCCTGGACCCTTGAAATACGTTTTGTCATTTTCCCCGGCTGTCGGCTTGTCGCACCCACCTCCTGCGCTGCGGCGGAGTGCTGCATCTGCATCATCTGCGCAATGCTTCCCTTCCAAGAGGGGCACCCACCCCTGGCCTACAGTGCTCGCTCTGCAACAGGCACAAGTATCTTCTGAGGATGAACACATACTGCCAAGTACATCCTCAAGTTGGAACCATCCTTAGTTTTTAAACGGGATTAGTGACCCCCTCTGATGCAAGACGCCGTGTCCAGCCGCAAAATCTAGAACGATTCCAACAAACACTAAATGATAGACTGCCAGCCAACGCCATCGCCAATCCTTTTGCCATGCTATTTTCATAGTCTCAAGGGTTGCCATTCCAGAAAAAATGTCGGAAGCAGCATTGTTTTCTTAACATTGGTTTTAAAACCAAGATTTGACAAGCTCGCAAAGGGTGATTACCCTCCTTCAAGGCTAGCCTCCTCTGATTCAGCAAGTCCCTCTCCAGCCCGAGAAAAAAGGAAAATGCAAGTTCCTTTACTTTCCCATGGCAGTCCCGTTGGCCAGACAGCGGCCCGCAAAAGGCCGAGGACTGGCCAGGTCCGAATTTTGATTCCAGAGGCCCCAAACGACCCCTAAAGGAAAGGGGTTGGTGGCAGGTTTACAAATCAAGCTCCATTAGTCATTGGCTGTGGCCGGCCACGATCAAGCCATGCGTTGGCCACTCAACAGGCTCGGCCGAGTTGCGAAACGTGCGTTGCACGAAAAGCCATACGCGGAACAAACCGAAGCAATGTGCCAAGGAGAACTCAACCCCAAAGCATTGCGGAAAACCACAATGCTGGGCGAACCGTTCATTTGTACATCGTTCAACAACTACTGACTACTGTTCACATAAACTCCTGCTGGCTTGGCTCAACAAACGAAAATTTAAGCCCCTGGCTCCTAATTATCCATAGCTCTTCTGTTAGCGTTACCCGCGGTGGTGCTTAAACCTTACAAAAGGGAAGACTCAAGGACCGTTGAAACACATTCTGTCAGCTTCCGCCGGCTCATGTCGGCTTGTCCCACCCACCTCTTGCGCGGCGGCGGAGTGTTGCAGCTGCATCATCTGCGCCATGTTGGCCTTCCAAGAGAGGCACCCACCCTTGTTCTACAGTGCTGAACACTTCCCGAGCACAACCTCAAATTGGAACCATCCTTTGTTCTTGCCACGATCAAGCAAAGAACTCTTGACATGCCCGCAAGAAGCCAAAGCCATTTTGCAATTCTGACAATTGTCATGCGGCGCTACAAAACCAATTGCAGCCATGACCAGAAGATCTTTTAATGTTCAACTGTTGAGCCCATTGCGTTGGCTGGTTTCCCCTTTTCGAGCTGTGTGGAAGGCCGCCAGTCCGCAATGCTGGGCGAACTGTTCATTTGCACATTGTTCAACATCTATTGTTTACATTGTTTACATAAACTCCTGTTGGCATCTCTCGGCAAAGGGCCATTGTTGAAACAGCTGGTGCCTTGCCATGCTTCCTCTTTTTGCGTTGCGTTACCCCACCAAAAGAGTCTCGACCACGTGTGGCCGGAAGCATTGTGAAAAAAAACCTTCGAAAAGGGAAGTGTCGGATACTTCCCCTCCATCAGACTAACATGGAGGCTCCCAGAAGGCGTCTGTAAATGCAACCAAGTCTTTTAGCTTCCCTGTTAGTCTGGGGGAGGGTAGTCCCTGGACCGTACAAGACCACGTTTTGTCAGCTTCTGCCGGCTGTCGGCTCGTCCCCGCCTCCTGTGCTGCGGCGACTTGTTGCTGCATCTGCATCATCTGCATATTGGCCTTCCAAGAAAAGGCCCCCACCCCAGGCCAACAAGATATCACAAGATTCGCCATACAACAAGTTCAAGTATCCTAGGAGCGCTTCACTCTTGGCCTCTGGCTGGCCGCCACGATCACGCCATGAGTTATTTGACCACTCAACAGGCCCGGCAATCTCAACACATGCAACCAATGGTTGTGTTGCGCACGAAGCCCGCGGATGTAAACCGGGCATTCTCCTGAGAACCGCACTCTGTGAACCATTTGGCGTAAACTGTTGGCCCGCGCATGTTTTGTTCTTGACACAACCGTGTGAACCCTGTGCTCCAACACCACCTCCGGGTAGGCTCTAATACACGAGCCAAATAATCAGACTGGCATGGTGGAGTACTGTAGAACCAACAGAGTCATGATCATAAGATCATCATGCGCAATTCCAAGCTCAGCTGTGGAGTAGTCCACAGTCTCTCACAGCAGGACCTGCAGATCACAAGTCGGATTCAGAAATGGGCCTTCCTCCTGAAGCCAAAGTTATTTTGGCCCTGAGCCCGTGGGATAACTGGTCATTACTTCGCGAAGAGAATCTGATTCCAATGCTGAATCCAACAGACCAAATCTGGTTAAAGGTGATTTTCAACCGGCCTGAGAAAAACCTGAAGAGGTCTATGCCATGCCGGGAACACTTCTAGTCGCAATGCTGGGCCAACCGTTCATTTACAAAGTGTTCGACAACTATCAAGTTTGCACAGACTGCTTTTAGCTGCTCTTGGCGAAGGGCCAAGGTTGAAGCACGTGGTGCCCACTCTTGTTTCCTTTCTAAACTCTGCCTCACCAAAGGAATATGGGTCAAACATTGGCTGAAAGAGCTGTTGAAAGCTTCCATAAAAGGATACAAGTGCCCTTGAAACACGTTTTGTCAGCTTCCGTACGCTCCTGTCGGCTCGTCCAGCCCCCTCCTGCGCTCCGACGGCGGAGTGGTTCATCTGCATCATTTGCGTCGGCGCCACGTTAGCCTTCCAAGAGAAGCACCCGCCCCTGGCCTAAAGAGTTCGTTGTAAGAGGCCGGAGTATCTTCTGATGCGCATCAACAAAAAATACATCCTCAAATTAGACCCACTCTTGGCCCCTTTGGCTGGTCACCACGATCAAAACAGTTCTTGGCCACTCAACAGTCTCGGTTTCTGAACTGTTTACTTGCGAAACCTGATTCTTCCATGTAAGTCTGTAGGACATCGTACATTTAAACTTGCCACTGGAACACCGCCAGGTCACAATGCTAGGCCAAACGTTCACTGACAAAATGTTTGACAACTATCAAGTCCACACAGCCGCTTTTTAGCTTGTCTTTAAGCAGGGCCAGTGTTGAAACATGCGGTGCCCACTCTTGTTTCCTTTCTCATCACCTCACCACAGGAATATTGTTGTGAATAAGCCTGCCACAAGCAAGAACAAAACAATTGAAACATGTTTTGACCGTTTGCGCCAGCTCAAGTTGGCTCTTCCCGCCCCTTCCTGCGACGCGGCGGACTGCTGCATCTGCATCATCTGCGTGGACATCATATTGGCCTTCCAAGAGACGCGCCCATTTTTGGCCTTTGCCCAAGTGACTTCTTTTCCAGGCCCCAAGTACATGTTGAAACTGGCACCATGTTTGGCCCCTGGCTGGTGCGTTCTTTGCCAACTCGGCCAACAGTTTCTCGAAGCTGGTCGGCGGATTCGTCGGTGATCATGTTTCCTCTTCCTCTTTCTTTCCTTCTTTCTGTTCAGCGTTCTTTTCTGTCCATCGTTCGTTCTTTCGTCTTTGTTGGTCCTTTCTTCCTTTCTTCCTTTCTATCTTTCTTCCTTCCTGGGAGAGTAGTCGCGCGCCCGTTCCTTGAGGAGACTGCTATAGCCCAGGATCGCTTCCACTCATGCCGGGACAGCTCGCCCGCAGACCAGAAAAGGGGGTGGAGTTTTTTCGAACTTAACAAAACTTAACAAAACTTAACCGTGCCCGGTCATGTGGCAGAATTCCCCCAGATATAATAACCCGCCGCTGGACGTGGAGTCAGGATTCTGAAGTCTACAGTCTGGAGTCTGGAGTCTACAGTCTGGAGGCTCTGAGCGGACCGGCCGCTTGACTTGCGCGCGGTCCTGCCGAGATGCGTGGGTGTGCTCACCACGCAACAACAATCCCGAAGCAGCACCGCCGCTGCGCCGTGCTTGCCCCGATATTATGAGGAGCGGCTACAGCACGGATGTTCGCGCGCCTTCGTGCTGCGTGCGGTTTTGCAACGCATTTGTCTGTGCTCTGTGTCATACTTGTTTCGCCTCGCGAGATTGACGTGCATGTTCTTGTTTGCATGAGAAGAAGCGCAAAGAGTTCGCGATAGAAACTCGTTTTGGGCATTGGATGCAAAAAAACTGAATGTTCATGCAAATAGCGCACAAAAGCTAAATTCCAGCTAAGTTCGTTCTAAGTATAGGCACCTGGAACTTAGCTCGAACTTATATCTGCACCTAGCTAAGTGAACACTTACCAAGTAGGTTATAAGTATGCTCCAACTTAGGGAAAATATAAGTCCACTTGCCTCACATTATAAGTCCACTTATGGAACTTATAACTCAAGTTATAAGTACGGCCCTTTCCCAGTAGGTATTCCTTTCGTTCACCCCTGGTTTGCCTTTGGTTTCTTGGCTTGCCTTTGGTTAGCCTTTGGTTAGCCTTTGGTTTGCTTTTGGCTTGCCTTTGGCTTGCTTTTGGTTTTTACCTCTGGTCTGTCTTTGGTTTGTCATTGGTTTGCTTATGTTTTGCTTTTGGCTTGGGTTTGGTTTGCTTTTGGTTTGCCCTTGGTTTTCTTTTGGTTTACCTTTTGGTGTGCTATTGGTTTGATTTTGGCGTGCCTTAGGTTTGCCTTTGGTTTGCCCCTGGTTTGCCTTTGTATCTTTTAGCTCGCCTTTGGTTAGCCTTTGGTTTGCTTTTCGTTTGCTGCTGCCTTGCCTCTGGTTTGCTTGTGGCTTGCTGTTGGTTTGCTTTCGGTTTGCCTTTGGTTTGCAGCTGTTTTTTCCTTTGGGTTGCCTTTGGTTTGCCCCTGGTTTGCCTTTGTAGTTTTTAGCTCGCCTTTGGTTAGCCTTTGGTTTGCTTTTCGTTTGCTGCTGCCTTGCCTCTGGTTTGCTTGTGGCTTGCTTCTGGTTTGCTTTCGGTTTGCCTTTGGTTTGCAGCAGTTTTTTCCTTTGGGTTGCCTTTGTTTGGTTTGCTTTCGGCTTGCGCTTGGTTTGCCTTTGCTTTGTTTTTATGTTTGCTTTTGGATTTACCTTTGGTTTGCTTGTGGTTTACCTTTGGTTTGCCTATGGTTCTTCTTTGGTTTGCCGTTGGATTGCTTGTGGCTTGCTTTGGTTTGCTTTTCGCTTGCGGTTGGTTTACCTCTGGTATGTTTCTTGTTTTCTTTTGGGGTTTACCTTTGGACTGCCTTTCGCTTACCTTGGATTGCTTTTGTTTTGCTTTTGGTTTCCCTTTGGCTTGCATTTGGATTGCTTTTGGTTCACCTTTGGTTTGCTGTTGGCTTACTTTTCATCTGCCTGGAACCCCCTCCAAAGAAAAAGTAGACCAACCACCAAGAAGTCAACATGACGACAACGATATGGCTCGATGGAACTGGTCGAAATAGCGGCCAGATTTCGGCCGCTGTTTGGGCCGCTGCTCGCTTGGCAGGCTTGTGGCCTGCGGCGGAAGCTACGCGAAGAACATTTCATAAGCTGCTGTGGCCTGCGGCGGAGACTACGCGAAGGGAATTTCATAAGCTGCTGTTTGGTCTGCTTTTCGCTACGAAGGCTCGATATGGCTCGATGGAACCGGTCGAAATAGCGGCCAGATTTCGGCCGCTGTTTGGGCCGCTGCTCGCCTGGCAGGCTTGTGGCCTGCGGCGGAGGCTAAGCGAAGGGACTCTCATAAGCTGCTTGTCATTTGTGCTTGCGCTACGCAAGTCTAAAGCCGGCCAAAAATGGCCGCTTCAGATGCAGCGGTCAATTTTTCTTGGGCCGCGCTTTGAGCGGCCCCCGATCAGGGCAGACGCCTGCGCCCGAACGTGCCACAACGACCGGAAACCTGCAAATCACAGGGGAGACACCCGAAAATGCTGAGCGAGCAGCGGCCCAAACAGTGTGCACAAACTCCCAAGTGCTAAGCGCTTTCCGTCATCACTTGCGCTAGTTGCAGGATCACCAAGCAGAGTTCAAAAATCCTCGAGGCAAGGGGCCATCCTTCAGCCCAAGGTCCTTTGGCCCTGAGCTCGCCTTCACTACTTGAAGAAAGGCCGTTCGGTTTTGGCCAAGTGGTCGCGTTTAAGACTTCCAAAAGGGAAGACACACGGACCATCGAGACACGATTTGTCTTCATGTCAGCTCGTCGCAGCCCCCGCCTGCGCCGCGGAGTTTTGCATCTGCATCATCTGCGTGGGCACCATATTGGCCTTCCAACTTGAATGCTGAACATGTAGGCCCCTCTGGCTGGCCACCACGATCAAACCGTGCGTGCGTTGCTTGCCACTCAACAGCACATACAGGCTTCTCGACAGGTCATTGGGGTAACTACTATAAAACTCAATGCAAACGCGTCCCACGCGCAGCAGGACCTGCCAATCACTTGCGCTACTTGCAGCCATAAAATTCATCGTGCAGAGTACAGGTATCCTCGAACATCCTGAAGCCCAAGCTCAATCTGGTTCCAATGGCCAAGTCTCTCTAGCTCAGCTAGTTAAAGTTGACGCCCAACTGGCCCACATGCGTCCTGTGAGAGAACCTGAAACGTTCTACGCCACGCCGCCCTCATTCTTGAATGTAAGTCTGTGGGGCATCGTTGTTCTGGTTTTGGCTTGTCATTGAAGAAGGGCCATTGCTGAAACACGTGGTGCCCACTCTTATTTCCTCTCTACGTACCAAACCAAAGGAATGTTGGCTTGAAAAACCTTCCAAGCCACCAGGAGCCTTGAAACACGATTTGTCTTCATGTCAGCTCGTCGCAGCCCCCCGCCTGTGCGGCGGCAGCGGAGTTTTGCATATGCATCATCTGCGTCGGCACCATATTGGCCTTCTAAGACTCCGTTGCTCTCTGCTCCCCTGCTAACAGTTTAACTTCTAGTGGTTTAATGAAAACCAATTCGTTAGCAAAAGGTGAATCCAAGCAAAATGCAACAAAGAAGAGACGTACACAACAAGCTCAAGTCACTTCTGAAAGAGGCTTCTGAAGATGTAGGGGTCAACATGGCGCCAGGTACGTGCTCACAGCGGAACCCCTGTGGCTGGCCATCACGATCAAGCCGTGCGTTGTTTGCCACTCAACAGGACAGGGCTTTTCAACAGGTCTGTTCCCAAAAGCTGCGCAGGGGCTATATATATATAATTTATATATATATATAATATATATATATATATATGAGCGATTTCTGAAATGCTGGGGGAGCTCCAAATGCATCCTGTAAGGGGTCTACCCCATGCTGCCCTGCACTATTCAAACAAAACTAGTAGCACGTCCTCTACCTTTGCCGGTGGCATATGCATCACCGCGTTGTTTGCACCATTGAAGGTAGCCTCCCAAACGGGAAATTAAAAGGACTCTTGCAGCACGTTTCAGCTTCCGTCCCCCCTCCTGCGCTGCGGCGGAGTCCGCCACCATCTGCATCATCTGCATCTGCATCATATTGGCCTTCCAAGAGAGGCGTCAGAATCGCCTCAATCACAACAATAATTACAGATTGGATAACCATTCTTGGCACCTGTGGCTGGCCTCCATGAGCAAGCCATGCATTACCGGCCACTCAACAGACCAGGCTCCTGAAAAGTTTACTTGCGAATGCGCGTCGCACGAAAACCTCCACTGGGGCTCGTAAATTTCGAGCAGAACAAACCAACTAAGGCAACGAGCGTGCCCGTTTGAATCCAGCGTGACTCTGCTCTAATATTCGGGCCAAATTATTGGACTGCTGTCGCGGCGATTGATTTGTAGCAGCTCCACGTCTCTCGCGCGCAGCAGGGCTTGCCAATCACTTGCACTACCTGAATCAGTATATCTCCCCAAGCAGAACCAAAAAAATCCCGAGTCAAGGGCAAGTTCGCTTCACCCAAATCGTGGGCTCGAATCGAAACTGCAGGAAACATTGAATATCAGGTCTTTGCGGAGAGAATCTGATTCCAATGGTTGCATCCAACAGGCCAGATCTCCAAATTAGCCCCCTCCTGCGCTGCAGCGGCGGAGTCCGGCGCATGCATCATCTGCATCGTCATATTGGCCTTCCAAGAGGGGCACTCACACCTGGCCTACAGCCCTGTGGCTGGCCAGCATGTTGCAGCCGTGAGATATTGACAAAGTATGCTTCTCAACCGTTTAGTTGCGAAATGTGCATCGCACGAAAAGGTGCACCGCACTTCATACTAGGCTCGTATTCGACATGCAAAGCAACATCCCAACGTGACCTCCGGACAGGCTCCTCTAGTGAAGTTTAGAAGACACTTAAGTGGTAGGGCAATTCATTTTCCCAAGCTAGCGCTAGCAATCTGACAGAAGACAAGAAGAACAAGCACGCGCGAAAAAATACGCACACATGGCGGGGGAGTGCACAACAAATGTTCAAAAGCAACCTGCCAATTCGTTTCTTTGGGACCCTTGGAAGTTAGCCTGAAGGCGGCGCCGTGGTCACTGGTCGGGGCGGGCAGTCTCTAGTTTGCGCGGCGGCGGGTGCAGCACTCGCAAGGTCCTATAGTCAAGGTCACGCGCAGATTTTCGTGGCGGGCGCTTTCAAGGTCAACTGCAGACAGACAAATAGGCCGAACAAATACACAGACAAATAGATAACCGGATAGATATGGTGGTTGTTCTACACTCCTTTGTCTCTGCAAAAAATGGTGTTATGTTCGCAAATCTTTCGCGGGTTGCCCGCCGTGCGTTGTTTACTCCTGGAAGCAGAAACACAAATGTGGTACACGAGTCGCAGCTTCACACAGAGATGTACTCTGCTGTGTGTCTGCTCCTGCGCCGGCCTTTTTGAACGGCAGCCATGTGCCCTGCTACCACCCTCAGGCAGGCAATCGGGCCATACCCTTCCGCGCAGGCTTTCGCGGAAAACGCTCGCTGTTTCACAGCGGGGCTGCTGACCAAAAGTAAACTCCTTGCGCGGACCTTTAGAACGACTCCCATACACAAACAAATTGGGGCAACGAGAGGTAAGAATAGAAAAGGTGGAAAGATAAGGGTAAATGCAGGCAGGTGGATAAATAGAAAGAAAAGTACATCTGTATATAGATAGCTTGACAGACCGACATGTAGATAGATTAGCTACGTTGAGTAGAGACTGGACAAGTAGCAACATCGCACACAAACAGGGATAGACAAGAAGGCAGGTAGATAGGCCAGATTAGATAGCTAGACAGGAAGGTAGGTAAGCAGGTAGGTAGGCCGATAAACAGATCTTGGTACTGATAGACAGGTAGATAGATTAGATATGATTAGACAAATAAATGATAAAGAAAGAGATCGATAAACAGATAGATAGATAGATCAATTAAATTGACACTAGCAGGATAGAAAGCCAGGCAAATAGAACGAAACGGAACATGAGTGGTTGGATGGATAAGTCGATAGAGAAGTAGACTAGAACGGTAGATAGATAAATGGAAATATTGCAAATAATAAAACAACAAAAGCAAAGAAAGCTAAATAAGAGACAGGGGAAGAAAGAAGCAATAAGAGAACGACGAATAAGATAAAGAAACAAATATAGATGCAAATAAAGAGGAATAAGAAAAGATAAAGGACAAACTGTTTGCTCATATGCTAGAAGAGCCGTCAAAGCGGGGAAGTTCCAATCTACAAGAATCGTACATGCGTTCTTTCGCTTCTCGTTCTCCCTCTTTCTCTTTTGCTGTCTCGTTCTCATTTTCTCTGTCTCTTATCTGTCTTTCTCTTGACTCGTGTCGCGCGGCGCCATACAACCAAAAAAGTCCAAATCGCAAGGCAAAAAATGTGTAGTTGGCTGTTTGCCCTCTCTGGCATCTGGTGCTGAGCAAAAAAACACTGTCAGTCGGCAATGCTGGGCCAACCGTTCGCTTTTACTTTGTTCGACAACAACTAGTTATATATTGTTGGCTTCTCTTGGCGAAGGCCCACTGCTTGCGTTTCTTCTTTAAACATCATCCACCAAAGTGGTCTCAATCAAATTATTCCGGAGGGTTTTGTTGAAAACTTGAAAGTCAAGTTACAGGGACCCTGGAAACACGTTTTGTCAGGGGCGCTGACAGCTCACGTCGGCTCGTGCCAGCCCCCGCCTCCTGCGCAGCGGCGCGCTGCGTCGCGGCGGGGTCTTGCGTGTGCATCGCCTGCTTCGGCGCCATATCCACCTTCCAGGAGAGGTAAGGTGAACTTCCATTTGCTTAAGCCCCTGGAGAAAACATCCAGTAGTCATAGGTTCCCTTGAAACAAACAGGGGAAAATACAAAACATATTCTTAAGCAAATGGAAGTTACCGCCGGATTTAATAATCCCCTGGTTGATTTTGATTTGGGGGGTGTCCCCTTTTTAGTGGGGATTCAGACCACTTTCGGAGGGGTTTTCACCCCCCTAATAATGGGACGGGTTTATTAATCCTGAGTCAACATTACTCACACCTGGCTTGCAAGGTTCGCTCAAAAAGCCTGCTTCTCAAAACTGGGTTTAGACTTGGCCCCTGTGGCTGGTCACCACGGTCAAGCCATGAGTTATTGGACGCTCAGGCTTGTCAACCGTTTCGTCCCGAAACGCGAGTTGCACGAAAAGCTTCACCGGGGTTGACATGCAGAACAAGCAACACAACACGCCAACTAGAACCCTGCGACGCAGCGTCGTTGGGTGCTAGTCAGCCAAATAAAGTCACGATCCTAAGCCAATGATGCGTACTTGTTTGAGCGTCGCTCACAACGTGTCAAGATTTGGCTACCCTCATTGCGCTCCTTCGCGGGGCTTTCGGGAAGCTTTCACGCGTGCGTGTTGTTCTTTTCTTTACGGCTTGTGTTGAACCCCCCTTTCGCGACAAATGAACAGGGCAGCTTTTCACTACAAGAGTATCAGACCAAGCGCACTTGGCTCAAAAACAACTTCTCAGCCCAAGAATAGTGTGTAAAAGATAGCTTTCCCTCGCATTTTCGAAACTGGCAAACAGCCAGCTCGCTTGAAGCACCGAGTTTTGTTGGAAAACAACGAAGATCATACCGTTGGTTTCGAGCGCCGCTCTAGCCGCTTGAATTGGCTACTGCCCCCTCTTGTGACTTGCGATGATGGGCCAGCCGTCCATTAGCACGTTTGCCTGGCAACAAGCACAAACTCCTGCTGGCTGTTCTTGATACGCGTGGCGCCCACTCTTATTTCCTCTCTAAGCCGCGCCCAGCCAAAGGAATCTCGATCAGATGTTGGCCGAAAGGGTTATGTTTAAAACTTCCAAAAGGGAAGGGTGCCAGGACCCTTGATCCGCGGTTTGGCATCCCCCCTGCCATAAGGGGAAGGGGGTGGGGGGGGTCCCCAATTCCATTTTTCTAGTCTTCTCCAAAGAAGGGAAATGGGATCAGAAATGGAATTCCAGGGGTCGCCTCTCTCTCCCCCAATTCCAAATTTAAGGGGGTGGGGATGGTTTGGCTGTAGCGCCCGCTGCAACAAACTGCTTGCAGGCAGCTTTCACCTGCATGGCCGGATATGTCCTGGCCATCGCCAGGATTTTGACCGGCGTCAGGCAACTCCACAGCAAAAACACCAGCGACGGCGCACGCTTAGTTAACCTTCGCTGCGCTGACGTGTAGCCACTGTCACGCAACCTGTTACCATGATCAAGCAGTTATGCGCTCCGCATCATGGCCCACAACTGGAAAGCCTGCAGACATGCAGAGAATGGGCTTTACGCAGCTGCGTACAGGTGCGCAATCTCCGCCTTGAGACCGGTGGTGTAGCCATCGCAATGGACCGCTCAATATTAGCCAACCCGCCTTGTGGCCTACGGCCTTGGCTGCCTTAACAAAAACATTCCGCGAGCTTTTAAGAATGCCTGGTAGCATGTGGATGACCAAGCTTCTACTGAAGCCACCTGGAAAAAAACACATATTTCCAGCAGTGATCGGCCCCAAATGAATCAACCAACCTGCTTATTCATGTTTGGAGGGGAACACCCTACTAATAAACTGGGGTTGATTCATATGGGGTCAACATGAGAGCATAATGACACAACCCCGTGTTTGCAAACAAAAATCGACCTTTCTACTGCCCAGCAAAGCGTTTTTTTGACCATGCCACATCCCACCTCCGCAGCGTTGCCCCGCCCGGAGGCGCCCTGTGGCTGGCCATGATCAAGGCTATCAGTTGCCACACTCCAAAAACAGAAGACCGGCTTCTCAACTCTACAGTCTCGTGACGCGACGAGCAAACCGTGCCAATTAGAACTCGTGGACGTGCCCATGAAGCCCGTCTCAACAGCTCTGTGCTCCAACGTCGCCTCCGGACGCTCTCCAAATTGCATTGGCAGCCTGGTTGCCCCCTCTTGTCTTGAACAACTGCGTGAACCACAAAAATCTTGTGGAAAGCTCATGTTTGGTGCCGTCCGTTCATGTTCAAACAACTAGGTTGGCTACAACGCCGACTCAAAAGCTCGGAAGAAGTAATGTAAGCGGACCGTGCTCCGAGGAATCCAGCCGCAATTCACTTCAATTCACTTCCTTACGAAATCCAATCTTTGACATACCTTCCATCGAGTAAAATAAGGGTGTCTTTTTTTTCCCGGAAAGAGTTGCTTCTTCACTTCTGCAAGCGCTGTTGACACTTGCGAGCACTTCTTCGCAACCCTGGAATCTTGGACAATTGGGTGTGGCTCAAAATTCAACAGGAGGGGTTTCGCGGGGTTTGGTCCATGTTTCCACTGAACAGGGTTCCATTTTGGTACCGGTTTTTTGAGCCACAGCCAATTCTGCCAACTCCGCACTGAGTGTTTCGCGAAGCGGACTTGGCCGGTCAAGAAGCGGGTCTAAAAGCGGAACTTCCTGCCTTTGAACACGCTGCCCGCTCCAGGCAAACTAGGGAAGGAAGCAAGGCTCCCGAAAAGCACTTTTAAATTTAAACGGCGGATTTGAAATGAAACGAAGCAAACATGTGCTTCTTCATCAAACGGCGGAAACTTTACACATCGGATGTTCTAGGCATGGAACTTTCCAAAGGTGAAAAGGGTTCGAGATCCTCCCAGTTGCTCAGTGACTCTGGTAGAACACCGTGCGGGAACCAATTCTTTTCGGGGTTGACGATGTTCAATGTGGAAGCCAACAAACAAAAAGCGGATTCAGAACAAGGGCCACGGGATTCCTAAGGTTGCAATCCATCAGGGGGTGCCACTGAATTGCCACTTATACATGTCCCAAAACCCCAAAGAAACTCGGTTGACGTTGGAAGGGGAGCAAACAATTTTCAATTCTAGCAGTTAAGTGGATTTGGATTTCAACCACTACACCGAGCAAAAATACAAAATGTTTCCCAACAACAACCATGGAAAGTTCAATGGGGAAGCCAACGAACAAAAAGCAGTTTAGAGGGTGCACTGACATTGCCACTTGTACATGTCCCAATACCCCAAGAGAAGGGCTTAGAATCAAAGCCCCTAAGCCCTTCCCGGTAAACCCGCCACGTACCCGTGCCTGGGCTTGGGCTGGTGCGTGAGGCGCTGGGGGCCTGGAAAAAGCCAAGCACGACCGAAGTCGCCACTTGGTGTCGCGTTTGGGCCCAAAATGAAAGGAACTTATGTCATTATTGCACTTGGTTGGAAAAGCAGTTGGGAAGCAAACAACTCTTTGGAACCGGCGGTTTTCCCACGCATCGTGATTGGTTGCAAATGATGTAGCTCCCCTTTCTGGTCAGTGAAGCCATGCAAAGAACCACCCCTTCCCCCAACCTTTGCCACATGTGCCTCATTGAAGCAAGCCTGAGGCTTGCAGCCCAACATGCCGGCCCACAAGCCTTTGACTCCAGACCCAAGATACCATCTACATGCTCACTAGCGACTGGGTGCAATGGACATGAGTGGTCAATATAACTCCTTTTGGCAACCTCTGCAAACAGAAGGCGGGATCCTCAGATAAGGAAATACCCACTTATACTTGTCTGCGCGCTGAAGCTGCTCGAGACACATCGCCCTGGCTGTTTTGAGGGTCCTTTTGACACATGGGAAACCCGGATCTAAGCGGAACTCCTCCGATCCAAACTCACGAAAGTGGTCTGAACCCCTCATCCAACACCCCTCGATCAGAATCAACAAGGGGTTGTATCCGGGGGTAGCATTCGGCTTTGGACGTTTATTGTGCGTGTTCGTGTGGGTGTGGGTTTATGTGTGTGTGTGGGTGTGGGTGTGGGTGTGGGTGTGGGGGTCTGCGTGTCTGCGTGTCTGCGTGTCTGTGTGTCTTTGTGTCTGTCTGTGTGTCTGTGTGTCCGTGTGTGTTTGTGTATGTATGTGTGCGTGTGCCGGGTGGTGTGTGTGTGTGTGTTTGTGTATGTATGTGTGCGTGTGTCGGGTGGTGTGTGTGTGTGTGTGTGTGTGTGTGTGTGTGTGTGTGTGTGTGTGTGTGTGTGTGTGTGTGTGTGTGTGTGTGTGTGTGTGTGTGTGTGTGTGTGTGTGTGTGTGTGTGTGTGTGTGTGTGTGTGTGTGTGTGTGTGTGTGTGTGTGTGCGTGCGTGCGTGCGTGTGTGCGTGCGTGCGTGCGTGCGTGCGTGCGTGGGTGGGTGGGTGGGTGGGTGGGTGGGTGGGTGGGTGGGTGGGTGGGTGGGTGGGTGGGTGGGTGGGTGGGTGGGTGTGTGTGTGTGTGTGTGTCTGTGTGTCTGTGTGTCTGTGTGTCTGTCTGTGTGTCTGTGTGTGTGTCTGTGTGTGTGTCCGTGTGTGTGTCTGTGTGTGTGTCTGTGTGTGTCTGTGATTGTCTGCGTGTGTCTGTGCGTGTGTGTGTGTGTGTGTGTCTGTGTCTGTGTGTGTGTCTGTGTCTGTCTGTCTGTGTCTGTGTCTGTGTCTGTGTCTGTGTCTGTCTGTCTGTCTGTGTGTGTGTGTGTGTGTCTGTGTGTGTGTCGGTGTGGACGGGTGTGTGTGTGTGTCATGTGCTGCCAATGGAAAATTGGTTGCAAACCAACATATTCACATCCACAAAGGCACATTAAACAAGTACACATACCAGGATCTAGGCAAAATATAATTGGCCTTTGTGCATGGACCCTTAATTTGTCCCACTTGCATACCCTTTATCTACGCACGATGGGCAAAGTGATGCCTACACGTGATGGAGTTGGACAATGAGGCATTGAGCTCAAAGGTGTTTTTCATGCCTGGTCTCAGTTGCAAAAATGTTGGGTATAACTGTTCTGGAGTTTGGACCCCAGTCTTTTTACATACCTCTTCACTTCTGGAGCTGGCCCCCCAAAACAAGGTCCCCAAACTAATTGTTTACCACTTCCCGAAACAGTGTGCAGTCCAGAAGCTGTGGAAGTGAGTAACCTTTCGGGATGAGTGAAGATGGGAACCCAAAAAGGGGAAACTGGAAAGTGACATGTCACATGGGCGAGTAAGCCAAGGAAGCCTGGTTACAATTTATTTTCAGGGACCTCCCAAAAATCCGCGAATTCAAAGAAGGCGCTGAAACTACCAGGCGATTTCTGAGGGGATGTGTTGATGGCAACCCTGGGCTCAAAGAATTATTCCGCCGCTTGGAACTGGAGCGAAAGGGACCCGTTGCGCAGCGAAGGATCCCTCTGAATTTGCCGGAGCAGGCTGACTAGTCTGTTTTCTGGTTGCAACGCATCAAACCGGGCACTCGAAAGGTGGTACTTGCTGAGTTCGTCGCTTCATTTCGGGCTGGGGATCAGGCTTGCGTCAACACCCGAAAGACTAAGACCAAGTTTAATAAAACCACCGCATCTGCAATTGATACTATAATTCTCAAAACCGAATCAAGTAAGCAAGCAAAAACCTTTGTCATGGCGTTCGCTCGTTGTACCCCCGAATCGGTGGGCTCGCTATTTACCAAATAAATCGCAGCATGCAAACGCGGCGCTGCCATTGCGACGCGACCCGTGCGGATCTGAGTCTGCCGCCCTGACTGAGGTACAGCAGGCATCTGGCGAGGTGAAAGACTGACTTCCGAACGAGTGGATGGGCAAAGAAACGACCACGCACTGTCCGTTTCTGACTGAGTTGGTCCAAACCCACAAACCACCCTGGAAGTAGGACCCCAGCAAAGAAATATCATTTTTGACTGGTTAGTGGAAAACAAAGGGACCCCAAAAAAGCCAAAAAAACAAACAAAAAGGGGAGCTAATTCTTTGGAAGAAAACATTCCGTGAGCTCCTGGAGTGAGAAGAAATGCTTCAGCCTGAACGGGGCTGAGTGGCCTAAGGAGAGCTTGACTCTGAGTGCTCAACGGGGCTGTCCTTGCACACAAGAGCTTGCACACAAGAGCTTGCACACAAGAGGAGATTGAACAGGTCAAAACAAGTCGCCCAAAGGGGACGCCGGTGTCTCTTGAGGGTGAGGCCGATATTTTTCTGAGAATGCTAATTGAAGGGCCCTCAGCTCTGCAACCGCAAGCCTCTCTTTGAGCGCTCTCAAGACAAAAGCCCCAACACCATCAACGCTGAACCCTAGACCCCAAGCCACCCACAGGATCTCCACATGTGCAACTATTCCCAAAACTCATGAGATCAGGACCCCCCCCCCACCCTACCCGGTACCCCCATCCAACAGTGACGTTCAAGCTCAAAAAGCGGGACAGGTTCCAGTCCTTCCTCTGAAAAACCGAATCCCCCCAAGTGACTCGGACCTCCACGAGCTCATTTTCCCCCCCGACCCGGCGAGCTCGTCGCATCGATGGGATGTATTTCGAACTCCGAGGTCCCGGCCATGCGATTCGGCTTGGGCTTGGGGTTGTTCGACGCCTGGGGCGGGAGGTTGTTCCATGGGCCTTTCGGGAGAAGCCGCAAGTGACTGCAGAGGAATCTTTTTTTTTCAAGCCAAGAGGTGGACACGGACATGGGGAATTATGTCCACCTCAAAGGGGGGGTTGGTTGAGTACCACTAAATTTGAACCAGGTCCCCCATCATTTGTTCTTTTTGGTGTACCTGTATTTGACGCGCGGACCGCGGACCCGTGTTTTTGTCTTTTTCAGTGTGCCCCGTTGGGTCACAAAGCCTCGCACTGGGCCGCCGGCGCTCAAATCCAAGAGCTCCTCCAAGGAGAGGTTCTGCCTTGGGTGTGGCACGATGTTCCCAGACTTTGGTGACCTTTTGGAACAATAGATACCTGGATCGCCAGTTGCGCCTTTTTGTTTCCATGAACTTTACCCCAAAAACCAGCAACAGTGACAGTGACAAAAAACCGCAACTTGGCGATCTAGATAGGTTTCCATATAGTAAAGTACCCTCCCACCAACTAGCATGGAAGTGCAACAAGGACCTTTCCAAGAGGAAAGTAGTCTTTCTACAGGGATCTGAGTCTGTGCACTTCCATGTTAGCTGGTGGGAGGGTAGCAAATGGGGCATAAACTCCATCTCAACCAGAGCCATCTATTCTTAGCCAAACTAACCCATGCCGAAACTCTAGCCTGACTTCGGTCCACAGGACATGACCCCCATAAACCAACCCTTCTGGTTTCTTGAAAGGGAATCCCCAAACAGTTCAACCATTCCATGAATCTCCTCTGCCGATCGCACCCGCAAGACAAGGGCCTGTCAAAGAACCGGCCACTTCGGCTTCAGGAACCGTTTCAGGCCTTGGAAACTGGGAAGCTGGGCGCAACGGAGTCCCCCCCAAAGACATGCGATCAGTAAATCAGAAAAAAACAAATGGGTTTTTAAGTCAGGTGCACCTGTCCAAAAGTACATATTGCCAGGTGCCATCCACGGTGGGCTTGGTGTTCCGTTCCGGGAATGAGACATGACACGGATTTACAAACCATCCAATCGGTTTTCTTTCAGGGGACCCCTGGGTTCATTCAACGACATTTCCCTACCACTCGGCAGCAGCAAGAAAGGAAGCCAAAAGGAGACTTATGATTTGAGGTCCCTTTGATGACCCCATTCACCTGGAATTGTCGGTACAGGCGAATACATTCACCTGATAAACTAAAAAGAGACACATGAGCATGGCGAAGGTTAAAAAAACAGAAAATCGGCGAAACTCCTGGGATCCAATGGGCCTCATAACTGTGCCAAGGCGCGCAGAGTTGGCCCCCGGATTCGTGCGATCAAGTGGGCGATTCTGGACTTTGATGCGGGCTGGAGGGCGGGCATCCTACGGGCGCTTCGATTCAAAAATCTGTTGGGTCCAACCTGACCAATGCCACAATTCACTCCTGGAGTGGGTGGGCCAAGCGAAACTTGTCGCTTGTCACTAAATTGGTCTTTCCATCCCAGGAGGGAGGGTCCCGCAATTCCACCGACGTAGCCTTCCCCACGAAAAATAACGGCACCATACATGGGCTTCCCAAAATCACCCCCCCTCCCCCAATGGAATTTCTATTTGGCCCAACAAGCCATCTGTACCAGAGCAAAACCACCTGCCAAAGGAAGCAAGAGCTCCACGGTCCATACGGCGACGAGTTTCAACGGGAACTCCCGAAACGGTTGATTGGATACCTTCCCTTCCACTAACATGGCACCTGGCAGGGTGTCCCTTGAAAAGGAAACTAATCTTCCAGATCCCCCGCAGGTGCTACGTTGGAGGAAGGGCAAATCACCCATGCATGTAATTTTACCGCTCAACAAAGAGTAATTTCCACACATCCAGCTCCAAGGCTCTTCCCTGTTGCTCTTTTGTCGGTTTTTTCCCAATGCAAACACTGAATAATGCAAACACCGAATGGAAGAAGAAGACGCCTTACTGCCTCTACTCTTTGGTTTGTAAGTGCGGGTGTCTGGGAAAATCCAGGACCAGGTGTGTAATTATTTATATATATATATATATATTTGCAGGTAGAGGTGTGTATGTATATATATATATATGCAAAATGTATATATATATATAGACACATGCATATACAATCCTTTTGCGTTGCCGCCACGTGATTGATAAGTCCCGTCTGATTAAAGAAGCCCAGCTTCCTCATTTAAAGGCACCCCCAAGGTTCAGCTAAAGGACCTCTCAATATTTGCTTGGCACCTCCCAGAAACCCCTCTTTGCGATAATTTTGCGAATTGCCAAAGATATTGCAAATACGTTTGCCAATGCTAACTCCTTTTGTAGTTTCAAGGGTTGTTCCAGTAATCAAAAACGAGTAGCTGGAAACCTCTTTTGAGTCCGTTTCTTCTGGACTTGCTTTTCACCCCCCTCAAAGCGCCGCGCCCTCAGTGCACTTGGCAAGCCGCAAAAGCAAAAAACTCGGAAGGACGGGGCCCACCGAGCGGATGACCGAGACCCCGCCTTGAAACCTGGCCAGAACTCCGTCGACTCCTGGATGCCGTGCATCAGTATGTCTTCATACGAGGACAAAAGCTGGGATCCACCTGGTTGACGTTGCAAGGGGAGCAAAAAATTTAGACGTGTTAGCAGTTCAGTGGAAAATGTGGGTTTCAACCACTAAACCACAAGAAACAAACATGTGAAACGGTTCCCAACAACAGCCATGTCCATGTACCTGTATAATAGGTAACCAAGAGCTTGCCACCCTTTAAAAACCAAGAGGAAACTAACGAAGGGTTACCCCACTATATGGGCGAAACATCTGGCATCCCGGTTTCCGAATCGATCCGCTAAATCGGGGGGCTGAACAAATAAACAAAGAAATGATCCATTTACCTGTATAGGTAACCAAGGGATTACCACCCTTTAAACACCTGCGAAGGTTAACTACTACATCGGCACAAATACTCCCGATTTGGCTTCTTCGGGGAAATCAAGCAACACCACTCTGGTTGCTATTGATCAGCTGCAGACCGCGTCCCAGCTCCGGTCTCCGCCTTTCTTCCGATCGCGTCGCTTCGCCGCTTCGCCGATTCGTCACGCCGCGTCCAGCACCGCCACAGTGCCGTCTTGGCAGCCCGCGGCGATGAGGGTCGAGCCATCCAAAGGGCACAGCGAGGTGATCTTCGAAGGCAAGGTCCACATCCTCAGCTTCCCGGTTTGGATTGGCGGTTTGGAGGCTGAGGCGGTTTCTCATTTACTGGAATTCACCTCCCCCTTCCCACGAATCCAAACTACCAACTTCAGCTTCCCTCGAATCCTGGTGCTGACCTTCCGGGTGTTGGGAATGAACCGTTTGGAATTCCCTAAGCGATAGGATGGAGGGTTTGTAGGGATCACTCCCTCCTTCTCTGTTGAGCACCAGCAAGTAATTTGCGGTTTGGAGACCCTTCACCCTCTACAAGAACCAAGAGTGCAAATCCCCAGCAAGCCACCAATCCCAACCAACTTGGGGAATCCGACCCCCGGCCCCCCCCAAAAAAAAGTGTTCGTTGATTGTTTGATTCCCACTTTAAAACCACCCAGTTATCCCCGAGTTTTGAAGCTCGCCAGCAAGGCTCTCGATCATATCTCCCCCCCTTTCCATGACGCAATTTCGGGCCAGAAACTTGGTGCTGGCTACTCTGTCCTGTTTTCCCAAAAAAGTTGAAGTCCAAAGATCCAACCAAATAGCCATAAAGGAAAGGGGGCATCAAAGAGTGGAAGTTGCCCGTAGGAGTGGACGCACCTGGCACTGGCAGGTGGCTCATCCGTACACGAGTGTTCATGAGACTTCATCCATCCCAAATGGTGCTGTCAGCCCCTCTTGAGATTGGGGGCTTGTGTGCTGCCCCTACTAACAATGAACAGAAGCAAAACACACACACACACAAAAGCAAACAAAACACTTGATCCAAGAACAGTGAAAAGTGGATGACACTATCCTGCACACTTGTGCCACAAATTCCACCCGAAAAGTTTACCTTTTGGCGGGTTAAATGGAATTCCAACCACAAAACACTAAACTAAACAGATCTAAAAAAGCTAAGTTGAACCGGATGGCTGGTTGAACCGCCAAGGGTACCTCCCCTCTCCTTAGAGGGATCATGAGGGATCACCCCATGCGCCAAGCGAAGCGTCCCCTGGGCCGAAGCCTTCTCCGCCAGCTGGTAGCGCAGCAGATTGGTTCCCACCGCGGCGCAGAAACCAGCATCCAGCCGGCAGCCTGCGGCCACCACGTCCTTGGTGTACCTCAGATGTTGCTTGCTTTGTGTGTTTCTTTGTTTGTGATTGTTTTTGTTCAATAGAAGTTTAGAACGTGGTTGAGTTGTTGTTTGTGTGGAGTTGTTTGTGTTGTCATGTCTTCTAAAGAAGAGCATGCAAAACAAACAGGACAGAATGCTTTTAGCTAAAGGGTCTGTAATTTTCAAGCGTACACCTTTTTTTGATGTGCTTTGCTAAAAGCAAGAAAACATATCTTTTTGCAAGGGCACACTTTTTTGTGTACTGCTTAACGGGGAATCCAGAAGTATAATCACATTTTTCCCCAACAGCTGAGAGCTTTGGAGTCTCAGCCCAGATCCACCAGGGTTCCACGAGGGTTCTGCGAGGGCTGCGGGGTGGTGCGAGCACTAAAAAAAGCACCGCATGCTCTTGGGGATATCACCTGAGCTTGTTTCCTTCTTGTTTTTGAGGGGGTGCCCGGAACAGACACATCCCCAATGGTGTCGGCTTTCCCCTTGACTTCCCTTGGCTTCCGGTGAGAAAAGAAGATCCAGCTTTCCTCCAATTGGTGGTTTGGCTCGGTTAAGGAAGGGTCTCCCATTTACCCTCCACAAAAGCCCGGAGGTCAAATCCCCAGCCGATCGAAACCACCAGCTAAGGGCGACCTGAAAAATTATTCCGCTGGGTTTGAGGAAGGAACCTGTGGGGTTTGCTGGCAGTTTTCTGGCACACCAGTTAGGGGCACCGCAACGCCATTCGCGCGAATGGCAGCGAGCCGCTGCTGCCGCTGCTTGCCATCCTCCAGAAAAACGAAGCCCGTCTCGTGGGCGATGACCAGCGTGTTGCCCAGCGGCACCAGCGTGGACACGTTCTCCACCTCTCGCATTGGGGCTCACGGGCAAGCAACCATGGGAACACACATCAAACAGTTGGAAAATGGAAAAAGGCGTCGTTGTCCTTGTTCCCTGGTCAACCAATTTAAATCAGTGCATTCCATCTCTTCTAAACCCCTCTCTCTCTCTCTCTCGGATGCACAGCGACTCCGCGCGATGCTCAAAAGCATGCACAACGAAACAAAGGCACTTGAAACGAAATCACGCTGTACATCGACTTCCTCTTCTGAACCAAAGTACTACCTAACCTAAAACGTACACCTATGGGACGAATCTACAATCAGAGTCGCTTAACTTGAGCCTGAAGGTGCAAAACTGGATCTCAAAAGGTTAGGAGCTCCGCTTTGCCCAGGCGCTGCCAGCTTGGTTTCCATCACTTGGGCGCCAGTGAGATCCCAAAGCCTGGCAGAGTCGGGGAACAAATGGAGCAGCCGTGCGTTTCGGAAACCAGTAGTGGTGTTCTTTGGATTTCCTTTGACACCCAAAAGGATGCTCTCAATCTGCCTTCAGATTTGAGCCCTATGGATAAAGCTTGAAGCCAAGCAAGCAGCTTGCGGCACCGCGTTTTCCCACCCAAGCCCGCCAACCCTCCTTGAAACCTTAACTTTGCGGTAGCCCACCCCCCCCCAAAAAAAAAAAAAAAAGCAAAACCTGCAAAAACACCCTCCTGAAAGCCTCAAATTTCCGCCAGGCCCCTTCCAAACCGCCGGGCTTTTGGTTGCTTGCGCTTGCCCCACGCCGCCCGCCTCAGCTCGCCCGAGGCGTCGGAGGTCCACAGCCCATCGCCCCCAGAGGCCCAGCAGAGGCACCTGGGGCGCCGCTCGTGGGGCGAGGGGACGCTCAGCGCCTGGCGCAGGCGGCGCTCGGCGGCGCTTGCTCGGCGCTCGGCGCTGGGCGCGGCGCTGGAGGGCTTCGGGTGGTTTGTGGGGTGCCCGCTTTCTTTTTCTTTTTCGCGTTGGGGCTGGGTGTTTTTGAGGGAAGCCAAAAAGGTGCGCAAGCGCAAGGGATGTGGGGGGGGGTATCTGCTTTTGAGGTCGTTTTCCAAAGGAAAGCACTTTTTTGCGGGCACCCTTTGACACAAACCCATGTGGCCTAGCTTCATTCATGACCCTCTGGACATAAGGGAGATTGAAGATGAACTCATGGCAACAAGCCCAAGAAAGTCGAGGCAAGGCGAGGTTCCTCGGGGGAGAAAACCGAGGAAGCCGCTTTCCATGATACCGTTTAGCGGCCCATTATGACTGCTTCACTTCAAAGCGGACACCCTTGGCATCGTAGAAAGTGGCAACCTAAACCAAAAGCAATGGTACACCATATTGTCTCAAGGCCCAGATCCTGCGTGCTCGGCCCACAAATCGCCACAAGAGGTGGCGGAAAGGCCAGTCATGGCCAGTTTCTTTAGCAGTCTAGCTTTGCAAGAGTCAAGTTGGCTCATCTTCAGCAAAGTCGGTCTGGGAAAGGCGGTACGTAGCAAGTTGTCCCAACGCACAGAGGACCCCAAACTCATGCTTGTGACAAATGCCTGCCCCTTTCTGCACCTTTCTCAGTTTGTAGTTCCAACGTGGCCACTCACCCAAAGCGTTCTTCCATGCAGGAAATGGGCGCGCCTGTTTTAGTGGACCCTGGACAATCTCTGAATTGCGCGGTTGGTTTTCCCTTCGGCCGCAAAAACCAAGGCCTCACGTCCCGAGCCTGGGACCCATCCGGGTCCAGCACCACCAGGCGGTCGAGGGACACGGAGGCCAGTCGCCCAGTGGGCGCGTGGAAGGCCAACCTGTGGATCAGGGCAGCTTGGCGTTGACCCCATATGGCTGTGGGTCAAAACCCTGGAAACCCCCCAAATGGATGTTCATCCACCCCAAAATGGAGCCATAGGTTATGCCCCATCAACCCCAGTTGACTTAATAGGCGTTTTTTTTTTTTTTTTTTTTTTTACTGGGTTTTGTGGGGAGTCATACCTGTTGGAGAACCCAAAAAGAAAGCTCCATGAATAAACTGGGGTTGCTTAGTAGGAGGTCAACATTCATGGAAGGAGCCCAAAAGGATTTGCCAATTCCCAACAAGAACTGCTTGCTGGTTCTCTGAAAGGAGGGCAATGTTGACCCCACAAATGAGCCAACCCCAGTTGACTACTAGGGGGTCAACCTGGGGCAATTCCTAGAGGGCTTCCCTTTCCCAGGGCACGCTTTCTTGTTTCCATTGGGTGACACGTGAGATTTGCCCCTGGTTTTGAATGGCAATGGATTTGGTGGGCGTAGAGCCATCATCAACACCTACCTAACTGAGATGAAAATCCGAGTGATCTTTCCTGGGTTTCAACATCACGCTTGGCCAATCACAGCTATTATCACTGGAAGTCCCGGACAATTCATGGCTTTGGGTGATTCGGGCTGGGCTATTCCTAGACAAAACCTTCCTTTTTAAAGGGCGCTCGACAATTCATGTTTCTGGGCTGTCCTCAGATCCCCCGCTCAAAGTTTAAACTGTTCGTGGCTCAAATGGAAATCCAACCACTAAACACTAAAAAAAACCTAAAAAGCAAAGGTAAAGGGATCACCCAGGTTTTTCTGGCTTCTCATGTCACCCCTTGGCTCACCGCCCAAAATACGCGGCGTTGGGCCTTTGGCAGCCACGGGCGTGCGCGGCCGACAGCGGAGACCTGGACACAAACCCTGGAGCAGTCAGGGCTGATCAGTGGATCCGAAAGAAATCACAGGAAACCGGGCTGCCCTCAGATCCCCTGCTAGAAGTTGAAAATGTTTAATGGGCCAAATGGAATTTCAACCACTAAACACTAAAAGTCCAAAAAGCTAAGGAACCGGATGGCTGGGAGCCACCAAGAGGAAACGGGGCTGATTTTTTCTGGCCTGAGCCGCCGAAGGTAACCCCTCAAAAAAGCAAATTGCAAAAGCAATTTTGCTAAAGTCCGTCTCATGAATCCAATGCAACCATACCTAGTGGCGAAACCTTCAGAACTGAAAATAAACAAACAAACTGCGATGCCAAAAAGGGCAGCTGGACAAATCGACGGTCCAAAGAAGCTGAACTGACATGGGCTATTTAGCTACAGGAGCCACTCCAGCACTCAGAAAACATTCCCCCCCCCACCTCACCAGACCTTTGCAAGGGGATTGTAGTTGTTCGAAACCATCCCGTCATGTTCGATGATGATTGACATAAGGGGATGAATACTTACTTGTTCTTCTTCCTGCTACTCCTGCTACTCCTCCTGCTACTACTACTACTCCTACTACTACTCCTACTACTACTACTACTACTACTACTACTCCTACGACTCCTACTACTCCTACTACTCCTACTCCTACTTCTACTACTCCTACTACTCCTACTACTACTACCACCGCCACCACCACAACAACTACTACTACTGCTGCTGCTGCTGCTACTTCTACTACTACTAGTTACTACTAGTGCTTCTGCTCCTACTACTGCTGAGTAGTTACGACTGCAGTAATATAATGATACCAATGTCAGGTTGGTTTCGAACTATCCCACCCCGCTCGAATGAATCGGGCCCTTATAGTCTATAGGGCAATTTACCAGAATTTCATCCACAACTGGGAATAACAACTGTTTAGCCCGCCCTAAAGTATGTGGTCCCGTATTGTGCCTGTGCAACTTACCAGAATGCACAAGCTGGGAATCGCAAATATGTTGTTCCGCCTTATGTTTGCAAAATATCTGCCATTTATTCAGACCATGGTTCATACTTAACCTTTAAACAGCCTGCTACCAATATTCCTATCCTGCCTTAGGCCGCAAAATCGACACCCCCCGAGTCCGTTAACAAACCCATCCGCGCGAGGCCCTCGCCGCTTGCTGGGGCTGCTCCACCTCAAGAGCTGGTCGCCGGCAGCCAGCTGGTCATCCATCTCCGCCATGCGCAGCTTGAAGTCCGCCTCTCGCTCGCCCGAAGCACCCGGGAGGTAGAGGCACCGGCCCACAGATCCACGTGCGTTTTCGTTTCGCGCCCTGGACAAAATGCGAGTTCATATTTCCAGTAGTGATAGATTCCCTTTGAAACTGACGGGGGAAAATTCAAAACAAAAAAAACATATTCATTCAGCAAATGAAAGCAACGTGTTCGAGCAAAGCGTTCGATACTTTGAAGAGACACCGCCTTTTGTGGCCTCAAAAAGTGCACCGATCAAGCGGACACTTTCAAGAACCGGGGGTCGCAGGGAAGCCACCAATAACAACCACCAACCAACAAATAACACTTCATGGGGGCATTCTTTCTGGGTTTCCTCACTTCATAGGGTGTTTTCCTTACAACAGCCCAAAAGCGCGCTCAGTTTCGAACGTGTTCACTACCATGAGCTGGCCCACCGGTGAATAGTTCCAAGGGCATCCCAGGACAAAGTCGCTGCCATTTCGGCAAAGCCGTTGACACGGCTGTTCACAAAGTCTAAGCTGTTCGTTTACCACTAAAATGGTCCGAGTCACGGAACTCTGGGAGTGCCAGTTGATCCGTTTTCGGGTTGCCGGAATCCTAGGTGTCGAGGACCCGACCTGAAGTCTGCGCAATGAAAGTGGAGAGCGCTTTGGAATACGATCCTCTCAAAAAGGCTCTGCCATGTTTGCTTAGGTATTTTTGGTACCTTGTGATGCACTGAAGGCGTCAAGAGGTCAAACTGCATCCTCCCAAGGTGCTTGGACTCTGTTGGAAAAAAGGGTCCCCCCCCCCAGCGCCCTTCTTCATTTCGATTGTTGGACAAAGGCTGCAAACCCCAGGTCTCTTTAATAAACAAAACCCAAAACAAAAACAAACAAACAGGGTCCTTGAACCATCAAAAAACCAAAACCAACAACAACTATTCTCAAGAAACCCCCAGCAGTTTCTTCTTCAAACTTAACATCTCTACTCTTGGTATGGTAGCCAAAAAACGTTGTTTTTGCAGACCCCCAGTAAAAATGAACAGAACCAAAAAAGCTAAAAAACCGAAAAACATGCCAAGAACAGTGAAGTTAAACCCCGGTCCTGGTGGCACACAGTGCCCTCCTTCGCCATGGGATTGGCCGACACCGCCGTGACCAGCTCCTCCGCGACGAGCGCCAAGTCGCTGACGAGGCCCGGGGTCTGCAGCGACCACAGCAGCGCCGGCGGCTTCCGACGCTGCAGGTGCCAGCACTTCACCTCGTGGCGCAAGAATGGGGCTCTCTTCTTTTTCAGGGGAAAATCTTTTCGGCAAAAAAAAAACAGAGGTTTTCCTCCAGAAGTTTTTGAGGGGACCCCCCGGCCAAAAAAACAACACCAGAAATGTGTTTTTGTTCTCTCTTTCTTGTTTTTTTTCGGAAAGAGGTTTTTCCCAAAAAATAAATGAAGTGGGGGTCCTTTTGCCACCCTTTTGTGAGAAGATTGGCGAACCCCTTAAACAGGAATCCGTCACTACGAGGGGGCCGAACAAGTTTCCACAGAAGGTGGCTGAAAGACCCCCCTGCCTCGTGTTTGCTCCAAAATGGGTCTCTCTGTTTTTGAGGGGACCCCCCCCCCTCGCGCAAAAAGAACAAAAGAGGGTTCCCCCAAAACAAAACAAAGTGGTTGCTCCAAATGCGTCTTTATTCAGACAAACAACTAGTGGTTGTCCTTTTGGTTTGCCTGAAAAACCACCAAAAACAAGGTACCCATAAAAAAAGCACACACACGCACACCCACACACACCCACACACACTCAAATGGGAAGGGTCCCTCTGAGATGGCAACGGTATCCCTGGCTTTCAAGTCCAACCCGAAAGGGGTCCGGCATGGCTACAATGGTGTTTTGGGTAGGCCTACTACCCCAATTGAACCAGTAGAACCCACCTACTAAATCGGACAATTTGCAATCGGTTTTGAGCGTCAACTTCGGCAAGCCCGCAGGCGTTCTTGAGGGGGTTGGGCGCTCAAATGTCCCAGTTGCAACCAGACCTGAGCCCTTTGCAGTTGGTTTTTAGTGGCTCCCGAACCTCAACCAAAAGCAAGGGTGACACAAGTTGGATGCACAACTCTCTTTCCGTTGCTTGCTCTACCCTTTGGGGGGCGGACAAAACGTCTGTGGGAGTGACACTTCCCACGCCTTGGTCGCTGCCAAGCGGCCGTTGCTTCCGCCCAGGAGGCGGTGTAGAGCCGAGGTGCCGTGGGGTCCAACAGCACTGCAGTCACCTTGTCCTGATGCCAAGAGTACGGGCTTTCCCTGTAACAGGCAAGTACCCAACTTACATGCGGTGTTCGGTTTTTTTCGCGGAACATGGGTGTCTTATTTGAATTCAGAAACCCCCCCAAGCAACAAACAACACAAATGTGATTTTCCCTTTCGCGCCCCTACACCCCAGGGCATGGCGCAAACGAGTCACGTCAGCCACGCCCATAAGAATTTAGACTAGGCAGCCCAGCGGCAAAAGAAAACTAGCAGTGTCAAGTGTCCGAATTCCCTAGTAGCCCTGTAGCAAAAGAGAACCCAAAGCAAAAGGTCCTTAAACCTTTTTTGGGTTTCATTGAAAAGCCGTGTGTTTTCCAACAACAAATTGGGGCTAAGATCTCGAAGGTCGGGCACTTGAAACCACAAGAGAACAAAGAGATAGAAGTTTCCAGTTGCAAATTCAACTCACTTCGGCTTGAGTGGAGTGGCTTTTATGTCGAAGCTTGTTTCCGCCGCTTTTCCTGTTTTTGTTTCAACCAAACTGGTCTTCCCATGCCGTGTTAAAAAGTGGATGACCAGGAACTCAGGGAGTGAGTCGGAAAATCTACGGCGAGGTCGTGCAGAGTTTGGCCCAAGTCCTCATGAGCTTTCCAAGGCCCCAGCACCTCTTTCTCCAGACTGGCCCAGTCACCCTCAGGCAGCACCAAGTCCTGCAATATTAGTCTAGGTCCTCTAGTAGAGAGGTTAGAAAGAGGGTACCATTTTTTTCTGTAGTCTAAGTTAGTGGGGGAACCTTCCCCCAACAAAGGGCTGAGAAAGGGCACCTAGCGACCTAGTTGTCCAAGCGGCTTCCCGTTGCCAGGAGGTGAACCCGGTCCCAACTACAGCAATTAAAGGGTCTCGATTGTTTTTGGGCCTTCAAAACTGGTTGTTCTCAAGGGCCCTTGAGGAATTGGTCGGGGTTCTCCGTTGGAGGGTCCGGGGGTGTGCATTGAAGGGGTCATGTCCCTTAGGGCACATGCAAATAATAGTGAAGCATAGAGGGTAACGGTCAGTGGCATACCCAACCATGTCTGTGGATGGACAAACTCCCGCACCACTTTGAAACCATGCGAAGACCATGGTTTTTGGGTATTTACCAGGGAATCGAATCATTCCAGGATTTCTTAGGTGCGAAATGGATTTCCCAACCATCGGGGGTTCCAGGGGCCAACTGGTTCTCATTGAGCCCCTCGTTGTCACACGAGGGGTTCCAATAGGCTGATTCCCACATTGCGCTGAAAGAATGGCCCGACAAATCGGTGACACGAGTCGCTCCTTTCAACCAGGGGAATCGGGTCGGACCCCGTGAGGGATTGCCCCTTGAGGTTGCAGCATAAAACCTACAAGCTAAACAAAAAAAAACAGCAAGCAACAAAAGACAGCAAGCAACAAAACACAGCAAACAACAAAAGAGAGCAAAAAACACCCCCCCCCCAAAAAAAAAATAAATAAATAAAATAATAATAATAATAATAATAAATAAATTAAAAAATGAAACACGGTCCCTGGCCACTGCCCAAAAGACATGTTCCAGGCCTTCCCCTTAAGGCGCACGCTCACCCAGCCAGTCTCTGGTCCATCCCCCGAGAGCTTGCGGAACTGAAGGCGGTCCCCCTGCCTGGCTTTCTCGAATCTTCTGGGCGCTGGGTGAATTATAATATTTGGCGGTGGGTCAAAAATAGGGTAACCCCAAAATGGCACCCTGGTAAATGGAAACAATGACTAAAACCTGTGGTCCCCTGGTGGTTTAATTTTGACCCATACCCATTTCACCAACCTGAAACTTGCGGTGGTTGGGCGGGTATTCCCCACATAAACCAGCATTTGGGGTGAGGTCGCGTGAGGTCATTATTATTCACCCAGGCTCACAGTTCATCTTGCTGGTGCCCAGTATGAAATGAGAAATGGAAGGACCCCGACAAAAACCATCCAACTGGTGGTGGACCCTTTTTGAGGGGAAATTCAGGTTCTTTCAACCACACTCCCTATCGCACCGATCGCAAGTCATGGTTGGGAAACTGGTTGGGGGATCATGGGGTTGGCTGGGTTCCTCAAACCTGTACTTTTGCACAAACGGGGTGTTTGGAACCGGGGTGTTGAAAAAAACAAACACATATACAAACACACATCTCTCTCTATATTTAACCAGTTTCATTTGGGAAAATTCGAGAACTATGGGCTATCCAACACCCAGGAAACAAGGCCACAAAACAACATGCAACATGCAAACCAAAAAACGGAGCCGACTGGGTGTTACTGTAGCTAGATGCATCCCAGCTTTTGTGTTCACCTCCCCAAAGGAGGGGCCACCTGAAAAATATCACTCACTGCTCCTAGCCAGAAAGGGCGTCCACCAACAAGATTTCCTAAAGGGTCCAAAAACCAACTGCTTTGAAAGGGCATCCTCTAAATCAGGCGGTATTTGTCTGACTTGCTTGCTGGCCCACATGGTATTTTATGAGGGACCTTGACCAAGTTTGTGTCCCCGGTGTGGCAATGTGGGCTAGTCGAAAAGCACACATCCTCCCAAAACGACAAATGTCAAAATTTAAGGACCTTTTCAGCTGGTTGGTCTCTTAAACTTCAAACCCTGCCAAACAAGGAACACAGTTGGATAAACTGGCGGCTGGCACCCTTCAATGGATCCTCACTTGCCCAAAGTCGGGGCCGGGGCGGGGGGACCTGGGCATGACAAACTCTGGACCAAAAGTGGCTTGACTCCCCACACCCACGTACCGAACACCACGCATTGCGAAGGCTGCACCCTTTGGTTGGGATATGTTGGGATTATCTCTAACCTTCATCTACCCGAGTTTTGATTGTGGCTTAAACCTGTATAAGGGAAGTTTGCCTCCAGACTAAACACAGGGACACCCACCCTCGCATTTGTAATTGAGGTTGATGTCGAAAGGATTTGGACCCGAAATCCTCATGCTTCGCTTCTTGGTTTCCCTTTAAAACCACAAACATCTGGGGTACCCACTTAAAGAACACGCACACATACTTCTTTCCCTTGGTTGCCTACTACTCAGGTCAATGGATCTGGGATACCAAAATGCGGTACCCATCTTAGGAAACCACACCGGCCATCTTTCCCTTGGTTTACCTACAACTTTTCTGATTTGAATGAGATCCATAGACGGATTGTTTTCCGTCCAAAGCGAGCCGCCCCATCTCCAAAAAGCCGCCAAAAACCATAAATCCTTGCTTCTCTTGGGAAAACCTCTCCATCTCCAAAAAGCAGCCCTATACAATTGTTTCCCTTGGTTTACCTCTCCGTCCAAAGGCGCCTTGCGCCAAAAACGCGCCAGACGCCGAAGGCCGCGCCTCTGAAGCTCCTGGAGGAGGCTGCCGTAGGCCACCCGCTCCGCGCAAGGCTCGGAGCCGAGATCCACACCATGCCGCGCCAGGAGCCCCGAGGCGCCGACCACGCGCCAGCGGAGAGCCATCCACCGAGCTGTGCGGTGGGGCAAGCGTTAGATAGCGAGTAGAAAGGGAGTGAACACAGAAAAAAAAAACTCAAAATGATTCACTCCCCAACATTTACTCATCACTCTCCAACAAATTAAGTTTAAAGGTGGTTTCCCTGGAAATGAGGGGCAAACAAGATGTGGTGCCCCTTCTAACTTGGAACTTCTGTTCGCTATGCACCTGGAGTGCCCAAGTGATTTTTCTAGGGGCAGCTGCCAGGGATTTGGGGGTGGGTTGCGAACAAACAAATGGAGAGGGGAACCCCCCCCATGAAGGGAACCTGCATGGGTGTGTTTGCTATTTGCGCGGAACAATGTTTTGGACCCTTCCATGCTTGCTCAATATGCAGGTTGTTTAGCATTCCGAACGGGCAAGGATCCGGCACTTTGCAGCAATGGGCAGCTTACCCCGGGGTTAAGCGCGAGAGGTGACGCGTTGAAGGGCTAAACAGCATGGTCCTGCAGGTTGTTGGCCATGTCTGGGCATGGCATGTGTGAGATATGGCATGCGGCATTTCAATTGGAAGCTGCTCGTAGTACTTGTTTTGAACGCCATGCCTGGCGTGCGTGAGACTCGCTGCCGTCAAAAATGCTTGAGCGACGCATGGCAAGGCGTGGTGCCAACTGTCTCTTGCTGGGCTACAGAGGTTTGGACAAACCCTTTCACATGGTTTGGAAGGAGAAGCCGAGAGGAAAACAACACCGTTCAGGGATTTTGCAGGCACTTAAACTTTGAAGACACACCCTCAAGCAGGGTGTGTCTCACAATCGAGCGAATCCATCTCAAATCTTTCCACCCTTACACAAGACCTGGTCACCCCATAAAAAACACAATCCCATGAAACATCCCATGGGTCACGACCCCATGTCCACCTCAACAAAAACAAAATCCAATGAACAGTCCCATGAGTCTTGACACCGTGTTAACCCCCCCCCAAACAAACAAAACAAAAACAAAAAACAAACAAAATAAAAACAAATACAACACTAAAACAACAAAACATGAACATGGATCATGCCCCCCACGTTTGCAGCCACAAGGAGACTCCAAATCCCCGCGCCCAACAACCCAAGTTGCCGCGCTTCCGCGTTTGCCACGCCGCGCTCCTTGTCACCGGGCTCCCGCGGGTACCCGTTGGTGGTCAAGGCCGACGCCTGGCCGCGTCGATCGAAAACCTTCCAGGGAAGCCGCGGCTTCCCATAGACTACGGTTTCAGGGGCCCTTCCGTGATGGACTTGGTAAACTTTAGGAGTCCCCCGTACCTGTAGAGCTTTGCATGGTTTGGACTTTTGGTTCCAATCCACTCAGGAAGTGGGGGGGAGCTCCTTTGGTTCCGGAAGCGGATGGAGGCAAGCCGGAGCCATCCAGTGCAAACGATCTCCGGTCCTCTCAGGAAGCTTCCCCGCGAGGGGTGGGTGTGTGTGGATTATTCCAAGGCAACCCCAAAGAGAAACGAGTGACGTGAGACATCACAGTTGGTTGCCTAGGTGCCCCAGTAGTGCCTTCTCTCCCCTTTTTTGGGGGAGGGTTCCCCTACTAAAATAGACAACAGAAAAAAAGGTACCCTGATTCTAACCTCTCTACTGGAGGACCTAGTTGCTCTGCATGGGAATCAAAACCCCGGGCCCTCACTGGCAATCAAGCTGCAAAGAACGGGGCCCATCCATAGGTGTCCTTTTCAGTTTAGTTTGTTGAAACATAGATGGCACTGGTTTAGATGGTCCTTTTCCATTTACCAGGGAAACCCAACTAGTTTCCGAAAAGGACACCTAGGACCCATCGTGTTTCCCACCTGTGCTTTCTGCGCATTAAGCACCCAGCCCCAGATCAGTCTCTCTGCATAAGAACTAGGGACTTCGACGGTTCTACTCTGGAGGCATCCACTGATATGTTCAGATCGTATGAAAAGCCTCCAAAAAGTCAATGCCAACCATGGTGTTCTTCACTGTGGCGTGTTTTACGCTTGTTTCTTCTTTTCTTTTTTCCCTAAAGCATGGCGAAGGGTTCTTCCGCTGGGTTCACTTGAGTTGTTCTCATGAGAGTCATTACAAGGTGTCATTGCAAGGAATCATCATCATGAAAGTCATTGCAAGGAGTCATTGCAAGGAGTCATTGCAAGGAGTCATTGCAAGGAGTCATTGCAAGGAGTCATTGCAAGGAGTCATTGCAAGGAGTCATTGCAAGGAGTCATTGCAAGGAGTCATTGCAAGGAGTCATTGCAAGGAGTCATTGCAAGGAGTCATGCAAGGAGTCATTGCAAGGAGTCATTGCAAGGAGTCATTGCAAGGAGTCATTGCAAGGAGTCATTGCAAGGAGTCATTGCAAGGAGTCATTGCAAGGAGTCATTGCAAGGAGTCATTGCAAGGAGTCATTGCAAGGAGTCATTGCAAGGAGTCATTGCATTGCAAGGAGTCATTGCAAGGAGTCATTGCAAGGAGTCATTGCAAGGAGTCATTGCAAGGAGTGCAAGGAATTGCAAGGAGTCATTGCAAGGAGTCATTTCAAGGAGTCATTGCAAGAAGTCATTGCAAGGAGTCATGAGAGTCATTGCGAGCTGCGCATGGAGTCAATCAAGTGCAAGTTGCAAGTGCAAGGAGTCAAGTGCAAGTTGCAAGTGCAAGGAGTCAGGTGCAAGTTGCAAGTGCGTGGAGTCAAGTCCAAGTTGCAAGTGCAAGGAGTCAAGTACAAGTTGCAAGTGCAAGGAGTCAAGTGCAATTGACTTGCGAGGAGTTAAAATCTCTTCTTAGGGCGGCGGGGTAGTGCCGACGACACTACACGAAAATCGACCCTCTGCGGGGATCGGCGTGGTCGAGGTGCAAAAACCCATGGTTTTTTGCGATTTCTAAAGTTCCCGCGCGACCCTCTGCGGGGATCGGCGTGGTCGAGGTGCAAAAACCCATGTTTTTTTTGCGATTGCTGCGGTGCTCGCGCGACCCTCTGCGGGGATCGGCGTGGTCGAGGTGCAAAAACCCATGGTTTTTTGCGATTTCTAACCTGCCCGCGCGACCCTCTGCGGGGATCGGCGTGGTCGAGGTGCAAAAACCCATGTTTTTTTTTGCGATTTCTGCGGTGCTCGCGCGACCCTCTGCGTGGATCGGCGTGGTCGAGGTGCCAAAACCCATGTTTTTTTTTGCGAATTCTGCGGTGCCCGCGCAATCCTCTGCGGGGATCGGCGTGGTCGAGGTGCAAAAACCCATGGTTTTTTGCGATTTCTATCCTGCTCGCGCGACCCTCTGCGGGGATCGGCGTGGTCGAGGTGCAAAAACCCATGGTTTTTGCAACTTTTGTTGTTCGAACTGGTCCTCGGGAGTTGTCTCGTGGTTCGCGCGCCTGCTCCCGGAACCGGCATGTCGCGGGTTCGATTCCTCCCTGGTCCGCGGGCGGGCGTCGCAAGATGCAACTTGCATTTTAAAGCAACTTGCATTTTAAAGCAACTTGCGCAGAGCAACTTGCGCAGAGCAAGTTGCACAGAGCAACTTGCGCAGACCAACTTGCACCGACCAGTTTAGAGCGCCTTGCCTAGAGCAACTTGCGCAGAGCAACTTACGCAGAGCAACTTGCACAGAGCAACTTGCACAGAGCAGCTTGCACAGAGCAACTTGCAGGGAGCGCAATTTGCACAGAGCAACTTGCAGGGAGCCACTTGCAGGGACCAACTTGCCGGAGCAACTTGCGCGGAGCAACTTGCGCAGAGCAACTTGCACAGTGCAACTTGCGTAGAGCAACTTGCGCAGACCAACTTGCACCGACCAGTTAGCGCAGAGCACCTTGCCTGGTGCTGTCTCGCGCTTGCTTCACAAATGCTTCGTGGAGGGAAAAAGAACGCATTCTGCAGCGTTGGGCCGACCTCGCTTGCGATGTTATGCTTTCGGGCCAACCGTGGTCTAGTTTGTGTTTGTTGGCGTGGTTGCTTTTTTGTAGGGGGCTGAGGAAAGCACATGGTGTTTTGCTACCATACCGAGGGTTGGACAGTTCAAAAGACAGCAACCCAAAGCACAGGACTTGGGGCAGATATTTACTCGCCTAGCGAATCTAGCTGGTTCAAGCGGGCAAATCAATGAGAAACTACCAGACAATTCTGACCACATCCTTCAACCAACTCGTATATTACCTACAAACTGCTTCGGGGGGACAAACAAAAAACAACTCATTCAAGGATCATCTTTCCCCTTCTGTGTGTGTGTGCCGTGGTTGGCCGTGGTTGCGGACCAGGGCGGTTCTGACAAAACAAGGCGGAAGAACGAGCAGCAGGAACTCACCCTCATCCAAGAAGGCGATCAAGCGATCTGCCAGATCTTCCTGAACCTCAGTTGCAAGTTTCAGTCTTCCACTACCCCCACGGATAAAAGCAAACTAGACACAAACACAGAAAAAAACGACTCCTCTTCCCAAAGACTTTTCAGCAGTCTGGAATGACCACAATGTTCGGAATGAACCCAAACCTGCCCCAGGAAACCGGACAGGAGGGTTTGGGGTCATTCCAACTCCCCTTATGGAACCAGCAAGCTCAAAGGTGTTTCTTGCAACAGCAGCCGTCACCTGGGCTGGGACTTGCGCAGAGCCCTTGGCCCACAAATCATATCCTCTGCGTTTAAAACAGCGCCTGTACCATCCTAAAATAACGGGGGGGGATTACAATGAGGTGTGGGATGCTTTTTCAACGACACCAAGTGATGATTCGAGACATTCACAGAACTGGGCATCTCCTGCTTTCTGTAAAAACCACAAGGAAAATAGTTGTAAGGGTTACTTACATGGGCGAAAAGCCTGGGACCACTGGGTTCTGCCTTCCAGCTCATTGTCCAAGCAAAACCAAACACAAGAAATCAACAGTGGACTTGCTGCTATGCGAATCTGTTAAGAGCGGTCTACCTGTTTGGTTGCTCGAGAGCGATTTGTATGAAACCCCAACACACACACATCTCCGATACCCAAGGTACTTTTCCTCAGAAAATAATCTTAGGCCGCAACTTTCTCATCATGCATATCGAAGGCGACCTCTTTCACCTCGATTTCGCACCTCAAGTCGCAGGGCGAAATCGAAATTTCCAGGGGGTCCTGCATGAGTCAGAGGCATCTCGACAAATTGAGGTCCTGCTGAGGCCTGAGAGTCTCACAGCCTTTGTCGCAACGCCAGTTCATCACATGGAGATGCCCCAAACTGGAACTCTGTGGCTGGTGAGCTCAATGCAGCAAATAGTTCTCGCAGTTCGGGCGCCCATCGAAACAGCCGTGATCTCCTGAAACCATGGCAGCTTGCCTGTCTCCCAGCTTCTGGCGTGATTTCAGTGTGTGCCTCACTCGAACACTCTTTTTGGAATCACAAAGGGGAGCAAGCCTGTCTGTAGCGCAAGGAAGGACGCGGGTGCAGTGATAAAACTGAGCTCCTGGTCTCCTTTGAACATCACCCCAAAGGGAACTCACAAAAGCAAGTGGACCAAAAGGTGACTGGCTGGTGCTTGGACACCTCCATTTTGCTCGTTTCGTTGGCAAGTGGGATGGTCATCCTCTGCTCGCTCGCTCGTCCCTTAAACACAGGTGCTGTTTAAGCCCACGGGGGGAAAAAACTGTCTAGCCCACAAACATCACCCCACCAAAAGAGCAGCTCACTCTGGCTCAAAATATTCCAAGAAAACCACAGAAAGGACAAAGGAGCCCAATAACACCCCTGTAACTTGGTTCACGTTGGAAGCCCCATGGACTTTGAGCCGCGCATTGCGCCGCGCGAAAGGCAAAAGGAGCGCCCAAAGGAGCGCCCAAAGGAGCGCCGGAAGTCACTGGGGCAGGCGCAAAGACTTTGCGCCCGTCTTTGCGCCATGGCCTGCAAGCCGCGGTTTTGAAAGATGCAGAAGCCGCCTCCCTTGGGTCTGTAGTTTCTTTCTTCTTTTTGTGGGGGGGGGGGGGGTTGAGGGTAGTTGCTGCCCTATGTAGCGAGTACCCTTGTTAGGACAATTAGGTAAACAGAACTATCCAATTCTTTTGTTGTGGGGGGGTTCTGGGGGGGTTCAAGGAAAACCAAAAGGACAACTTTTTTGGAGGGGCGCCCTAAAAAATATATAAACAAATACTTACCCACATGAAGAAAGGTGGGGAAGATGTGATCACGGAGAGTGTATAGATCTATATAAATATATGGTTGTGTATCCAAGCCGGCAGTACAGCAAACCAAATGCCCCCAAAACACACACCAGTGGTGCGAGAGGACGGGGAACTGTGGATGGCTTTCCAGGTTGAACGCGTCCAATGAAATTCGTGGTGTCCGTTTAAAAAAGGGTACACGCAAAAAAGACACCCACCTAGCTGATGGTTTACCATGAGGATTTCTTACGCAATGAGTTGGAGCTTAAGACCATGTCGAAGCATGTGTCTCCTTCCAGGTTCGCTTTCATTCCGCAGTTTACCTAGAGGGATACTTGGGTGCCGTAGATTTGCCAGCAAACAGTTTGACGCCTTTTTGCTGGTTAAAAGGAACTATGAGGGGAATCTGAAAAGTTAAAGTCTAAAGATCAACCCAATAGCAGTAGTGATGATGACCATTGTGGAACCAGCCTTCAACCCCACCCGACTCGCAGGCTTGGAATCCGTTCAACTCCTAGTGCCTGAAAACGTAGCCAGTGCGGGCTGATCATTGCCAAGCTTGCTGATGCCCTCGTTGATTTGCAACAAACATGCTCACATCAAGCAAGCACCCATGCAAAGGTGCCACGTTGGGAACTGCTCAGCCGTTGCAAGGGCGAGCTCTCCACCGCATTAAATGCATGTTCCACCATTTGAGCTTGTTCAAAGCCTTTGGGCGCTTTAGGTAGTCCGTCCGTTGGTCTTCTGACCTGAGTGACCTGATGTGTTTTCAGTAATGACCGATGGAGACCTGTGAGAGCTTAGCGGTCCAAAGCGACTGAACCAGCTGACGGATTTGAACGAACTTATCTAGGTCCGAGGCTAGAATAAGGTACCCTTTTTTCTGCAGTCTATTTCAGTAGGGGAACCCTCTAGTAAAAGGGTATTGGGGGACCTACACTTTACCCAGCACGAGATTCCTGGTCATTTGCAAGCGGACAGGGAGCTTTCAGTGCCTATCGGTAGCGCCTCCAGAAGACACCCGCAATCCGCTGCAAAGACTCAGGATTATGAGGCCAAGGTCACTTGAGGTCTGTCAAGCTTAAAAGACCCCAATCGCAGGGGGCATGAAAGGCCGTTCCACCAAAACGGTTTGAATACCGCCCGGCAGGAGCTTTTTTTTGTCCGACCTTTGCCTTTGAGCGTTCCTCACATCCTTTCGACTCGAAGGCTTCGAAGCCTTCAGCCGCAATCTTCAACTCCTTGGTGCGAATATCGAAGGCGAAAACCGCCCGGAAGCGTTCGATTCAGAAGGGCCGACCGTCAAGAGATTTCCATGGTGAAGGTGACACATCTGAATCCAACGGTGCGAAGCATTTAACTGAATTTTGGCATTTGTTCCAGCTGACCAGGCTTCCTCTTGGTGGTTTGGAACCTGGTGATTTGGTGGTTAGGTGTTCTTTTACACTCTACAAGAACGGAGGGTTCAAAGCCCCAAGCCGCCACCAATCAAAGGTTACCTGAGCTCTTGATGTTGGATGCTTTAATCTCAACAACAAAGTGACCCCAGCACAGCACAGGCCAAACATGATGGTGCCTTGCAACGCCATGCCTCAAACTCTGTGCCTCTTCCACGATCTGCATACATGGCAACTGCTCTTCTTTTCTTCCGTCGCGCGTTGCCAAAGGCATGGGGTCGAAAACTGGCCTGCACCAAATGCGCTGGTGACCCCCATGCGCCAGTGTGCGGCGACACTCACAGTCATCTCCCGAAAACTGGCCTCCCCAAATGCGCTGGTGACCCCCATGCGCCAGTGTGCGGCGACATTCACAGTCGATAACTGGCCTGCACCAAATGCGCCACTCACAGTCATCTCCCTTCAACGGCAACTACAAGACGTGAAGGTGGAGAAGCATATGCGGCACACATGAGATGTTGGACAGGCCGTGGTGCGGCTGCTTTTGTTGCGTGCTGCCTGGAAAGTCCAGCAGAAGCCGCATTCCACGGGCTGCGCGCTTGCAGAGGCATTGCGGGCTTCTGACACGGCGGGGCTCTGCGTCTCATGCTTCTCGCCTGCTGCTGTAGTCTCCTCAGCGCTCAGTTTGGGCGCCATGAGAATAGGTGTAGCAGGGAGGGCGGGCGGGTGTCGCGACTGACAACTAGAGGTTCCCACGCTTAGAGCCCAGCATTTGGCACCACAAGTATGTTCAACCATCATGTTTATAAGCAATGTGCACAACACAACACAATTGAGGGGTTGCCTTTGTTGTGTTAAATAGGACTATCACCTGCGGTGAGGGCGTCCATCTCAACAACAAAGTGACCCCAGCACAGCACAGGCCAAACATGATGGTGCCTTGCAACGCCATGCCTCAAACTCTGTGCCTCTTCCACGATCTGCATACATGGCAACTGCTCTTCTTTTCTTCCGTCGCGCGTTGCCAAAGGCATGGGGTCGAAAACTGGCCTGCACCAAATGCGCTGGTGACCCCCATGCGCCAGTGTGCGGCGACACTCACAGTCATCTCCCCATTTTCACTCCAGCCCTTGACATGCGCCACCTTCAGACGTGAGAGCTTGCATGCAGTCGATGAACGAGATATCACGAGACAATGCGTCAATCAAATCGCTGGGTACTTCCAAAGGGGGCATGACCTGGCCCTGGATCCTTGCTGCGAGCTCTGCCACTTTGCCCCTGGAGGGCCAATCTGCCGGATTGCTGGCTGAGGGGATCTGTGTGTGAACCAGGACATTATGTTGTGTCGCGAGAGGGCTAGCGCCACTGAGGCCAACATTGCAAACAAGCTCCCAACAGGTGATGCGCCTTTGGTCAAGGCATCTCGCACTGAATTATTGTCTATAAAGCTGACGAGCCTCCGGCCTTGCCATTGCTGGCCGTACACTGTCAATGCAGCCACCGGCGGCCACAGCTCTATATAAGCTATCAATTGCTTTTTGCATTGACCTGCCCAAGCGTCGACTAGGCGTTGAGGGACAACCACCTCCTGTACGCACTTGGTCGACAAACACAAGGCCAGCTCCTGACACGTAGCCGCCTCGCTCCGGCTCGTAGGAGCCATCTGTGAAGAGGAGTACCGGGGTCTCTACGTCACACACAGACAGCGTCCTAGGTGGGGCTGTCCGCAGCGTGGTCAAGACATACGTGACCACCATAGGGAGAAGTTCTAAGTCTGAAGCCCTCCATCCCCGGTTGGAGATTTCAGACAAGTACGCCATGGCCGTCTTGAGCGTGCAGCCGTAGAGCTGGCCTTGCGCGAAATTGAGTTGCCCCTGCAAGGATGATGCCTCCGAGGCAAGCATGGCTTGCCTGTTCAAGATGGCACACAAACCTTCTGCAATGTTCTGCACTCTCTCGGGTTTGTTTGACACGGTAACTTGTCCCTTGCCCGAGTCCCCCAGGTCTACAATCAAACCAAGCACTTGAAACTTGTTGTTGAAAGGGAGGGATTTGCTGCCTCCTTCTGCAAAGGCCCACCCAAGCGCTTTGAGCAACGTTTCAAGAAAGACTCTGCTAGAACTAGCCCCGCGAGTCAACTCTACCGAGGGGTAATCGTCAAAGTAATGAGTTACCCAGCAGTCCCCTAGCTCTACTGCTAAGTGCCAAAGAGATGCTGCCGCCCGATTGAATGCATAAACGCTTGATGTGGCACTGAACGGTAGAGCCTGAGAGATAAAGTATTGAGGCTTGCTCTCAGCCGGATTCCATGCACACAACACTGCTGCCCAGCTCTGCTTGGAGCTTACTGGCAGTTGCTTGTACGCCGATCGCAAATCAAGCGTGCGGCCAAGCAGACTCAGGTCTTGGCCCCAGTCGGGATGCACTGAGCCTTGCGAGTGGCTGCCGTCTGAGAGCCTTACCCGAAACTCTTCAGACTGCGCACAACATCTCATGACTATGATTCTCACTTTGGATTTCTGTTGTAAAGGGAACCTGCGAGTGCATATCCAAGTCTCGTGGCCAAGATATTGGGACACTTGCTGCTCAGAGCAAAAAGGCCCCTTCAACCACCCCTTGTCCCTTTCACTCAGCGTCTGTGTCCACAACTCCTGATCCATGTCCAGACTCTTGGATGGGCGGCACTTTGCCACGACGGCTCTGCGCCGCCACACAGCCTGTTGCTGAAGCTGTTCGGGAGTCATTTTGGCCGGAGTGTAGCCCCATGGATACACGCTTGAGTGAGGCGCTGGGCCCACGAGACTGAAGCCTTCACGGGCCTCAGTCACGACTTTGGCATCAGGGTAACCAGTTTGTTCTAACAAGCGTTCCCATAAAAGCGTTTGCTTTGATCCAAGAACCTCTCTTACCGAGGGGCTCCAGGTGGCTCTAAGCTGCTCTTCCTGGGTTCGCAAAAGATTCCCTGAGAGCCAGAATTTCCTTGCACTTGGCAATCCTTTGTTCTGCAATCTTGTTGGGCCCCAAGCTAAGAACTCGGCAAATGCTCCTTAGTAATATGTCTGGCAAGGGAAACGCAGCGTCCACGGGGTGTCTTAACTTCAAGGCGGCATCTATGGTTTGGGGGAAGCCTCGGTAGACTCCAACTAGGTCTTCGCCATGCTTTAGCGGTGGTTCAACGTAATATCTTGTTCCAGGCTGAGACTCGCTCTCTTGTTGCAACCTTTGGGCAACCTGATGAATGGGGGTTCGAGGGATGAATGCTGAAGCGCGCTGTCGCCTGCCGTGTGCGGCATTCCGTTATCACCCCCTTTTTCAAGCTGCATTGGAATGGCCTTGAGTTGCTTAAAGGACTCAAACTGCCTGGCTACTTCGGGCCTTGTTACCAACCAGTACTCGGCTAGCAACGGCGGTAAGGCCAATTGCCTTGTGTGTCTGGCAGTGACGCTGTTGGGTTGCAAGGCAGCAGAGGGGACAGTGGTTCCCCGCGCTTGCCACGCGCACGCAAGGCACCTAACCATGGCTTCGCAAAGCTCTTTGGGGCACACAAGGTCTAGCGCACCTTGATCGTGACCGTGGTTGCCATTGCACGCCAAGGCCATTGAAGAGTAGACGCCCTTCGTGGCACGCAAGGTAATCCAGGTGCCTTGGCCAGAGCCGAACATGCAGGCCTGAAGGGCCACATCCTCCAGCTGCGCCCAGAGCGGGCTAAGTTCTGGGCATGTGTCTGCAAGCGACTCTACTACTGTCCAAAAGTGCGAGTTTGACGCGTTGATCACACTCACAATACTACGCCGAGTGACCGCAATGGCTGCTACAACCAGCGTGAAAGCATACAACTTATTAGTCGCTGCCACTTGCGCTGCGTCTGCTGCTTGCAGGTGCGGACGCCCTAGCAAGTACTGCGCAGACCTCAACGGCTTGTTGTCAGCATGCTGCGCGCTAGACGGAAGTGCCTGCTCCGAAGCACGAGAAACTGCCTTTCGGGGTGGGGCCAAGTGTATGGCCCCGATGTTTGCATTGCACACCAGGTCCAGCAGGATTGACTGGTGATAGGTGTTTGTCGAGATGCCTCGCGCGACAAGGTGGCTTGCCCTGCAAAAACCTCAACAAACAGCAACTCTGCTGACGGCACGGAAAAATTCACTGGCTGCAGCGCTAACAAAGGCATTGGCAGCGAAAACTTAAAATTCCACACATGCAAATCTGATGATGCAATGTTCTTATGGCTGTCCGTGTGGCAAACAGCAGCTTGGCCGATGGAGCCACGCGATCCGAACGCGTTGCGATCATGATTGCTAGCAGAACCAGATGGCTTGGCCCGCTCTGGTAAGGCTCTGCTGCGCTATGGCATTAGCGCTAGTGGGCCCGTCAACAAGGTCAAAGGAAGATTGCCACCCCTGACTTTGCCCGTGCTCAGCAGCGTCGTGACCAGGCAAGGAGCCTAGTCACTCGTGCTTGTCACAGTCTGGATAGGGATACTTGCCAAAGCAACCCTGCTTCCAACACACATGGGCACCACGGCGGCAGCGGGCACACTTTCCTGTTGTACCCAAAGCAGATTGGTTGGTTAGCGTCCGTGCGGGTCACGCAATTGGCAGGTATGTCAATCTTCCCTGACCCTTTGGGCGCACCCTTTGCGTTGGGCCCTGGTCCTGGTTTTGTCTTTGGCTTTTTGCTCTTTGGAGCGGCACGTGGCACACTTGCCGACCGCTTGGCCCCTGATGGCAGCGGCAACAGGTGGTATGTGACCTCGGCGTGGGACTGGAATTTCTCGACTGCCTGATCAATCGGCTTTGGGTCAGCAGATGTTAGTACCCGGCCTCGCGTCTCTTGGGAGACCAACTGCCACAGGGCTTGGTCAGCGGCGATCACTTGGGCCACAGACACATGTCGGAACCCTGGCACGACTTCCTTGGTCAGCAAGCCAAACAAGCGGGCAGTGAAGGCATCAAGCACTTGGAAGGTCGCAATATTTGCCATGTGGAATGCCAACGCTCTCCTTTGCATACAGAGACGAACCCTCAGTTCTCCTGTCATGTCGGCAACCGGCTCTGCTGTCTTTTTGCCCAACTTGAGCAAACCGTCAGAAGTGAACTCGAAGGCCGGCGCTTTTTTGGTCTCTGCTTCTCGGGAGGTGCAAGTTGCTAAGTCCACATAAGTCAATGCCTGCTCTTCTGCCATTGCCATCACCCTATCAACCAAATTGTGAGATGGTTCCAGCTGCGCGTCAATGGTTAGACCTGGCAAGGCTTCTCGTAGCCTTTTCAAACGATCCAGTCTCTCTGGCATTGCTAATTGGCGGGGCTCCTGGCCTTCACGGCGATCCACCCTAGCGCGCAGGTCTTGCACTGCTAGAGTGTGCGACTCACAGAAGAGTCTTCGGTACACTGGCAAAAGGTCACCGGCGGGGGCGCCTAACAGATCTTGCAGCGCTTGCTGCAAAGGTCGGTCGTCCGGGCTTTGCGGCTGGTATGCAGACACAAATGCAAACCTAGCATGTGTGTCAACATCCCGCGCGGCCAGCTTCTGGATCTGCACTGCTGGGATGCCGAGCTCGGCAGCCCTTGCTTGAAAAGACGCAACCGAGTCCACAACCATGACTTCAATAGGTCTAACCCTCGAGCCTCAACAAGAATTGCAGTTGACATCAAACTTGCAAATGCGTCAGCCGTGCAATTCACAAACCCCGTGCAAAAGTAAAAGGGCACCAGGGTTCAAACAGGGCACCTAGTACCAGTGTTTCCACGAACCCCAACTCTCAAGGTTTACTTGACCCTCCCTCAGCGCTCCACTGAAACACTTTTGCGCGGGATTCACCCTGCGCCACGGTCTGCGCAGGAGGGCATTGCCTGCCTTGCGCCCGCTTGCACCCGCACGTCACTTTAGCGTTGCGGCATGATGCGAAGCTTTGCACTGCTCACACATTTGGGCACCTAACACGGAAGAGTCATCAGGCTTAATGTAATTCTCGCCCCTAATTCTGCCACATGCGAATCTGCTGCCGTCCAGTATGAGGTGAAGCACTCCAGAAATGCGATGTTGTTTAAACCGCTCCGGCTCTCTGATGACCACGCACCTCCTTTCAGGAGCTGGAACTATCTGAGCTATCTCGCTTTCCACAACTGGCGTGTTCATGTTGGCCTCATGCGTCGCCGACTCTTCCTCTAGCCTTTGAATTTCCATGAGGACTAGTTCTGAGGCTGAAGCATCGGGAGCAAAAGCGCGCTCTCTGATTCTCCGAATCATCATTGCCACTCGTACAAGAATAGGCACGAAGTTGGCACGGCCGTATGTCAAAGCAGAAGTACTTGGGCGATCCATATGATGTCCCATGATCTGTCGCTCTGACAGCGTGTACTTCCCATCCTTTGCCAGCCATGACAACAAAGTGCACTTGCAGGAGTGCGTTGATGGCAACACATCCGAACTATGATGCTCCAAGGACGCTGCTGACAAGCACTCGCAAAGCCATAGCGTGCCTTCTCCTGATGTCATACGTCTGTTTGCCCAGGCTCCGGTTTGCTCGTTCCAGGCTGGTAGCAAATACGGCCGTTTGCCCAAAAGCTTCTCGCTTTTGAGAAGACTCATCCACTTGGCGGCCTACCCCTGATCTGCGAATCCTTGGCCCAGACATACCAAAGGCAAAATTGCTGTGCGCCTATCTGCGCTGGTGGAAGTTTTGTGTCTCCTTGCCCCGGCGTGAAGCACACAAAAACCCCGCGCTTCGTCCAGCTTCATGTCCTCTGCATTCTGCGCGTCACTGAAACGAGCACAGTTGTAGACGCAAAACACGAAAAAACCGGCAATCACTCCCAAAGCAGGCGAGGGAGGGTGTATGGCTGGGCTTTCAAGAGCTGATACTTCCTGAACCGTCAAGGGCCGAGCCTGAGTCAGAGGTCTTTTGCCTAGATGCGTGGAATGCACGGCACCCTTCACACGAGTGCTGATGACCGAGCTGGCGTCACAAGTCAAAAAAACCAAGCAGGGTTGAGAAGAAGCGCAGGGACTCCAGAAATGCTTTCCCAGATGTTGCACCTGCGCCGGAATCTCTTAAGACATTAACGTAGTCATACACCGCGCTTTCAGACATGCGCAGGCCTTCCGAGTAGTTGCCCTTGGCCTTCCACTGGAAGAATCTCCAAAAGCTCCGAGTCCTCTTGTAAAGTGTGGCGGGGCTCTTGGCTGCAAAAACATCAGCTAAGGAACGTCTGATGTCACCCTCCTTGTTCAAGTCGCTAGACATGGAATGCAAAACAGCACCAATCTGCGTGGCCGAAAAGTCTGACTCGATCATGATCCGCACCATGCCAAGAGCTCTTGCTTTCAAGTCGTCTGGTTCCTGATACCAGCTCATCAGTTTCAAGCGGCGTGTTGAAAAAGGCAGAGTGGGCAAAATCGGCCCTGTTTTGGCCTCGCAATCATTGAAACACGCTCCCATCAAAAAGTCTCTCCTGCCGACCTTCATGGGTTCGTCCCAGAAAGTCTTTAAAGGGCTCTTATCATGTCCAAACACATCGCCTGCAATGCCCGTTTCCCACGGCAGTGCAGAAGGCTTGCCTTGGATCTGCTCAGAAGCGCACGAAACCGCATCATCCATAGCACGACCAACACAAACCGAAAATCCCGCTTCCAGTTCCAGAGTTGATATCCTGTGTTCAAGCTTCCTAGCCTTTGATGATGCTGAAGAAGAACTCGGCCCTTCATCGAAAGGCCCCACCATGGTTTTACGAAGGATGTTCAAAAAGATATGTCTGCGCAAGGTCGCAAACAATAAAGCCCCCCTTTTCCGTCAATCACGACTTTGATGCACACAACCTGCTCAGCAACTAGAATGAAATTTGTTGCAAGCGCAGCTGGATGTTGTCACAACCCATCCATCACAACCCATCCATGGCTTCGTGTCGCGACTGACAACTAGAGGTTGCCACGCTTAGAGCCCAGCATTTGGCACCACAAGTATGTTCAACCATCATGTTTATAAGCAATGTGCAAAACACAACACAATTGAGGGGTTGCCTTTGTTGTGTTAAATAGGACTATCACCTGCGGTGAGGGCGTCCAACCAAAATGGCCATTGAACATTTGTGCCCACGCAATGTCAGAGCGTGTGAAGTTCGGAAAAGTGGAAACTCAGGTGATGAGAACTCAACCCATGCGCAACGCAGGCTTCCTAGGAATCGACCAACTTCTACCGTGCCGCGTGTGGAAAATACTTCACCAGCTTCAACTCGCAGCCAATGGCTGGGTCCCTCAAAGGCCATTGATGTTCCCTGCAGTTCACTTGGTTGACGTAAGGGAGGGCGGCAAAAAATATCAAACTCTAGCAGCTAAGTGGATTTGGATTTCAACCACTAAGCCACAATCAGCAAAAATGTAAAAGGTTTCCCAACAACAACCATGTTCACTTCATCTGCAGCTTAGAAAGGCGGCATCGCATCCGGAGGCCACACGTCGGTTCCGGAAAAAAACAAAGGAGCACAAAACCCAGGCAGCACAAACGTGCCGCTGGCAACGGGCTTGAAGACGTCACCCGTGAAACACGCTTTCAGCCGCAGCGACCTGACCGCTTTTTATATGTGTTTAAGAGAGGCAAGCCTCAAACCTCCGTTGCTGTTGACCCCCCTGCAAAAGCTTCACTGTTTGGGGGTTTCGTGGCAAACGCAACTTGATTTCCACCAAACAGTTCAAGTCTAAAGATCTAACCCAATAGCCGTTAAGGGTTGTCGCAGGCACTGGAGGGAAGCCGGGCAACTTACAGCATCGCTGCTCCGGAAGGCCTTATACTCAGTTGCCCAAAGGACCCAGAACTAAAAGGTTAACCTTTTGGCACCTCTACTAAAAATGGACCAAAATTGGAAAACCAAAAGGTCAAAAGGTCGGCTTTGGACAACTGAGTATATAATCCAATAGACGTCTCCGCTCTCTGAGGTCACAACTTGGCCAACCTGTTGACCCGTGGGCTGGAAACTCGTGAGTTCTTCCTTGCCTAGACCCTACCTGGACGCTACGTTCGTCCTATCGGAACTTCTGTACGTACCGCGCGGGCCAGGTATCGTGAAGCCCCTTTTGTTGTTGCATCCCGGGTGTGAAGCCCGAGGAATATCATGATTGAACAAACTGGCCACGGTTAGGCTTAAACATGCCTGAGGTGCATCTATGGATCTACATTCGTATACACACATATGCATACGTATATTTATATATATATATATATACATATCCCCACCCATGTGTTTTGCAGCCGCTGTTGAACAAATCAATTGAGAAAGGTGGGCAACTTCCACCAAAGAGTGATGCTTCCAGATTTGGAGCTGGCGTACCAAAGGCGACCGGATCCGGGCAGCTCCCATCCGGTTGCCATCGGGGAGCCACTCAACCGTTTGCAGGGAAGCACGGGACCTTCTGAGAACTCGGCTTTAGCATAAATTCATGGCATGTCTAACTACCCCCGCGCTGACGATACCCCCTTCCTGGAATTAGGGATAACCCCTTAAGGCCTTAGTAGGGTGTTCATAAGCCCTTTCGCCGTTTCGGCCCCTCCCCACAAATTATTCGCCCGTGAGGGTTGCAATGGGTCAACTGAAAACGAAAAAAGCAAACAGCAAACAAGGGGGATACAGGCCCGTTGATCCATGTTGCCCGGCACTGCCAATATGCAACTGGGGGTTGATCAAAAGGTCCTTTTTGCAAAGGATGACGATTGGGGGAAGCCGCTAAAGGGATGATATGTCCCTCTAAATAGGAAAAAATCCCATGGTCATTCGGGGGCCGAGGGGAATACTGATCAACCAGCAACTGCCCTCTGCCCTTTGCGGTTCGGGAAACAAAGGCTGAAAGGCCAACCCGCTCTGAATCCAAGTCTCGGCAGCTGTAGGCCTGACCAACTCCTCCTGGCTCGCACGGGCGACGAAAAGCCTGGGGCCCCATTTGGGGAAGTGCGGGCGTGACCTTCGATCAGAAGTGGGCCAACTTGGGACATGTGAGGGGTATTGAGGGATTGATGCAACCAATCAACTTGCAGGCTCTCCCTGGAACTAGGCTGCCCTCAGATCCCCCGCGCAAAGTTTACCCGGGATAAATGGGAACTACCACTAAACACTAAAAGGCTAAAAAGCTAAGGGGATGGCTGGGAGCCACGAAGGGAAGTATGTACAACCAGTTTTGAAGATGCATAGCCATATTTGGCCCAAAGAAGTCAAAGGAACTATAATTCACTTCCAGGGAGTTCCCTGGTACAGCAGGAGGGGGAAAACAACCAGAACTTGTGTGGATGGTTGCGAAATCCATTTCGCACCTAAGAAACCCAACGGAATGATTCATTCGATTCCCCGAGTAAAAACCAACCAAAGTGATTGGGGCTGCAGACGGCTTTTATTCTCTTGTTCCTTCCCACCTGCATTTTCCGGAGCGGGCTCCTAGGAAGGTCAGTCGGAAGGCCACAAATGGCTGCGGCTTTTGTGGCCTTGCGTCTGCCTTACTCGTTGAGCCATCCATCTGCCAGCCGCAAAAAGCTGCCAGCGAGCCATGGTCTGGGATGCTGCTGACCTTGGAGTCTACATTCCGCCCCAATTTGCGCCAATTGTAGACCGTGTTGGGTAAAAATCGTCGACATCACATTGTAACAGGTAACGCCACGAGCCGTAGCCCTTCCCACCAACACGAGGGCTACACCTGCGGAGCCTTTTCATAAACGGTTAGTGCCCAGGGGGGTCTTTTTGCCACGACCCCCTCGTAGTGAAGGATTCCTTTTTCAGGGGGTCTGCCGTTTTCTTGCAAAAGGTAGCAAAAAGACCCCCCTGGTTTCATTCCCCTGGTTTCATTTCGCGGTGCGAGCCTCAAGCGAATCTCACTTGTTGGGTGCATGGCCTTGAAAAAAGGCAAAACTTTTTGCTTATCGCTGAAATGGTCATCCTAACTTGGGTGCTGTAGATCGCCCAGCAAACAGTTTAACTTTTTGCTACTTAGAAGGAAATATGAGGGAAATCCAAAAAGTTAAAGTCTAAAGATCCAACCCAACAGCAGTAGAGCTAAAAAGTATAAAGTCCAGGAACTCAGGAAGCGATCAATTTAACCATCCACAGGCTCCATCGACCTCCGCGACTTGTTTTTGGCTTCAAAAGCCGCGCCGGGCGCGCGAGTGCGAGAGTTGGAACGGAGTCTTTGACCAGTCCTGGCGGTGGATCCGAAAGGGACGTCGACTGCTCCCGCTAAAAGTGACTCACTTTAGTGGGTTAAATGGAAACTACTACTACACACTAAAAGGCTAAAAAGCTAAGGGAGCCACCAAGTTTCGTACCCTCTGAACTGAAGTACCGCCATTTCAAAACTTGTTCAGGGTAACCAAGCTACGATCTGTCCCTTACCAGCGTCCAACATTTCAGCCAAAGCGAAAGCGAACCCTTGCATCCGACGGGTCAATCCAAACGGTCGATAGGAAGCTTGCTTTCCGCTTCCAATGGTCAGTTTCCAGTTCGCCAAGGAAAGCAATGTGGATTCAAAACCATACATGCATTCTGGGAATGCATCCTGGGAGCCAAACGGCCATTAGTGCCATACTGATGGCGAAGAAGACCATCCTGCAAGTGTATTTATGTGTGTACACATGTGTAAACAGATATATGCCAATATGCCAATGTTCTAGGCAAAAGGGCCCGTAACCTCTGCCAGCAGAGTTTTGCACCAGCTGCCTGTGATGCCCTGCAGGGCTGCACGGAGAAGCACAACATGAGAGGTTGGTAGGAGCGGATCAGCCGCATCCACAAGTCGAAACGGCAGCCTGGCAAAACAGAGGCGGGTAAATGTTTGTGTGATTGCATAGTGATTGTCTGCTCGAATTGTTGTCATTAGTATCTGTAGATTAAACACCTATCTGCCAAGTGGATTTCCCCACCCAGACGCTCCTGGGGCTTCCAATGGAAGACCCAGACCCTCCATTGGACGCCCCAGAGGGGTTTTGAGGTCTCAAAACCTGGCCTTTTGAAGGCCCAAAATGAATCGAGAGCGTCTGGGCACTACCCAGGCGAGCCAAGGCGATCAGATCGGGACCCGTCCTGGTGGGAAATAGCCTGAGCGGATCGGATTCGGTGGAACAAACCTTGGTTAAACTTGGGTTTGGGGGGCGAAATCAAAAATTTCAAGGGGAAAGCACCAGGTTTCCCCCGGCATCTTGGGGGGTTATTTTGAGACCAACATTCCTGTCTGACTTCACTTGGTTGACGTTGGAAGGGGAGCAAAATCTAAATTTCAGCAGTTAAATGGAATTAATTTCCAACCACTAAACCACAATAAGCAAACATGCAACATGTGTCCCAACTACAACCATGCAAACTCCCCCTTAAACAGAAGGAGAATCAGGTTCGATTGGCCCAGGCGATGCTTCGACACCAAAGGGGGATTTTGCCGGAGCTGGATCACCCGGGATAAGAGTGGCAACAGGGGAAGGGAGAAGGTTAAACCAAGGGTGGGGTAGTAGGACTTAATCGGAACATCCGAAGCCGGCAAAAGTCAAAACCACAGCTCGAAAGAGTGGGAGATCGATCAACGACGTGCATTTCGCTTGGAATTGGCGAGAAAAACTTCGCCCTGGCAACGAGCCAAACACGAGGCTTAGGGCTATGGACCCATAGGATAAGCCGGTAGAGTTTACTCCCCTTGCAAATGAACGGACGCCCGAAAAGGGAAACCTCCATCTCCCAAAATCGAACACAAATCCATGGGCTTCTTGGGCTCCATGTGAATGGAGAACAAGGGATTTGTTTTTCGCCGTCCATTTGACACAACTTGAACACCTTCGGGAATCCTCTTCCTTTGCTCATTCCCTTCCCTGTTGAGCAGCACACACAAGTTGTTGCTATGTGTTTTTCACTTGACCACCCCCAAACTCCAGAAAAAGAGTTGTCGCCGTGATGTTTTTCCATTTGGGTATGGGTCAACATTTCTCACTAGCAGGGGACCGCAGGTTTTCGTCCATCCATTTGCCACGGCAAAACATTTTGGGGTTACCCCTTACAACTCCAAGCCCTGGGGAAGTTAATCTTTTACAGACGTATAGCCCATGTTACCCAAAAAGTTGAAAAGTTGTGTTTTTAAGAGGTAAGTTGGGGTTACCCTATTCTTGGACCCACAGCCCAAGGCCAGCCCCAAACTCCCCAAAGCTCGCGAGTCGCGCCACCCCGAGACCCCTCCCCAGCCTCGCGGTCCGGGAGATGGACCTCGCGAAGCCGAAGGCGAGGGCCAAAAGGCCCGGAAGGTGCATGAGGCTGCTCTTGTGTGGGGTGCCTTTTTTTGTTGGGGTACCTGTCTTTTTCTTCCCCCCCCCTTTTGTTTTTTTTTTTTTTTGGGGGGGGGGGGGGTTGGGGGGGTGCCCGTTTTCTCGCTTGTTTTTCATTGTTTGATTGCCTTTTTTTTTTGCGGGGGGGGGAGGGCTGAAGGAAAACCAAAGGGGAAACCACCATTTGGAGGGGTCTCCTAAAACAAACACACATAACCGTATCAATGGCAGTCCGAGTCTCTCTACAATTGATGGTTTTTCGGGTTCGGTTGTAATCTGTAGGGAAGTATCGGGAAAATAGAAACGGACCTAGCCGGGTACCCAAAAACACGTGAGCCCTTGAGCAGATTCCGGGAGAGCCGGGATACTTTCCTGGCATTCTGGAGGTTCGGATACGCGACTTGGCAAAGTCACCTTGCAGAACTCCGATTCTGTTCTACGTGCAAAAGATAGAAGTGATACAAGTGTGTGAGGCCGCCTCTAGGCTTTCAGCTCCACCATCCATGGACTGCTGACTTCAACCTTTGGAATAACCTGAGGACCTGCTCAGGTGAGTCTTCATGGCTTGCGGGAAAGCATATTTTGGCTCCCTGAGTGTGGGAGTGGCCTTGCTAGAAATAGGCGAACCCGTTTCAGGCTGAAAATGGTGCCTGCTTTCAGAAGGCTTTTCCTTTCAAGCCCGCGCACGCCTCTTAAGCAAAGGGGAAAACCATCAATTCCCCAAAGCACCAGTTCAATCAAACACCAACTGCCAGCACCCCAAACAAACTTGGGATTTTGCGCGTGGTTGAAAATGCAGTGGTTCGGGGGGTGCTGGTAGAAGGAAGCTGACTAACATGTGGGTGTCTTTCTTTGAGGGAACCCTTTTTGAGGGTTGGTTTAAAGGGAACCAAACGGAACTCGCCTTTCTTTTGGGGGGGCAAGCCTACTTTTTGACAAGCCCCTGTTGGAGTCCGTATCATGAGCCTTCTGTAGAAGCGCACATCGTGCCCAAAGCCGGGACGCAACGTCTTTTCCAGGGACCCTTACATTATACACCTGAACATTGCCTTGTAAACGGTGGGTTCCCTTTATTTTGGTGGCAAAAGCCATGTTTCAAATGGTTGCAAAATCTATCTTTTAAGGAGCCCTGTTTTTCGAGGAGCGCTTCAGGCAGTCTCAGCATCTCTCTGCAAACCGTGCAGTTCAAGCGCCGGTTTTGAGCACTCCGGAACCTGAGACTTCATTCTGCCGATTCTCCGTCCCGTCTTTCATGGGGGCTTGGGGAAGGGAGCAACTTTTGTGTCGCAGGCGGATATATACTCAAAGAATAGGATTGAGTTGTTTTGGAGTCAGTTGGCAGAGATCTTGCAGCCTGCTAGCTCTGTTTTTTTCGGAGGTTGGAGGGCAACAAATTTGGGAGGGAGCCCAAATAAGCCCTTAAGGAGCCCCTAATAATAAGGCCTTATTCGGTGCTTATTCGGGCTCCCTCCCCCCCCCCTCTTCCCCAGCCCCCATGAGTCTTGCCCTCGATCGCCCCCGATGTTGTGAGCAGTATTCTGGGTCCGGTGACGCACGCAACACACCCTGACCCTCCTGCCCTCCGCTTTGGGCAGTTTCGCATGAAACGTCGCTATCCCAGTCGGCAACCAGCAACCCATATAGGCGGCAACACGCATTTGCCTGTCTGTGTTCAATTGGTGGTTTTTTTGGTTGCCCCGCCAAGCCTTCACGGTGGTGAAGGCTACGAATCCCATGGTTTTTGGGATTCGTCCAGTCCCATCCCTTCCAAATGGGCAACTTCCTGTTCAGCAAAGCCCAGGTGGCATCCCAACAGCCACTTTGATTCCTTCCGGATCCCGAAGCCTTCCAGACCTCTGGCCGAAACCCGCTCCTTGCACTCCGGAACCTAGGGCTCGACACAGCTTGGGGCTCCCTGCTCGCCGGCATCGAGAAATGCCGGAGCCTCGCGAGCGCGGCTCTCCCATGGCCACTCCCCCTTGGCAATTCTCAGCCTAGTTCGAACCCAGACATTGACGGCGATCATGGGACACCAAAAATACTCACTGGCTGAGTGGATGGCCCAAAAACGTCCAAACTTGATATTCACCACTAAAATGGTCGTCCCGAAAAGTTTGCAGTTCATGAACTCAGGAAGTGAGACAATGGGCAAAAATTGGAAAGCAACAGGTGCAAAAGGTCGATTCGCTTGGGACAATTGAAGGATTTGCATTTTCCGCTGAACAAGTGGTTTAACACATCTGCGACAAGCGACAAATTTTACCATGTTTGCCGATTTATTTAATATATATATATGTTTAATCCTTCATTGTTTATTTGTTGTTTGTCATTAATAAGGTCGCTGTGTAACGATTTTTGAACTCAGAACCTGGAGAAAGAAATCGCGGCTTGGCCAACTTTGGCTCGCTCGCTTTCGCCAGGTCACAAATCGAGCAGAAGAGAATCAGGCCGTGAGAGTTGGGCAAAACCAACTTTTTGGCCATGCTCAAAACCGGGCCGTCCGATCCCCCGCGAAAAGTGGACCACTCTTCGTGGGAAAAAACTGGAAACCCAACCACTAAAAGTGGACTAGAAGTCTAAAACTCAGTTGCCCAAAGGACCTGGAACTAACAGGTTAACCTTTTGGGGCCATGACTAAATATGGACCAAAATGGGAAAACCAAAAGGTCAGATCCGGTCGATTCGCTTTGAACTGAGAAAAAGCTAAGGAACCCGATGCCTGGGAACCCGCCACCTTGGGCGCAAATGTCCAACAAGCTTTTGGAAGCCCTGGCCAAAGGGGATGACTGGCAGCCACCAAGTCAAAGGAGAACGATGTGGAATTTTCAGGACTTTTCGGCCTCCTATCGCCTGGCGCAACCTCCTTGAACCAGCTTGGGCGGTTTCATTTTGTGCTTTAGGCAAGGCGCTGGCCCAATGCATTCCTGGGCTCCGATCCCCTGCTAAAAGCTTAGCTTTTCGTGGGTTAAATGGAAGCCCACACTAAACCCCTGAGAAGCCTCCAGGATTCGAAGCTGGCAGAGTGTGACACCCTTCGGTGGGCCTCTCAAGTCAAGGTCTGATGTCCTGCAAAATAAACGGGTAGTCCACGACCGGGAGGTCGTCCACGTTTGGGATGCGCTAGGCGTCCCTGACCGAGACAACCGAAACACGACTACCCCAGTACATCCCAGGCAAGCCCATAGTAGGTAACCCTTCGCTACTTTTTCTTTGGTTGTTATACCGAGTGGGAAGCCCTTGCTTACACAGGCAATTGGATCCACTGGGTACAATCAGTGGGTGAGTGCGGGTGCCCGGTCCCTGCAGGCGGGCGCACGACGGAACTCGGCACCCTTTTTTTTGGCACATGCTGAGGGGAGCCAAGCTGGACGTGGTTCTGGAAACAACCTTTCTGCCTAAGGTGGGCCATCCACCATGACTAAACATGACTAAACCAATCCGCCATGACTAAACCATTCAAATCAAAGGGGAACACCTTGGGTCACAAGTGGGGCCAACACCCCTTCCCACAACTATTGCAGCCAGCAGCCCCCAAGTTTTTCGTCCAGTTGCCATATGAGTCAGGGTCACATGTGGGTCATGGCCTAGGGCAGACTGTGACAGGTAGCAGACCTTTACGTGTTTGCGCAACCAGCCCAGCGGTTTTGAACTCAACTTGGCCAAGGTGCAGACCCCATCTGAACATAGACACGCCAACAAGTTTTAGGTCACGCCAAGGAGAACCCAAGCCCGCAAAACTTAGTTGCGAACACACGCCTGAAATAGGGACCAAGGCGAATGTCGAATGTTGTTTATTGGCGACTTCCGCCGTGTGATCGACTACTATGCGTGAAATGAAGTGCTCCAAACATCCAAGTGATCATCCAAGCACTCTGGATGAGATCAGCCACCAAACACGTGAAACAAAGGCAAGCCACGCACCCCTTGAATACCCCGCTGCTGGCCCCCAGCTGCCAACCTGACACAGTCCTAAAAGGATTACAGCACCATGGCTGTGGCTCAAAAAACCGGAATTCCAAAATGGAACCCTGGTATAAGTTGAAACATGGACCAAAACCTGCGTAATTAACCCTCCGATCGTTTCATTTTGAGCCACAGCCACATGAAACCTCATCGGCGCTGCAAGCATCGCAGGAGCCCGACCGTCCGAAACTCGGTCCCAGCGCCTTTCCATCGGTGAGCCCACAAGGAGTCTTGAGTGGCTCACTTTGCGGGGCCAGGCCGTGCAAATGCAAGGAAGCTGCACCAAACCGAGGGCTGGCAGAGGTTCTCAAGTTTACGAAATGCTTCAGTTGGCAAAACTCACTTGCCCAAAGGACCTGGAAAGGAAGGTCAACCTTTTGGGACCTTTACTAAAAAAGGACCAAATCAGGGAAACCAAAAGGTTAAAAGGTCGGCTTTGCGCGAGTGAGAAAAAGTTAAAGTCCTAAGAGCCAAGTTCAACATGCGCCAAAGATCTTGCGTGCCAGCTGGCCGCAAGTTTGCACGGCTGATGCAAGTTGGGCTCCCGGGTTGACACAATGTGTGCGATACTTCCAACCCCCGAGGAAAGAAGCTGTGGTGAGCTCAGTTTAGAACCAGGACCCTCCATAATATCTTGGTTGACGCTGGAAGGGGAGCAAAAATCTAAATTTTAGCAGTTCAGTGAGATTTCCCACTAAACCACAATATGACAATAAGCAAATATGTAAAATGTTTCCCAACTACAACCATGACATAGGACCTGATTGCAAGCCAAGGATGGATGTGCCCCTCCAAAAGGGAGCTTCAAGGACCGTGGGCAAAGCAATCACTCCCTGTGCTGTTCTCAGGACTCCCTGCTAAAAGTTGATAACTTTTAGTGGGAAAAAAATGGAAACACCTACTAAAAGTCTAAACTAAACCAAAGGAAAAGCCACTAAACCAACTAAACCAACTAAACCAACTAAAAGTCTAACAACCACAGGAACCGGATGGCTGGGAACCAGCCCGCACTTTGGGCGATTTCCGCAACTCGAAGGAGCTTAAGCCTTGGCCAAAAAGGAAGCCGTGCACTTCTTTCGACATCAGTTGGGACGGGATTTTGTTTTTCCTGCTTCGTCGAGCGGTCATTGGCCTGAAGGTCCCAGGATATTCGGTTTCCAAATGCCTCACGCCAATGACCAGCCAATGCGTACACTTTTCGGGGCACCCGCACAAGGGAAGCCACGTAAAGTGCAAAGTGCGACAACTGGCTGGGTGAGTTGCTGGTGTGCCCCTTGATTTGCAAACTCGCCCTCATTCGCTCCAGCGAATAGCAAACGGATGGTCCTTTGATGGCCCTTCTCCTCCCTTTCCAATGGGTTTGTACTGTTGGGATTATCCTTTTAAAGGGGACCGCCAAGATTCTGGTTTTCACTTTCGTTTCCCTTTAACCACCCAACAAAAATGGTAGCCTCCAAACCAACACCAAAAAAATGGGTACCCTCAAAAAAAAACGACCCCCCCCCCAATCGGTAACTCCCACTGTCCTTGACAGTTCGCGTTGACTCGAAGGACCAAACACCCGCCGCGGCCCGGCCCGGGGACCCCGACTCCAGGCGCCGAGGCGCCCGGGACCCCCGATTGGGCCTCTTGGGCGACCGAGCGCACCTCGCTGAGGGCGGGGCCTCGGGCCTCGGGAGCTTCACCCGAGAAACGGGTCTGGGGACTTCCCATGTAGGACCTTCAACTCCTCGGGGGCTTCAAGGAAGCGGCCGCAAACTTGTGGCCCATTGACACCCATCGTTTGGTTTTTGATGGAAAGTCGCTCATGCGCGGCAAGAGATATGGAGCTTCTCTTTGGCAACACGGGTTCCAACACGTGTTAGTCCCGAAAGGCGAATGGTCCACATAGCGAAGTGATGAGGACATGCCAATGGCTGGAATCGACTAACTCACCCGCACCTCACAGGCTCCCCCGGGTTTGGGTGAGGCTCCTCAAGGGAAGCCCAGAAGGAGACCGATTCTTTTGGGGGCACAAAGGATCGCCACATCTCTTTCATGTAACCAGCTTATTCTTCAGATGTGGCTCATGAGATGCGCCATTCACCTGAAAATATGACATGACCACTTTCTTGGGTCCAGTGAAAAACCCGACCTGTTTTAACCAAAAGCTTGACGTACAAAGATCCGTTGCCAAACGGCAATAAAGTTATCCCAAAGGAATCTCAGATGGTTGGCGACTATGAGGTGCAAGCGCCCCGCAAGAGTTTGCGCGAGGCATGGCAACAAGCAAAGAACCACCAGCAACAGCGGAAACATGTGGCCAACCATGTGGCCCCCTTCCAAAATTTAATCAAACACGTCTACCCACGAAGGGCACATGGCAACCGGCCCCCACTTCCTTCGCCGTTTTTCCTTCTGCCCAACTTGATCCTCGGCCTTTTTTCGCCGAAGACGAAACGACGAGGTTCAACCTCGCGGCGAATCGTCCCAGAGTTGAGCCGCTGCTGTGGAATTGATGGGGCATCGGTGAACCAGGTGTTTGATGGTACACAGCAACAACTGAAGCAAGTATGCGTTAAAGACTTGCCGCAGCATCAAAGGGGTGCCTATGGGGGCCGACCCGCCGAGAAACAAACCAAGTGCGGACTATACAATTTCAAACTGTAACCAAAGAAGCACCTTCGAACCCTCAAACATCAATGTGTCCTTTGGATTCCAGTTCGCAACCCATCCACAAACTGGCCTCATTGCTTTACCATCATCAAAGTCACCCCCTAAGTGGTGGGTTAAAGGGAAACAAACCCCATTTCTGACTTTGAGAACCCACAGAAACCGTCAAAATAATGACCCCTCACAAAGGGTCCACCTTTTGGAGAAATCCCATGAGACTTGGAGATCTGTCAGTGCTTCTTCAGCGCTGGCAATTGCTACCAGCCTTCCACGTGGACAACGCCCGAACTTGGGTGCTAAACTTGGGCCTTTGTGCGCTTGATGTATGCTGTTTGGCTGTGGTTGTCAAAACCAATGGTACCATTTTGGGGTAGGTGCACCACCCTTTTTAGAACCTATGTTAGTGGTTGGATTGGGATGTTCACTGGGGGTACGATTTGGATTTTGACCCATGGCCGTTTAGCACCCAGTATCAAAAGCTCTTCCGCCAACCTTGGTCTAAGAGTGGGGCATATCCCTCACGGGCCTGCTGAGTTGACTGGCCCGTGAGTGATGCCGGCCTGCAAAGCTGCAGTCAATTCAAGGCATTGCACTGCCCTACTGAATTCCGTGCAAAGGTAGCGACGAATCAGCTCATTGGAGCTGTTCTCGGGGCGAGCTATGAAATCCAGTGCTTCCATTTTTGTAGGGCGTCGCTTGTGCAGATAACCGAGTCGTGGCTCACGGGATAATAAACGCAGCGATAACAGCAATTGAAACCATATGGTTCTGCAAAGCGTGAACCAAATGTGTGGTGACTTTCCCATTCAGCTTCCTTTCGGCCCACCTTCCGGAAAAGAAATCGGGCCAATGCTCACTTCAGCCTCAGCTCTGCCTTAGGATTCGATTTGGACTGGACCCCGAACAGTGCGTTCCTGACATTTCTGAAGCGAGGGGAGCGTTGTCGGGAGTAACGTGCCAACAAAGTCAGCACAACTTATGGCCACGCTTCAGGGAACAAAGCAAAACAAATGCCAGTTCCCAGAATTTGCAATCATGTCATCTTCACGAAGACGGCGGTTGACAAGTTTGAGCTGTCTTGTGCTGCTGGTATCGAAGGGTGACCATTTTTTGGAATTTGGAGGGGTTATCAAAATGGTTCCTTTGTGTTCTTCTATTTTATGCTGGTTGGCTAAGCTTTACTGGAAAATCCCAAAAGAAGCACACTGGAACAACATGGTACCCCTGTTTGGTTTGCTTTAAAAGGGGCCAAAACGAAGACCAACATTGTAGGGGACCACCATTTTATAGGTATTTGTTAGATAAACCTGCATAGAACAACATGGAACAACACAAGAAGCTGGTGAATTTCAAGAAACCAAAGGTGATGATCTTGACCAGTGGCCATGCGAGCGCTGAGCCAAGTACACCCCCTCAAATTCACGGACCTCGTTAACAAATGTCATGCCTGCTAAACATATCATATCACGCTTAGATTCTGGGCCATAGTTTGAAAGTTAAGCATGCAAGGTAATGTCAAAAAGAGTTCCGATAAGCTCAACATGTGGGGCATCCCCGATCCCCACCCCTACTCCGCAATAGTCTGAGACCGCTCCAAACAGAAACCACTGCCAACTAGCATGAGAATTCCGGAATGGTTTCTTCAAGCCGGATAGGATCACGCGCTGATTCATGCAATTTAACAGTGCCTATGTGTGACGTCTTCGGGTCCCGCCAGTACGAATCTCGTTCAGGTCTGAAACCCTGCCATGGCTCGATCTGAAGGGCTCTGAATCCATGGATCGGTTGAGTACTCCGTTGGGTTCTAGCCAGTAGGTTCTCACATCGGATACTACGAGAGGTTGTCCTCAAGCGATGGCCACCATGTAAGTTGTCGTGTGCATTTAGTGACTTAGTGCTTGGGAAGGAGGCCCCAGTTTGTTGATCCCCAACCTCATTCGTGGACCAAGATGTACAATCAGGTGGAAAGCAGGTTGAAGAGTTGAAGAGGCTCCCCTCCAGCGCGACCCTGTTTTTGTTGACCCGGAGCCACCCTGTTCTTTGGCCCCATGTGGTTGGAAAAGCCGGGTCCCCTCCATTTACCTTCTGGTTTCTCCAAAAAAATATGGGTTCAAAAAACCGGGCTTCCTCAGGGAAGAAAAACCGTTTGGGGGTCAACAAAAACCGGCGTCCCCTCCTTTCTTTCGGGGCCCCGTGCGACCGGGCGGCAAAAACCGGATGGTGGTCGCTCCCAGCCATGGATCCCTTGCCCTGCGAGAGAAGCTCCCAGTGCGGAGAGTAGAAGATGAAGTCCACCCAGCTGTTCCTCGGCCGAAAGCTACCGTTGAAAGCTGGCTTCCAAAACAAAAACAAGAGACACCGGGCACCCTTTTTTTGGGGGTCCCCCTATACTTTTGCAAAAGCATTTAAGATGCCATGGCGTAAACGGCTTTTTTGGGGTGTGCCCCTATCTTTTGGCAAAAACCATTCTCAAGGTGCCATGGCGTCAGAAACACAACCTGACACGTTACACAGCAAGGTCTCAAGGGTGTTCCGGAATAAGGCCCTCTTGATAATGGGCTGGTTGTGGACCCTCTTTCATGTTCGTGTCCTAAAAACAGGGGGGCACCCCCCCAGGCCCAACGGCGGTGAAATGGCCCAACATCCCAAACAGCTCAAAATTAATTGAACAAACCGTTTCATGGTCCTTGACGCCAAAACTTTCTGCACGCGGCTCAACCTTTGTTTCCATTTTTCGTTGCCCAAAGTTGAGAAGCCGGAAAACATGCCCAAGACTTGAGTGGGAAACAACGACGAGGGGAGGCCCGCTCGAAGGAAATTCAGAGGCAACCGGGTTGAGCAGGACTCCAATCTGAGTTTCCCGCCCGCTTCGCAGGGATCCAAACATTGGCAGGCGATCTCTTAGCTGGATACCAGTGACATCCAGTGACCATGCCCACACATCACCTTAAGCAAGCAGAAGCACCCTCCCACCTGCCAACACGATGTGCTTTTCCACCCAGCAAAAGGGTCAAACGAACACGGGTTTTGAAAGAGGAGGTGTCGTTCTTTTAGCATGAGTTTTGTCTCAAGATGCCTTATGCACCTATGGCGCCTCGTGGCATAGAATGCTACACAATTGAGTTGCCACTCGGAGTTCTTCATATTTGCCAGAATCCGTGATGGACCCTTTCTTTATTTCGTGGGCTATGGAAAGCTTGTTGCTTCAGGATCCTGCGTTGGGTCTTCCACATAGGAAGCTCCTCATCAAAGAAAGCTCCGGCAACAAAAACACTGGACAAAGGTACGCCTTCTTTGGGAAAATGCCAGAGCCCTTTACTTTCCAAACGTTCATCCAAGAGCGGTTCATCTGAGCCCTTGCCAGCTCGAAAATATCTGAAAATCTTGGAATCCCAGTGTAAGTGGCCCACAAACCATCATTGCTTAGCAAAAGACCTTTCAAAGAACCAAGGCCAAACAGTCACACAAAAGGGGTAGCCCACCAAAGCCCCTCCTCGTTAATCCGACTGCGTTGGGGTCATCTTTAGTGGCAAGCATCTTTTTGGGTGCGGGTTGAAATGCCCAGATCCTCAGCCGTTCACCTAAGCCATCAGCTCAAAGGCTAAAGGCCTTGAATCAGATGCTGAATTAGGTACCAAAAATATCTAGGGTTAAGTATTAACAATACTCAATTAGGGGATTGCCAACACTAAATTTCGTTCAGGACATCCCACAGTAAGCCTTGGCAATCCAACACTTTGCGTTGGTAATACTACATTTTTAAGTAGTGAACAACTAAGATGAAGTATTGACAATACTAAGTATGGCATTGGCAATGCTAGATCAAGCATTGGCAAGCCCAAGTTCAACTCAGGCCCCGCCTACCCGCCCAAGTGTCGTCAGACAAGGGTCAGAATTGCAGAATGACTGTTTGCACTGTTCATGTGTGTGTGTGTGTGTGCGCGTTGCATTAAAGAGAGTTCGACGATTTTGTTTGCCCCCCATTCCGCAGAAACAAAGGCAGCACACTGTGCTCCTTTTCCCCTTAGCACTCATCATTGGAGGTGCCGCCTAAAGCACCAACCAAGCAAAGTATTGAGTCCAGCTGTATGGAGCTAATTAGAGAGCTTGGAAGCTTGGGAAAAGAAAAAAAAAAAAAACGAGGAACAAAAACACTTGCAAAGCTGGGAAGCTTGGCAAAAAACAAGAACTCGAAAAACGACTCTGTTTTTTTTACGAGTGGCACGGCCAACTTGAAGCCGTTGTCCAGAAAGTGGTTCGGCCCCTTCTCATTCCTCTCAGCGTTGAAGTCCCCGGTGATCACGACCGGGTCGTCCTTGGCGATCTCTTGGATGGTGGCCAGCATGTTCCTTCGCAGCCACGGAGGAAGGGGGGGGAGGGGCAAAGGGGCAAATGGGTGCGTGCTTGCTCCGCTTTAGTGGGCAACCAAAGAAGGTAACACACGAAAAGCGCAGCTTCCTAAGTGAATAAACCCTGAAAACTAGTACTTCAAATCTGTCTGCTCTTGGTTTTCCAAGCAACATGACATGATGTAGTAGATACTTCCGGGTTCTACCTCAGTCTTCAGCGGCATTCACTTTGATTGATCACATTGTCAAAGGAGCCACGAAAGTATACGACAAAGTATACGAGGGTTCGGAAAACCGAACCTCTGTTGGATTTGTTTGTCTTCCATTTTCTGGGGTGAGCCGTGCAATGGGTTCTATCAATTGGGACCCTTTTGGATGCCGCACATTGGACACCATCCTTTGGTAGCGATCGGAACGCGTTGAGAAAGAAAACCAAAAAACGTTCTCAGCTGCCCGAAAAGGACCCATAGACAAACAGGTTAACCTCTTTGGTCGACTAAGATGGACCCACACGGGAAAGCCAAAAGATCAAAAGGCCGATTCGCTTTGACCAACTGAGTAACTAGGTCCTCCGCTAGACAGGTTAGAATAAGGGTACCTTTTTTGTTTGTTTGCTGTATATTTTAGTAGGGGGTTCCCCTCCCCCAAAAAAGAAACGGTAAAAGTTGGCACCTAGCTGAGGGACCTAGAAATACTTTGGGCGGACCAAATCTAGGGAATAAGGGCACCCTATTTTTTTCTGCAGTCTTTAGGGGAGAGAAGGGCACCTAGCTGGGGGAACTAGGCAAAGGAGTAAAGGGATCGGCCCTCCAAGCAGCTAAAGGCACTCAGCTAAGGCACTTGGCACCGCCGTACCGCACCTCCTCGTTACATATGCGGTTGCCCTGGCTGTGGACGCACCTGGCTTCGAAGACATCATAATTCTGGGGTATTTCAACTGTAAACCTTGTTCCCTGACCTAAACTACCAAGGAAACTTTGCCACCCATCATTTTGAGTAAAGATAGAGAAGTCGCCGGCAAGTTGACATGTTTGTGACTTGCCAGCGGATCCACTTACCAGTATAGAAGGTAACCAAGGCAACCAAGGGAACCACCCAATTGAAAGCCGAAAAAATGGCTGATTAATTACCTGCTATATGGGCAACTGCGATCTACTGGGACTTAGCACTTGGAAAAGCAATGCATGTTCAAACAAACATACCATAGGCATCCTTTCCGAGAGGATCATCGTCAACCAATTGATGGGAAACCATGGACATCATGTAATATAGAAGACCCTCATCGGCATTCAGTAAAGTCATGGAACTCAAGGAGTGTGGAAGGTACCATCACCATGTCCTTATACTTCTGGTCGCTGAGAGCTTAGTGCTTTGGTAAGTGCCCCTCCTGTTCACATACCCAGTGGATCCATTTACCTGGTAGCAGGCAATCAAGGCGACCACCCTTTCAAAAAACGAAACACAAGTAGATGGTTACCTACTATATGGGTAACTGGTATCCACTGGGATAGTCATGCAGTTGCTTGGCTCCGCAATATCTACAAGCCATGCTTGCTTTAGTGAAAGCCCAATCAGTCAAAACCCATGTCTCGAAGGTTTCCCAAATAACATCAGCTTCCCTCTAATTCTTGTTGGTGGTTTGGCTTGGTGGTTTGGTGGTTGGGGGGGTGGCTTTCCTGGTTCCCTTTATTCACAAGAACCGGGTTCAAGATCCCCAAACCACAAATTCTGGGTTGCTTCCTGGTCTTTTGGGAGTTGAACCCTGCTTCTTGTGGAAGATACACGGGAAACCCCTCCTTAACCACCAAGCCACAAATCCAAACCACCAATTAGAGGGAAGTTGAACATGAGGCTTTTGGGGCACCCTGAAAGACAAAAATATTCGTCCCGCCCGCGATCAACGCATCACATCTGAGCAGACTTCTCTCGAGGCGCCAGTGGGTGTTGAAGTGCCAGAAGGACTTGCCGCTCGCCTTGTCCGTGAGCTTCACCCAGGTCGTGTACCTAAGTCACTCAACAAAAGCTGCTCCATACAAAAAGGGCTCAGCCCAGGCAAATTGGTGACCTAGCTAAATGGATCCACTCAGGAAAGCTCGAACAAACGCCCCCCCCCCAACCAAACATTGGCATGTTGTTGTTTCTTTGACCCTGGTCCAGATTCAGACAAGCGATCCTAAAGGAAACTCCATTCGCTGACAAACGGCACGGCGCAGTTCCTATTGCAGGCTAAACCCAGGTTGCGTCGCGCGCCGGGTGCAACCTGAAGTGCCACACATGCCCCCAATAGGTTTCCTATTGCAAGCAATCTAACCGCAAACCCCTGGGTCAGATTTCTAATGTGCTCCTTGTTTTCGAGCATCTAGCCTTTACCAAACAACTCCGTCGGGCGGCACGTCACGTGTTGCAGGGCCGCAGGAGTGGGCTTTTTTCTGCGGGCTTCCGTGTCAGAAGCCCGGGGGAAGAGAAGCCCCATGAGGGCCTCGTGCTTACGTCACGGGACGTCAAGCCCGGCGAACCTGGTTCAGAAACGAGAAACTGCACCAACAAAATGTGGCCAAGAAGGGACGAGCCGAGGAGTTGGAAGGGCACCTGGCTGGAAAACAAAATACGTGCTCAAATAGGGGCACCCCAAACATGGCTGTGGCTTTCCTTTGACTTCCTTCGAAGCGCCCGGAAAACGGCACCCGCGAAAACTTGCACCCCCCCATATGCCTCGGATTGCAAGCCGACCCACTGACCGGCCAACCAGGGACACGCAAATGTGAAACTCATGAAAGGCTTTCTATTCATCATATCCCCATGCAGTGGATCCATTTACCTGTAGAGTAGGCATCCAATGGAACTACCCTCTGACGTTTTACCTACTATGTATGGGTAACTGGGATCCACTGAGCTCGGGAACGATAAAATTACGCGACAGATGGACCTCCATCCCAGTTACCCATCGTCGGTTGCTAGCCTAGGTCCTCCAGTGGAGAGGTTAGAAAAATTGGGTACCCTTTTTCTGTAGTCTATTTTAGTAGGGGAACCCTCCCAACCAAAAAAGAAGCGGGTGAGAAAGGGCACCTAGCTGGGGGACCTGGCATCGGTTGCCAGCAACCCGTCAACGAAAAAATACGCCGCGGCTTGCACCCGCCAGAGCGAGCGCTTGGGCCAAGGCACCTGGGGCCCCACTTGCCGGTCGCCTGCAGGTCTCTGGAGCCCGACTGGCTCTTGGTGAAGATCCCTTTCTTCACCATGACGCCTCCAATCCGACAGAAACTTTGCAGACCCCGGAAGTGACCCGGCGGCCATGAAAAAACTGGGAAGCACTTACTTGTTGGTGGTCGATGTTTAAAGGCGGCCTGCTTTTCAAAATACTTACGTTTTGGTGGCCGGTTTTAAAGCTACACCCCCCCAAAAAAGAATAACGCCAACAAGGGCACGTCTTTGCATTGGTCTTCAAAGGGAAGCCCCCTCAACAAGAGGCACCAAGAACACCAGGTGGGCCTGATGCCCATCCCATTCAGCTGGCAACGCCTGATCGAACCATCCCAAGCGACACCGGACACCTGGGTCCGTACACAGGTGCTGTGAAAACCCAGTCTCTCACCTTCATAACCCCTAGATTTAGTTAAAATAATGACCCCCGATCATCCAAGGGCACCTTCCGGGACCCAAGCCGGGAGTAAAAACTTGCCATGGCATTTCAGCTTCTCCTGTCTGGCTTCTTGGCGGTCAAGGCCGTGTTTGGCCAGACACACCCTGCTTTAAAAAAAAAAAAATAACAGGCCGTACAAGAAGGCAATGTGGCCGAGAGTTTCAACACATGCGGTCCCTACAACAGACAAACTTTGTGAGTTCCGGGTCCCTCCCCAAGGGTGTGGAATTGACATGTGCTTCTTTCTGCGTTGTTGTTTGCTGAGTGTGTCTTGCTTTTCGGTTTCGCTTGGCTTTGGAAAGGGTCTAGATTGGATCCTGGGTTGGTGTTGGGATAGGTTTGGGATTGAGGGTGGCAGAAGGGTTGGTTTAGCGCTGGTTGAGGGCGTCATCTGAATGCGAATAGGATGGGTGGAAGAAATCCAACCTTTTCAACTCCACCCCCCCAAACAACAAAAACATATGCACATATTTTCTATATATGCATATAGCATCTCATTCTGCCTCGCCTGATGGGAAACCCCCTTTTCAGCCAACCCTCGCCGAGGCAACCGGCGGTTTTCGCCCCCCGCGCCTTGTGCGCCCTGAAACTCTGAGGCCCTCTCGAGGGTCCCAGTGCGCCGTGCGATCTGGCCGGGCTCGTCACACTCCTCGGGAGCCCTTCCCTCCCTCGCTTTGTTTTAGGAGGTGCCCCGTAGCCCTGGAATCCGTGTTTTTTTTTGGGGGGAGGCTCGAGATTTCAGAGGCTGGGAGAGAAGGGAACCAAATCTTTGCCCACACCTATATATATATATATATATGTATATTTATATAATGTATCTATACACCTCTGCACACATCTACACACATCCGCCCGGTTTCACTCCTGGAGGCCGATGGAATCCGGCCGCAACGTGTTCCTGCAGGAAAGCGCACCCAGCACTCCACCACCCCTCCCAGAACTCCCCCATGGCCTGATGTTCTTGATGACGCCGTCGCTTTTCCAGGATTTCCTAGACCCATGGAATCCCATGGAACTCACGGCGTTTTGCCTTTTTTGGCCCTGGTGTGACAAGTTCCGGGGGGGTGGAGAAATCGAATTTGGGTTTGAGAAGCTCAAATCCCTGAGGTTTCGGAAGGCATGGGCATGGCCTTCCCAACCAAGTGGCGGGAATGTTGGGATTGTCTCAACATCTCTACTCTTGGTATGGTAGCGCAAATCTTTGTTTTTTGCAGACCCCCAGTAAAAAAGAACAGAACCAAAAAACTAAAAAATAAAAACATGCCAAGAACAGTGAAGTCAAAGTTTCTGAGTTTGTGCCATTGAGGCCCTACAAAACGCCAAGACCAATCCTGGACCCTGCCTTCCGAAGAACGACTCAGCCGCATGGGTCTCAACGATTTTTTCTCTGCCAGCTCTTGATCCTAAAGGCATCCAAGCCCATCCCAGTGGACCCATTCACTTGTATAGCAGCCAAGGGAACCACCTTGGTTAAAAAATAAGAGGAAGAAACTGGTTACCCATTATATTGGTAGCTGGGATGCAATGGGACACGTAAACCATGTTGTTTGACCCAAAGCTATGCTGGTCGAAGCTCCGCAATGGTGTCGACTTGATCCGCTCTTTCGGCTGACTCATGAAACTGCCATTGGCCGACCACGCACCCAACAAGACCTTAGCAGGCCGTCAAACCGTGCCGACCACACACCCAACAAGACCTTAGCAGGCCGTCAAACCGTGGATCCATGAGGAAAGGCGGTTGGATCCCCCACATGGGTCGCAACCAAGGCTCTGGTCAAAGGCGTTCCACCAGTAGAGGTTGTACGACACCAGCTTCAGGACAAAGCCCTCCTTAGTGCCTGCGCAAGCTAGGCTCGCCTTCAGCTCGAGGTGAATTTGTTCCGTCCACTCGGCTGACCAACTTTTGTCCTCGCATTCCAACACCCCCAAAGAACTGCTTTTTGGACAATACCTGGGGTTCTGGCGAAATGCAGTTGTTTAGGGAGGGGGGGGCAGGGCTGGTTACGGTTCATTTTTGGTCAACCACATGCAAAACAATGTCACAGATCCTAATGTTGACCCCATATTCATCAACCCCAGAAAAAATATTCGGGGTTTGTGGGGAATCATCACACCGTGAGGGGAGTACCCCCCCTATTTTTCAAACTGGGCATTGATCTGCTTTGCCCCAATCGGCCGAGGCGACCGGTTGGAGGACGCCTGTCGTGGGCACGTCTTCACACTTGGCCTTGTAAAAGCTCTTGCAGTCCTGGCGCCATTGACGCTTTTATCGAACCAAGATACAAGCCCTCATCCGATAACAAGGTCTTCCAAACCCCTCGGCAGGTAGAAAAGCGTGTTGATGTGTTCACTGTACTGAACGAACAAAAGCACGCAATACCAGGGCCAATGCGGCAAATTGCGGCCCCGCTATCGCCAGGATCAGGATACCCTGATTACAAAAGGCTCAAGACCCACGCCCATGACGAAGCCCTCACTGACTCCCTCGGGCTACCTACGGTCAGGTTCATCCGAGACGAACTGCAATTGGGAGGCTCGTGAAATTTGGAATTTTCCAACATAGAGCATCCACAAAGGGGTTATTCCTCGGGGGACAACACAAAGGCAAAAGGAGTTTGACAAGATCAAAGGGTTGGCAAAGGGCATGAAGTGATGCCTGAACGTTTCAAAATGCTGAGTCGCCAGTTGCCACACACAGCCGAGTCGGTCTTTTGCACCTTTAGCGAACTGTACGCGTCCAATACGACGGGCATGAACCCCATGAAGGAAACTACATGCAGTCATATTGTTCACCAATGTTGACGGCTGCAAGAGATCGCCACCATTTCCCATCCGATTTAAATTTGCGGTGAACGTAATCTTTGCTCCTCAAAGGGGAACAAATACAAGGACCCGTCGTGAAGAATTCTCCCCAACGTTGCACACGCTTGGCATTCATGCTGCCGTCTTTGCGAAACGAAACGAGGTCCTCCAGAAGAGAGGTTAGAATAAGGGTACCCTTTTTTCGGACCCCCCCCGCCCCCCCCCCAAAAAAAAAGGTAACAGGGCACTACGGGGGGACCTAGGCACGGCCCAAAGAACGGCGGCTAAAGGCGGCCGTGCCTTGTTGATCTTGATGGGAGTGGCGCTGGTAAGGCTTTTGTCCTTCAGGAAGCACTTCTTCCAGCTTGGGCCTTCGCTGGGGCGACCAATCGCATGGCCCATGCTGCGGATTCGTTACGAAAATTGCATGTCGCACCACCGGTTCAGACCATGGTGGTTGAAACCATAACGTTTGTTGGTATTTATGGGGGAACCGAATCATTCCAGGGTTTCTTAGGTGGTGCAGGATTTTGTCCATCCACTGCAGTGGCAGTAATTTAATAGAACAATCCATGCTCCCTTCGCACCAACCCTTTGATCTTGACAAACTCCTTCTATTTGTGAGGCACTTTGCCCAAACGGATCTATCTAAACTTTCAGCTTGGACCCCTCCCCGGGAAAACCTGCGACTTCCCGTTGCAAACATAATGCCGCCGCCACAAGAACACAGTCACCAGTCGTGACAGTTCCCGTTCAAACACAATAAACATGATACAAACGGGCAAAAGGCAAGGTACACATGCAGAAATGCATACGTGTGTATACATATGTATGTACATACATGCCACCCGTGGGTCAAAACTTGCTACGCAAAATGGAATCTGGTAAGTACGGAGAAAGAAATGGACCAGGAGGTCCCCTGGTTTGTTTATTTTGGCCCATTCCCATATGTAAAGTTGACTGCTCACCTGCGGTCGCCCATGCCCAATTTCCTGCCCACCTTTCCAACCCGGAAGGCAACTTGCCAAGCAGGGTTCCTTGCGTTGACATTGCCTTGTAAATGGTGGTGTCCCTTTATTTTGGTAGAAAAAGCCATGTTTCAAATGTGCACAATGTATCTTTTAAGGAGCCCTGCCAAGTAGCAGTATGTGAAGCTCTCGCACTCCTCCTCGCACGAATCGAAACAAGCCAGCGGCTTCGCAAGCCACTCGCGCTTCACAAGCTACTCGCGCTTCGCAAGCCACTCGCGCTTCACAAGCCACTCGCGCTTCACTCGCGCTTCGCCCCCACAAATCAAAGGCTGAAGGTATGTGCAGCAAGTGCTCAGGGAGTCTAGATTAAAAAAACAAAACAAAAAAACACATAGCCATGCCCTATAGTTTATGCTTCCGGAAAAAAAACATGAGCCTGTTTGGGCTTTTTCGCAGCCAGCACCCCTTGAATCTCCGGCACACCCCGATTGCAAATGTCCCCCGTGGCTCGAACCTGCTGGCCCTCAGTTGGACGCCGTACCCCTTGCAACCAAACAAAGGCAGGCCGGAAGGATATTGAACCTTGGCCTGTCCAACCCAGTTGTCCAGTGCTGGCACCCCCCAAAAACAACTTACGGGGGGAAACAGCTGTCAAAATGAAGCCGAGACCACGTCGGACGCCTTTGCGGGCTGCTTTTTTTCCACAGAGTCATGCTTCAAGCGGCCACTTCAAACGACAAGGGGGGTTCATACCAAGGATCCATCCCAAGGCCCACACATTCAACCATTCCGAGCATCCAACGCAAGGTGGTTGTTGGGAGGCACCGTAGCCCTTGACAAGTACCAGGGGTTCAAACCCTCCAAGCCAATTCAACCCACCAATTGGGGGCGGGGGGTGGGGGCTGAAGTTGTGAAAAGATCAAAACACGCACAACAAGTGCGATCAAGCGTCATGTCATGTTGAAGCGCGGCACTGCCCACGTGGAATGGCCCACGTGTCATGCTCAGGCAAAAATGATCGACTCATGATGACGATGATGGTGATGTTGCTCATGGCCATAGATGAACATGATGATGGCGATGGTGATGGTGGTCATGAACATGGCTATGATGATAATGATGAAAATGACTGCGGTGGTTGTGATGATGACAATGACGATGATGACGATGATATACGATGATGACGATGTCGATGAAGATGTCTATGTAAGGATGACGAGACGATGATGACGATGACGACGACGACGACAATGATGATGATGATGCTGTCGATAACAATGATTGCGGTGCTAGTGACTTGCGTGGCCCAAGACACCCGCACGCACGCACAACGCACAAACGCACACACCCGCGCGGCTGTGTGTCCCACGGCGTCCAACATGGTGCCGTGGGCGGACTTGCCATGTGCCAGAGCCAGGATGGCCTTCAGGTTCAAATTCATGTCCTCCATTCAACTGACGCTACCTTGTGCAAGGCAGCATTGCCAGGTTGCAGGATTTTCATGCCCTCTGGCGCTCACTGTGCGCTTGATCAGTGCTTGTGTTGTGACGTCAAGGCGTCATGACATGACGGTGTCAGGCATCGACAGCATGCGCGAGAGACACCAGAACTCCAACAGCCTCGTGGAGCCACCTGCAATGTCGCAAACCGACACCCGGCTTGGGGCCACGCAAGAGCATGTTTGACTCAAACCTACAACTTGTGGCCCCACCCTGTCTTCGTGCGCATAATGATATGCAACTCAAGTGGCCAAGGGGCCGAAAATGGCCTCATGGCTCTTTTGGCTCCCCAGGCCCCACAGGTCGGCTCAACCATTGCTCGGTTGCTTTCTCCTCTGCTCAACGTGTTCTTCTTTTTAACTTTTTTGTGGTTTAATTCGGACAACCACTAAGTCAAAAAAGGTGGTTTGTTAGTTGGCAAAAGGTCGAGTCCTAACATCCAAGCCATTTTGCACCAAAGATTGGATGGCCTCATGGCCCAGACTCATGGCTCTTGGCTCCCCATGCCCCACAGGTCGGCTCAACCCATTGGCTGCCATCCGTCCTCGTCATCGCAGGCCTTCTTGCACTTCCCAGCGGAAGCCTCCGCCAGCGCCCCGAGCTCTTCGCCCTCCTCCTCCGCCACACCGCCGAGGCCGGCGTAGCAGGCCTCGCCAAAAAAAACGCGCACAGGTCATAAAACGTTAACCGTGAAACCCCCCCTCCCCAGCCTCCCCCCCCTCAAAACAACAAAACACACAAGAAACACAGAAGAGAAGGGGGAACAAAAACAAAAAACGATCCCAATGTTGGTTATTGTTGCGCCTTCCCCAAAGGCTTCTCTTTGTGTTTCGGGGCTCTTTACAGCCGCAGGTCCAAGTAGTCGAGGATTGTCTTCGACCAACGTATCGTTCGAAAGCTACTTGGACCCTTGGAAAGCTCCGATGCCAATGGCCAACAGTTTGGATGGCTCAAAATGCTTACACCTTCCTGAACATGAGGATCCAAGAATGGCTCAAAATGGATGGCTCATTGGCTCAAATTGTTGGAAGGATGGCTCAACTTGTTTGTATTTCAACAGGATCTCCAAGAAATGAACGCGCAGCCTCAATCGCTTACTCGATGATGTCCTGTTGGTCTCTCGTCAAACTGGGCATTTGTGTATATATGTATGCCCTAAGGCTCCCAATGTCTTGTTGGCCCTGAAGATGGGTTGTTTTCAAGGGCCCCTGAGGGGTCTGGTTTTTCATTGGAGGGCCCGGGGGCCTGCATTGGAAGGGTCATGACCCTTAGGGTGTATATACACATATAGATACATATGTGCCGCTCTCTTTGTAGCGAACTTCCTGTTGGACAAAATTGAAGGGAAACCAACAGGAAACATGTTGACTCATGTGCAGAGTTCGCTCGGGTTCGACTCTAAGTGGGGGAACTTCAATGTGGCCCTCCCTGAACCTCTCTGAATTCGCGCAACCCCCTAAAAAGGGCAGGCCTGAAAAAACACACACACACACACACACACACACACACACACACACACACACACACACACACACACACACACACACACACACACACGCACACACACACACACATGGTACAACCTTGTGAAACTCAACTACAACAACAAGGGTGTGTGCGCGTGTGTGTCTGTGTGTGTCTGTGTGTGTCTGTGTGTGTGTGTGTGTGTGTGTGTGTGTGTGTGTGTGTGTGTGTGTGTGTGTGTGTGTGTGTGTGTCTGTGTGTGTGCCTGCCGCAAGGGGGAGAAAAACAAAAAAAGACGGAAAACAAGCTGAGCATGGCTCCCCCCGGGCAGTTTGCTGCCTGTCGCTCGCAAGTGCACAGCATGTCCGAAGTGCCCAGGATCGCCTGCATAGGGCCGCACTCCCGAGGGAAGCAGGGTTGAAGCAGATGGCACAACTTCCCGGACCCTCACACTACCAAGAAACAAAAAAGGAAATCACACCATATTTTTTGGGGCAATCTCCCATGACTGTATTTATTGGGTAAGTCATGTTGACCGCATATTAATCCAACTCAGTGTATTCATAGGGGGGTGTCAACCTGGGTTTGGTGGTGAATCATCACTTTTGGCGGGCAACACCCCCCATTACTACACTGAGGTTGATTGGTATGGGGTCAACATTCTTCAGTCCACTTGGTGGTTTGGATCGGTTCAGCCTCCCAAGCCATAGGGCTTCACGGTTTGCCATTCCCACCCCTTTTGGGCGGCTCGTCTTTCTTCTCGCCGACAGAATGGCGTCGGATGTCCTTTTGGTCTTAAAACCAAGGGGCAACGTCACATGCTAAACCCCCACATGGGTTTGGATTGCCAGGTTGTACTTCAAGGCCTGCTTTCACTCAAGGGTCAAGGCCTGCCCTCGGAGCGCACAGAAGAAGCCAGTCATCGGTCACATCTGTGTGACCACACATTTCAATAAACGTCGTTCAAATCTGATTACCCTTGCAAGAAACTCCAAGCATACAACAGGGAACCATCCACACTCGCGAAACGTGACCTATAAGCAAACATGGGTGTGGCTCAACGCAGGGGGGGCCCTTGGGATGGTTCTGATCAAACCAGTGGATCCCAGTTACTCATTTATTAGTAAACCACCAGCTGTTGTCCTTTTGGTTTTATATCGGGTGGTTCCCTTGGTTCCCCACAAAACCAGGTAGTTGCGCTGGTTACCTACAAAAACCAGGTAGTTCCATTGGTTCCCTACCAAAAACCAGATAGTCCCCTTGGTCACTTACACAAAGACGGAAAAATGGGGATCCCACCGGGTCAGAGGCACCGCACCCCACCCCCACCCCCGCCCTTCAGAGCCAAGAGGGAGCAACCCAAGAATCGCGGATCGGAGCGAATCGGCCTCGTCGCATCCGAAGGTCTCCTTCACCTGTGGGTCAAAAATTTGGAAACCCCAAAACAGGGCTCCCTATATTTCCCCTTAAAACATCACCCCCAACAAGGGATACTCACCTTTCACGGACCAAAAAGGTGATGTTTAAAACCACCAAAAAGGGAAATATAGTTTGTTTCTGGTGGTTTCATTTTGACCCACACCTGGCAGGTCTCGTCCAACTCCTCCGCCGCTGCAACGCAGCGGTGCCCGAAGCTCTCGCCTCGGATAGAGGCGCTGGGGGCGTTCGATGCAAGGGACTCATGCCAAGGAATCAAACATGTTCAAGCCTCTGATTCAGACCAAGAAGGGGGTCCAGGTGGCACAACCAAACAGGAGACTACTTGGTTCAACCCTCAATGAAAATGATTCGAATGGGGTTGACCAGGGTACTCTTAAAGCCAGATTTGGTCATGATTGTGGGAGAGCGCAGTAGGAAGTGAGTCACACATGCAACTAGTGGATGGGTTTTGACTCCCTAACCAGTTCGAGTAAGGGACTCACTTTTTAGTTGCTGGTAACTATTGAGCCCCTCATACTTCCCCTTGGACATGCAACCCCCCACCTAGGACTTGGATCTTTACTACCGGCAAACATCCAATCCAAACCACCTGAACAGTTGAAATGTAGTGGTGGTGTCCACTAAACCTGAGCTGTTAGAGGCTCCAAAAATTGAAATGGAGGAAGTCCTGGTTCAATATAAGATCATATTAAGGACGCCATTTCAGGAACCAGGGTTACTCAGCATTTCTTGTGAGAAACATAGGAGAGAGAACGGGACATATTTGGAGGTAAAACAACACAAACAAAAGCAACACATTTTGGTCAACTTTTTTGCTTTCATGGGCAGGCTGAAACAACGACACCTGGTAACCATCCCTTGGCCTGAGGCAACGATCCATGTCGACCCTTCGATGTGATCGGCTAAAAGGGAGCACCCTTTTGAGTTGCAACCGCTGTCCTTGTAGCGTGTTTGGGTGGCCTCATGTTGAAAGCTCCGATCGGATCCCAAAGAAGAACACAAAAAAAGGCAAAGTCTAAGTGGACAAATGTGTGCGAGCAGCCTGGGAACAAGTGGCCAGGGCTTGCCATCCCGTGGGTTGAATTCCAAAACCAGCCTGTACAGGAAATACAAAAGGCCAGGGCTTGCCATCCCGTGGGTTGAACTCCAAAACACATGGCAGAACCCAAAAATGGGAAGTCTTCTTTTGTATCCCTTTCAAAGCAAAAGGTGCCCTCAAAAACTAAAACACCCTGATCTCCCACCTGTCAGTTCCCCATCTCCGTGGCTGAACGCTGCCAAAGTGCAGTACTCGTCGCAGCGGTTGTAGGTGGCAGTCTCAACCAACGCTTGGCCTCGGCGTTGGAGCGAAGAAAAGAAACATCTGTTGGACATCCAGCAGGAAATGTGCGGAACCACCAGCTTGCTGAATGCCAGGGTTTGGATAACGTTGTGCAGAATTGCCGGTGGATTCTTCGAGGTACAGAAGAATGTAGCTATGGAGAATCGTCCATAACAATCATCCTGGGCGCTGCAGATTGAACGTGCGTGTTTCTTGCACAAAATGCAAGGTTCGCTCCAACAGGTGTCATTTTCCTCTTTTTTTTGGGGGGGGGGGGTGACTCCCTCTTCACCAGCCAGATTCTTGCGAGAAAAAAAAACATGAGCTGACTTCCCTTCCCAAAACCACAACATGTGTCCGAGAAACACCTCATGGCCTTCCTCAAAACATTCCAGGAGGGCCCCGGCGCCGTGAATCTGAGCCACCCGTTGTCAAATTGTGGACGCCAGGTCACCAAAAAGCCCGAACGGCGGCAACGAATGTGCCCAATGCTCAACACCCTACTCTTGCCATGCGAAGGGAGATTGGAATGGATCGTTTTTGCAGGTCAACTCATTGGCTAGGCCCAGACCTGGATGAAACCAGAAAGAACAGAGATGTGCCGGCTTTGTGTAGCAGTCCAACCCATGGCCCAAGCATGCACTCCCGTGGTCAAAGCGCATTTAAACCGTACCTTTCTGGACTTGAATCCAAACCTCCATACTCCTTCCTTGAATCCGCGCGGTGGGGCGCCCGGCACCCGCCGCAGCTCACGCCGTCCAGCTGCGGCCACTCGCCGAAGGGCGCGCAGCTCTCGCGCACGGCTTGCACGGCCAAGTGGGCGGTGCCTCGGGGACTCGAAGACGCAGAAATGACGTCTCTACTCTTGGCATGGCATCAAAAAACTGACTGTTCTTTGCAGACCCCAGTAAAAATGAACAGAACCAAAAAACTAAAAAAACTATATAAAAAACATGCCAAGAACAGTGGAGAAATTAATTCCACGAGGGACGTGGGGGCTCAGTGCTGAGCCCAAAGCAACTTTGAGAACCCCGGGCAAAATGAGGCGCGCTCATGGGGCCGCTCTTTGGGGCCCATGTGGAGTGGTGTTTTTGAAAGATCGCCCCTTGGCAAGCTGGCAGGGGAGACGCCAACTCTCCTTTCCAAACCCTGTCCCCTGCAGCTTCCTCTGTAGGGGGGTAAGTATAGAATAATTTCATCTGTGTTGTGTTTTGTGATCTATGCATCTGGCATGCTTGTTTTGCCGACGTTGGCAGCACTGCAATGTTCCTGAACCTGGATGGGGATCCCGTGAAGCGTGAGCTCATTTTTTTTCCATCAGGTGAGCTCGCCAGCAACATGTGCAGATATAACATATGACAGGCAATCCCACGGCACCTGGGGCCCAGGAGCTCAAGCCAGCCTGGTTGCGACCAGGCTGGTTCGTGTTCTTGCAATGGTTGAAATATCAGCCGCGCCTTCTTTGCAAGGTTAACCCAAGACAAAAAGACCGCCCTATCTGTGTGTTTCTTTTCTTCTTCTTTTTGTTTTTTTTTTTTTTTGGGGGGGGGGTGGGTGCACCCATTTTCAATCTCCCAGGTTGGATTACCATGGCAAAATTATGAACCTGTCAGCTCAAGGATTCCCCTCTACCCAAGCCCTGGTTGATTAACAGTGAGTCCAGAATTGCTCAGACGCCCCTGCTCTAGTAAATTCAGCAGGCTGGGGGGTATGACAAACGCTGGGCCCACTGCACATTATATCACCAGTGGTTCACGAAACTTCCTGCCGCCCCTCCCCCTCCCTCACCACACCTCCCCCACCCCCAAGAGTCTTGACGCGACAAAACCCTCTCTTCCTGGCTGCGTGCACCAAACTGCAGCAAGGTGTTGCCAGAGTTGGGCTTTTTGCAGGTGCCATCGCGGCACACCTGGCGAAGGCTTGCCGTTGGCAAACGGCCAACCAGCTGGGTGTCACGGGTGTCCCGTGCGGCCATTGGCTGCGTACTATGATGACCCCATGAGGCTGGCTCGTCTTTCTTGCTGGCACCCCTGTTTCGATCCTTTTTGCTTAGGGTTATAACGGAAAAGCAAACAGCACAAACACCATGCTGGGGGGGTCCCGGCTACATCTCTTGGTTGCTGTTGACCCCCCTGCAAACAGTTTTTTTCACTTTTTGGGGGTTTAGTGGGAAACCGGAAACCCCAACTTGGTTTCCCCAAAAAAGTTAGCGTCGAAAGATCCGTTGCCGTTCTAGCAGCCTACCTCTTGCGTCCCCTCCTTCGGCCCTGGCAAGACTCCCCACCTGCCTCCTGCGCCGAGGCCAGCGCAGCCAGCAGGAAGGCGCCATATGCGGCGCGCATGGCGCGCGATGGGTCGATAGGAAGGCAGAACGTGGAGCCGGCTGCGAGCGAGTCCCTTCTGGCTGCAAGGACCCCCCTCTGCCAAAAAATTGTGTTTTGTTTGTTGGGATGCTTTTTGAAAAAAAACAACAAAAACTTTTGGGGGGTTTAGTGGAAATCCCTGAGGGGTTGAAGGCTCCAAAAGTCGGGGCGCCTCACTCGTGAACTCGCCTTTCCAACTCACCAACCGGGCTGCCCGTTTTCGGATCCGCGAAAAGTGACGAACTTTTTGTGGATTAAATGGTCCATTCTGAGACTTGCTGGTGCGATAGGTTGGGAATGACCGAGAACGTTTCCAGTTTTGGGGATTCCCTTAAGGAAACCCAAAGGGACGTCGTTTTTCTCCGGGATCATCCCCTGCCTCATCCCCTGCCTATCGAACCAGCAAGCTGAGGGGTCAAAGAACCTAACTCACTCGCAACCAACTCTGCCAGGTTTGGAGGACTAGGCGCTTCCGACCAAAACACATGGCTCCTTGGTTGCTGTAACGGCCCGCCTCCGCGTTTTTTGCTTGTTTTTTTAACACGAGGGTCAACTGGCAAATCCACGGTGCGTCCAAAGATCCTGCCAAATAGCCATGAGGGCTTAAGGAACGGGTACGCCCACACCGCTATTTCTCAGTGATTCAAAAAAAAAAAAAAAAACGCCCACAAACAAGCGTGCAACACGGCAACCTGGCGGGTCAGGCATCGTCAAACACACAACCGTTGGGCTGCATTTAAGAAAGCCAAGCCCAGTTGCCCTGTTCTGGGTCGAGCACATGTGCGGAACCCGCAAAGCCAAAAGGGAAAAAGGGTGCTGCACAAGCGAGAAAAGGACAAAACCAGGCAACTCGGTTGCTTCTGCTCCCCTGCTAAAAGTTTAACTTGTAGTGGTTCACTGGAAACCCCGTTAATTAGTTGGAACAAGGCTAAAAGTCCTAACATCCCTTGGCAAAGTGCACCAAGGTCCATTCTAGCGGAGACAAAAACCAAAAAAAAGCAAAAACGTCCCCGTCCCCTCGCGTCTTGTGCCGATTCGATTCCGGTACTTCCGATGGACCGCGCACACGCTCAAGTCAAAGCTCCGTCGGGGCTGGCGTGTAAGGAGCGGAATCGCTCACAGGCACAACTGGCGCCAGGCTCCGCAGATCCCTGAAACTGGGCTCCTTACTTGGTTGCTGCAAGGACCCCCCTGCAAAAGGTTTCTCACTTTTTGGGGGTTGAGTTCGGAAAACCCAACTTGATTTCCAAAAAGTTAAAGTCTGAAGATCCAACTCAATAGCAATCAAGAATCTGAAGCATGCCCACTTGAAGTTTCTCCGGAAAAATGTCCGTGAAGTCAAAACAAGATATCTAGATGTGTGGTCACCCCTTGTCTCCAGGCTGATTCCCACCTATCCTGGGTGCTACTATCTTGTGCAGATACCTCTCAAAGGGATGCCTAATTGATGCCTTGGACCAAACCAAACAAGCTCCTTAGACGCCCTCTTGAAAATCCAAATAGGACTCAACAGGTGATGCTTCAATTATTCTCTAAAGTTTGACTCTAAAGAGGAAATTGATGACCCCAGTGACCCAGCCCTCTTTTTGTTCAGATTCCTCGAAAACCTGCAGAAACACTGTGTCAAATAGGCAGACCTCATATTCCTCAAGCAAGAACATGTAGAAGCGGAGGGTTCATAGGCCGGTCCAGACAAAGAGTCGTGCCTTCCCAGCAGGTCCTACGCAGCCCTGACTTTGCGAGTGCAGGTGCTGTAGCCGGTCGGCAATCGCTTCAGGACGCCCAAGGAGGGGCTCCCTTGCTTTTATCTTCACAGAACAAATGAGAACAGACACTCACATGACCAAAAAGCCTGGAAAAAGCAGAGTGAATTACAGGAGCCGCCCCTCCGGTGATCCTGGGTTTTCGACCCGAGAATCGTCGAGTCCAAAAAGGTACGACAGTCAGTCGAGACCTTATGAGGCTTGGGAAACCAAGGGCTTTGTCTCCAACCGACAAAATGAATACCTTCCCCCAGGCTTTACTAAATACAACACCAACAAATGGGATTTGTCACCAAGACCCACCAAAATGGATGGGAAGCCAGGCTGGCTTCCAAAAAAATCACTCCCCCAAGGCCCAAAGGGTACCCTCTACAAGAACCAAGGGTTCAATCCCCAAACCACCAAATTGTGGTTACCTGAGAAACTTAAAGGAAAAACAAAAGGATTCAGAGATCGGATCCCAAATCCTCCCACCAGGCCTATGGTCGGAAATTTCAAAAAAATGTCCATTGAAAGGGCTCTCTGGCGCTGTCTGGACCTATCCAAAATATGGGGAAACGCCGTCCTTGCAGCTATGCCCTTGTAAAAAAAATAGAATAATAATAAACAAAAAACACATTTTCAGTGTACTTGTTCCTGGCTCAAGCTAGGACACGTGAGCTTGGGTCAGTTGAAGGGAAACCGCCGCAAACCCATTTCCAGGGACCCCCTCGGTTGAAACCGAACGAGACTTCTCCAAGTTGTGCGACACCCATGCGACATGCATCAAAACGATCGCTCAAGTTGCTGCAGGAAACACGGGTCAGGACGAATGAAAACTAGGTGGATTTAACAAGGGGCGACCCATTTTAATTGGTATGCCTCCCTTTGGAGAGCTTTAGCATCCTGTCAGCCAACCCTCTGGAGAGAATCGGATACTCGGCTCGTCTGTTTCGAGGGCACCCTTTTTGAATTGGCTCCAGGGAATCTAAAGGATTTCCAACCACACGGAAGAATTGGCATGGCCAGTCTTGTGAGTGCAAATCAACTACCATCCTTTCGTGCAAACAAACAATATGGGCAGTATTTAATATAGCCACCCCTTCTCAAAGATCCTTCCACATGAATGGGAGAAGATTGTAGCAAGGAGTGGAAATGGTCAACTGAGCTGATGCAACCCGTCACACCCAAGCTTCACTCGCGAATTCCTACGGCCCGTCCGAGCCATGCGCGCCAAAAGTGGGGCGGAAAAAAACACCCGCGGGGCTCAGGAGGACCTTTCCTCACCGGCCGGAAACAACTCCAGGCCTGTGACAAACCTGTTTACTCAGTGCCGCACAGATACTGACTTGAGTGAAGCTCTTGATTTCCACTTGAACTCTCGTCCCAACAAATAAGTCCTCTTGTACTCACAAGGTGAGGACCTGGAGGTGCGCCGGATGGTAGGACTCCTCCCCTGAGGCATCCTGATTGGAGGATGCCCCGACTCCACAAGTGAGGCCGCACTTCAGCCCCGGGTGGCAAAAGTTGTCACGACGAAGCAGGCAAAAAACCAGCGCCTGGCGGACGCATGGGCTGTAGGGGTTTTGGGGTTTTAAATTTTGGTGGTGTGTCTCCGTTGAACTGGCGCGAGAATAGAAGCCCTTGGCCTGCGGGGCTTGGATTGGGTGCTCCAAGCAACGAGGTTTCAAGGTCCCCAAAGGACCTGTTGCAGGTTTAATGACAAAACACACGGCCTAAGGGGCTTTCTTTCCAAAGTAGAAACCAGAATGGCAGACTTGCACAATAGGCGAGAAAGGGCAAATCAAGTTTGCCCTGTTTGGTGGTTTCCTTTGGTGGTTAGGAGGCGCCTTCCCCATTTGATATTAAAAGGAGCTTTGGGTCAAATCTCCAAGCCAACAACCAACAATGCAAACCACTAATGAAGGAGTAGCTGAGATACGCCAATGAGAACAAAACAGACGCAAGACAATAACATGTTTGCTCGCTGGCCAAGAAAGGCACCAGTACCTTCTGTGGTCATTCTGGTGCAGTCTCAGTTGCCGCTTTTGGTCCATGAGACTTCCAATTAAATACTAGGCAGAAGTAAGATTATCAGATTGCAGCAGTATCCAATCACATTGATCAGAATGATCAGGACCTCAGGGCACCTTCATTCCATCCCAAGTTCACATGCCAAAATAAACACGGAGAACGACACTTCTAAATTCACTCCTGGCTGGTCTTGCTGGCCTTCTCGAGAAGCGAGACAAGTGCAGAAACCCTATCAAGGATGAAAATCCACGAGCAAGGGTTAAGTGGATCCCCAAATCGGGACCCGCCTGGCGTCGTCTGAAGCGAAGCCACTCCGGAATCCTGAATCGGTGGGCGTAAAAACAAGAAAGGCTCCTGTTCTCGTTGCTTCCGCGGGGAGGAAAAAACACAAAAACAACACACACACACACACACACACACATGGCCCCTTTTTGGTTGCGAGCCCGCTGTCTCAAAGGCGTGTTGATCATGTTGATCAAGCTGGAAGTGCACAGTGACTAGACGCTCCCTCGATACGACTGTCCCCAATGCTCAGACGCGAGTCCTTTCACTTCACTTCCCCGGCTTGGCATATCCGATCGGATCCCCCGACCTTAAGGCCTTAAGGGGCAGGGGGACCCAGCTCCTTTTAGTCTTCCCTCCAAAGGGAAAATGGCTCACCACAAAGGGAGACCTCCAGGGGTCGGGGTCACCCCCAATTCCATTTTGAGGGGGTGGGGACGTCCAGCCTGGAACCTGGAAGTGAAACTCATCCCAAGAAGACGGCCACAAATGGAACAAGGGTCTCCCGAACCCACCTGGGGGTTGACCTTGAAATACCTGATTTTTGTTGGCTTCTCAAACCCAAAAGGTAACTTCCCTTTAACATTGGCCCAGAAGTTTGCGACAAATTGGAAATATTGGAAACATTATTTTTGCGTAACGGTTGGCAAAATCCAAGTGATTTTCAGCATCCGTCGGCATTACTAGACTTCACCGCCGTGAGGTCAGAAATCTCGACGTAAGGGACGGCTTTACCCCCAAGCTTGCCATAAGTCACGGAGGTAACCTGTGTCCTTTCTTTTCTGCAGGGAAAAACATTATGGCCTCAGCCCGTGAGTGCGCGAGTGATGTAAAGTTTGCAGATCCCGCCAATGTTGCGGATCCTAAACCTGTCCTATCACCCTCCTGTCCACTACATTTGACCTGACTGAGCTTTCCTTTGAAAAGGACCCTCGGCTGGGGTCTGTGTTTGGACAGGAGGGTTTTTTGGGGGGTGTTCCCTCCAAAAGTGGTTTGCAGCCCACTCAAAGGGGACAGTTCCGTAAAGCAGTCCCATCCAAGGGCGGAATCCACCACACAATTGCCCTTGGGGCGAATTACCTGTTTAACAGGGGTACCCTCGTTTGCGGATTTTTATCGCCATCTTAAATCGATCACCACTGGTTGGCTTCATGGTGTCCGTGTCCCGACCAAGCAAAAGGGGGTTCACCAGTTTCAGAAACGTGAGCGCCCAAATCCTTTTGGAGTTTGGCTCCAACATGGCTACAACGGTTTTGTGTAGGCCTTGGGCCTTCCCACCACCCCGAAAACACCAAGTTAGAACCTACGAAGCGGGCCGAGAGGAACTCGTTTTGGCCGAGTTGACGCAAACCAAAAACTCCACGAGTCGAGTCGAGTCGCAAAGGGCGAGCTCTGCGAAGACCGGCTTGTGGTCGCTCCCCGCTTCCTTGCCGACGCCGTGGGACAAGAGCTGCCAGTGGTGCGAGTAGAAGATCATGTCCACCCAGCTGCGCCTTACCCGATAGAAAAATGGGCGGGTCATGTTTTTCCCGGGCAAAATTTGTTGTCTTCGTCTGTGGGTGTAAAGGGAAAAAAAAAGACCCCCCCCCCTCGCCATTTTGGGGTGTCCCCATGTCAAGGTTCATGTCCAGCGGGTCATGTCTACCAAGGTCACGTGCATGGGAAAGACCCCCTTTCAAGATACCAAAGTGGTATCTGGCATACTTGCTCGAAGGGCCGGGAAATGGAAAGGTGAACCGTTTGGGGTCAAGACGGTTTACCTGGGCCAACGTAGCAAAGCATGACCTGTGAACACAACTGGCGCAAGAGAGACCTCCAGAACGCCAGCGGAATGGACCCATCGCCACGGCCCAAGTTGTTTCTGCTTTGAGGCGCGGAACTCTTTTTTTTCGGTTTTAAAGGGAAGCCCAAAGGGAAAACCACAAGGTTGCGCACGAACCAAAGGAAACCAAAGGAAAGCGGAACACCAAAGGAAGAGCCAAGAAACCCAGAGCAAACCCCCTAGCTTGAGACAAACCCATAGGCCCAAGCCACTTCAAATCATGCAGACTTTGGCCGTTGGAACCTCCACGCGGGCCGTCTGCCAGGGCGCTCCGCGAGTTTGAATCCGCTCTTCAGGAAATGCTGCGGGCCCTTCCTGGCTCGGTTTTCGGGTTGGGACACCTCCGGACCCGTTCGCACCTGAGAATTTGGAACCCAGGACCCAGGGCTTGAACCGATTCGTGCTTCGTCTTGGAACCTCCAAAGCAGCTCGTGGTGCAAAACTGGCATTCTCCTGGTAAACAGCGAAAGGCCCTCTGCGTTGAGCCGTTCAAAGAATTGCACGTGTTCCATGTTGCTTGGCAGCTCGATGCGTTCTTGATTAAGCATCGCGGAACAATGCTGCCCTGGACCAGGTTGAGGATTCCGCTCGTATGTGCATTGCAATGGGTTGAACACCTAAACTAGCCGGGGATGTACTTGATATTGGGCTGCTCACTCCCCCCCTCCCCTGCGGCTTGGCGTGGGACAGAAGCATGCCAAGATATCAACACGTATTCCCTGAATGGATTGGTCAACAAACAAAAAGCAGCGCCATTGTTGTTTGCCACAATGAGTCGTCCCACAAAGCTGGCATAAAAACAAACACCACACAGTTTATATAAACATCCTACAGCATTTGTTTTCGTTTTGCATTGTTTAGGGCAAACTGTTTCAATGATCACCCCAAAGCGTCTAAAATTTAATCTCCCCAAAATCGCCGAAGCCCTTTAAGCCTCCGGACAGCGAGCGGAGCCCTTGGGCCTCCAAACCCCCCCCGCCACTTAGCCGTCCAAGCAGCTCCCCCAAGGCCGCGTTGAAGTCCCCGGTGATGACCACCGGCTCCTCTTTCGCGTGCTCCTGGATGGCGCTGACCATGTTCTTGGCCCCCCGGTACCGCACCTCCTCGTTGCCTGAGCTGAAATCTGGGATGTAGAGAGAAGAAATCGGGCCGAGTGCGAAGGCGAAGGGCGGAACCACCCAACATCCTACCAACCTGTGAAACGAGGTCAACCCTGTGAAATGAGGCCCAAAAACACTTGGAAGGCACCTGCCCCCAATACAAGACCAACAGAAATCAGGTCGTACGGTCGATTGCCAAACGACGCTTCATTTCTGGCTTGGCTTGGTGGCTTGAAATTTGAACCCATGGCGCTTGCCGAGGGAAAATCGGAACCGAAGCACCAGAGCAACTCGGCTCACCGTGCAAGTCAGCTGCAAATGCGGCTCCCCTCGCTGTGCACGCACCAGTGCGTGTTGAAGTGCCAGAAGGCCTTGCCCGTGCTGATGTGGGTCAGCTTCACCCAGGTCACATACCTCACATTCAAACATGCCGACCTCCCCACACAAAAAAAGGGACGGCAACCACAACAACCAGCTCAGGTTCTCCCCCTCCCTCCCCCCCCCCCCCAAAAAAAAAAGAGAAAGACGGAACGAACAAACAAACAACACGACCACCAGCAGAAACCCTGCCCTTAAAAGATGGCAAGGTACTTTTCTTGCGTGCCAGGGCTTGCAAGCGGTCGTTTTCTATCATGGAAACTTCAGTGAGTATCTCGTGCCGTTTACATGCGGAAGGGGCAAAAGCTGACGTCAGTGCCCTTCTTCCAGGTTTCCTGCACTTGTTTCGAGAAAGGCAGCATTACTTGGCACAAACATGGGGTGTGTCTTTTTAGGACCATGCAAAATGGTGGTGTTCCTTAAGTGTCCCTTGAAAACCTAGAAAACACCGGGGTAGCCTGAAAAGAATGAAGAAGCCAAAAACCGCTCCAAAACCCGGTGATCGCTTAGACCCACCTCCACCTCCCCCACCTGCCCAGATCCTTCGGCCCGGCCCGGCCTCGCGCCCCACTTGCCGGTGGCGTCGAGGTCTCGGCTCCCTTCGTCGCTCTTGGAGAAGAGACCAGGCTTCACCATCACGCCTCGGCGTCGAACAATCGACGGATGTTGTTCTCACCTCCTGAGAGGATGAGCCAAACAAAAGATCTGAACTCGTTATTTAAAATGTACCACCCAAGTGGTCTTCCCAAAAAGTTAAAAGTCCATGAACTCAGGAAGTGAGTTTTTGATGCACGGCTGAAATTTGGGACGAGTCAATCAATCGGACAAACACACCAAGCAAACACAAACAAGCAAAAACATGGTGCATGTTCCTCTGGGTTTGCGACTTTAAACCATATTGCAAGTACAAGGGTAGTTATTGTTGGGTTCAACAAACGCGGCGGTACTCCGACCCACTTTGGTCACTCCTGACCAAAACTTATCCAAGCAAAGGGAATCAGCTGCAAGGCTTCCAGCCGATGGCCTGGGGCGTGCCTTTCTCTTGTGCTATTTCCTAGGTCCTCCCGTAGAGAGGTTAGAATAAGGGTACCTGATTTTTCAGTAGTCTAGTTTAGTAGGGGAACCTCTCCCCAAAAAAGGGTGAGAAAGGGCACTACTTGGGGACCTAGCTTCTCAAAGGGAAACCATTTAAGGGGGTCTACCCATTTGATAACCAAGACAAGCCTATGTTCAGCCTCCCTCTAATTGGTTGCGGAGGGGTTCCCATTAAGCCTTCAAAAGGCAGGTGTACCATTTTTGTTTGACAAACCCAATGTCCCCTGCGAGTGAAGGATGGCCAAACCTTCCCTCTGAGGAAAACTTTCGCCACTTTCACCCAACTTGGCAGTAGTGCTCAGGTGTTTCCAGGCTTCTGCAGCCCCAATGGAAAAGGGGGCACCCAAATCCTGAGCTGTCCAAAAGCTCCGGCATTGCCCGGAAAAGCCCGAGTCTCAAGCCCCGAGTCTCCCAGGATTCGAACATGAGGTTTCTGAGATATGGAGGCGTCGACCAAAACGAGGCCTGTGCCAGGGGGCCGGATCATGGCCCGATGTCTGTCTTAGATTTAGGTTTCAAACATGGGAAAAGGTGTTCTTATGCCGTATTTGTTCCAAAGAGAAACCTTGTGCGCCATGAATGTCGGCCTTTAGGGTGCTAAGGTTTCCTTTGGAACAAATGTAGCTACGGAGTTGCTTGGCACCCAAAGAACCACCTTGGGCGTCTCCCAGCACGCAGTCCAACCTCAAGTCGCCCTCGCTGGCTTAGCTAGCCCGGCGCGACATGTTGGTTGGCTAGGGCTGCCAAAACAAGCTGTGATTGCAAAGGCTTGGTAGTCTGCTTGAAACAGCTTTCAACGTTGTATAAACCTTACATTGACCAGCTGTGTTGCCGGATGTGCTCTTTTCTTTTCGATTGAATACTGAAAGTCACGAGCCATGGTATGGGTACGTTTGGGGCAGTGTCAACACTAACCACAGGAATTACACTCAAAGGGCGGAACCTCAACCATGAACAGTGTGCCCTTGCTAAAACTCAGTTGCCCAGTTCGGCCCCCCAAAAATAAGATCTTAAGCTTCTGGAACCTTGACTCGAACCGGACCAAGGGGAAACTAAGGAAGCCAAAATCACAATTTGCCCTGGGTTGAGAAACCGGATCCACATCCTTGCGGGGCCCGTCCAACTTGGAACCCGCAATGACCAGGAATATCAGATCAGGATCCACACGAGAAAACCCAAAGTTGCGGCTTCAGAAAACCCAGTCTCCCAAATTCATGGTTTGGAGCCCGGTGGTTTGGTGGCGCTAAAAATGTCAAGGTGTCCCATGAGACCGCCGGATCAGAGCCCATAAGGTGCCTTAAGCGCCGCCTTCATCGCCGAGGAGCCCTGCGCCCCTTTGAAGGGCGAAGCCGGCTCCAGTCGCCCCGTGCGGCTCCTCAGCTCCGAAATTAAAGAGAGAGAACGTGAAAGCTTACTGCGCGTCACCTTGCCTTCATAGACCGAATCCCAGACTACTTCGCCAGTCGCCTCCCTTGACCAATGCCAGTCGTCCCAGGTGCCGAAGACGGCAGCTGGATCGGCTGTGGCTCGCGGAAAAGCGTCTTCCATCTTGCCGATGTCCACCAAGAGCTTCTCAAAGCGAGCTTGCTTGCCGCCGCCTGCGGGCACTTCCCTGATCAGGTGCGGCCTGGACACTGAGCCGGTTCACCGTGCGCGGGGCAAAAAAAAGAGGACGAGACTGCGGCGTGAGTCTCACGAACCAAGCGTTGCGCATCTGGCTGTCTTGTTGCCGGCGGCACATCTGCTCCAAGCTCATCTGGGGAAGAAGCAGCAGCAACCACGCTAGAAGAATTAGTTACGACACCGTGCCACTCTGCAGGCGTGTGTTGCGTCATGAAGGGAAACAGCCAATCATGAAAGTAGGTCCACACTGCAGAAAGGGGAAGGGCCGGAAGAGCAGAATGCTTTGGCCTCCGGGTCAGCCAGGAAGATTCGATTCTTGACGTCGACCTTTTGAGGGTTGTGCGTCAAGCTGTTTCGCGTGTACGTACACTGGAGTGTGATGTCTCTCTGGCCGTTGGAACCGATGGGATGTCGCCCGCGTTCATGAGCCAAATCTTGCCACAGCATTCCCAGGACGCGTAGCAAGTCTCAGCCTCGTGGTTGCGGCGCAAAGGAATGTGAGGATGTCCTCGGCGACCCCCTGATCCCGCCGACACTCATCGAACGTCAGGACGATGCACTGGAAGAAGTTGTGGCTCTGCTGCTGGAACTCCCTTTCCACCTGACAAGCGCATGAGCCGTGTCCCCCCCCTTTCATGCTAAAATGGCGTGGCGCCAGCATGTCATTCTTTGCCAACCCGCTGTTGCAACTCTTTCACAACCTTTCATACGGTCACAAACTGCGCCTGCAAGAGTGTGCAAGGAGGGTTCCCGAAGCCGCTCCCAAAGAAAGTCCTCACAAGGTCCACCATGATCATGGACTTGCCATCCGCCCCAGGGCAGCCAAGACATGAATAACCTCCGGTTGGCCAAAGCGGCAGAGTGCCAGGGCAGTCTGCGCCAGTAGCATGGTCAGCCCATTGGTCCCTGCGAAGGAGGACAGCAGCAAGGCTGCAAGTCTTTGGCGATCATGATCAGGCGCTCGCCACGCCAGCTTGGCTGGCACATACACGTAGCATCCGCGGCGCGGATCCTTCTAGCAGGAAAAAACACGGAGACGTAAAAGTGAGACCAGTATGCAGCTGCACGTGGCTGAGCGCCGCACAGTCAAGAAAGGCAATTCCGGGCTTGCGCTTCTCTTCCATGTCGGAGTTGCTCCAACGCAAGAAGCTGCGCACCATGCTCTTGGAGTGGTCGTTCAGCTGCTTGCGCAGATCACGACAGAGTTCACTGAGACCAAGCCACCACTGCTTCGACTTCACCTCAGGCTTCGCCGCAGTCACTTCGGAGAGCTGCCACTCCAGCAGGGGATCATCGGTCTCCAGACTCTGCAGGACACGCAGCTCCCACGCCACACCCTCAAAGTCGCGGACGGTGTTGTTGCGACCAATGGCAGAATAATAAGCCTGGGCTCGGCGCAGGGCCAGGGTAAGAAACCCCAGGTCCGCTGCGTTGATGCTGCCACTGCTTGCGACTTGCCACGCGCCTTGAGCATAGGCGAAGAGAACATCGGAGTGGCTCCTATACCTTGGCGGCGACCCCGCACTATGTTAATGACAGAATGCGGGGGATTTTTGGTTTTCTGGCATGGGGAAGGGCATGGACAAGGCGCCGTTCACCCAGCAGCAACGTGAAGAGCTTGGCGGGCAGGAGCTCGGACTTGGCGTCGTCGGGGCAGGAGTCGAAGAGGAGCAGGGTGGCCAAACTTGGCATCAATCTTGTCCCGCAGTGCCCCCATTGCTTGTGCCAGACTGCGAGGCGCGGACTCATGGTCAGCCAGGATGGAAAGTCCAACCTCCAGCACGACCGGGCCCAAACGCATGAGCCATGTGTTGTGGCATCCATGCGTCGCACACAGTTGCTTGCCATCGAGCTTCGGGAGACAAAGCTGGCCCTGCCTGAGAAGGATGCACGTCGTGAGGAAGCACGGGATCTTCCAACACAGGGTGACGCACTAGCAACAAGCCGGGATCTGCTTCAGCTAGCGCTCTCTGCCGGTCATATTCGGAGTACCGAGCGTCTAGGACCGCCATTCTGAGCCCAAAAGGTTCTTCACGGCCGCAAACCAAATGAAGAGCAACGTCAACATCACATCCCAGACGACCAGAAAAGTTGCCTTGAGTGAGAGTTGCTTTGACCGAGTTCCCTTTTGATCCCTTGACTGTGTGGCCCCTTTCGCAGAGGGAAAGCAGCGTCTAAATCAGATATCAGATGACCAGAAAAATTGCCGTGAGTGAGAGCTCCTTTGACTGTGTTGTCTTTTGTTCTCTTGACTGTGTGGTCCCTTTTGCAGGTGCAAAGCAGCGTCAACATCAGATCCCAGATGACCAGAAAAGTTGCCTTGAGCGAGAGTTCCCTTGATCAACATACCTGCCTTTCTTTATGAGCTGTTCTTTGTATCTACCTATCTATGTATATTATCTTTCTACCTACCTACCTATCTACTTATCTTTCTATCTGTATACATACACTGGTTTTCTCCATCTGTCTATCTATCTAACTACCTACCTATCTATCTATCTATATCTGCATCTATCTATCTGTCTATCTATCCATCTATCTATAGTTTCATACATGTCTACGTATATCGTTTTTCTCCAGCTATTTATACATCGATCTATCTATCCGTCTATCCAATCTGGACTTTCTATTTATCTATATTTAATATCTCTATCTATAGATCTGCCTGTCTGTCTGTCTGTCTGTCTATCTATCTATCTGTATCTTTGTCTCTCTTTGCACCTATCTATCGATTGATCTACCTCTCTCCATCTATCCACCAACCGGTATCCATTTCCATCTATCTGGCTATGTCTATATCTATCCGTTCTTCCCGTCTGTATCTGCAATTATCTACCTACCTACCTCATCTATGTGTCCGTCTATCTATCCATCTATCCATCTATCTATCTATCTATCTGGCTGTCTGTCTCCTTGTCTCTCGATCTATCTATCTATCTATCTATCTATCTATCTATCTATCTATCTATCTATCTATCTAAGCTGGTCTTTTTTTTACCATTTCTATTGGTCTATCTACATCTGTTTTCTCCCTTTACGCCTATCTATCGATCGATTTATCTGTCCCTATCTATCTATTTATCTAATCCGTCTATCCATCTGCTTTTTGTCTATCTACCTATCTATTAATACATTTCTCTATGTATCTACCTACCTACCAACCTAATCTATTTATCAATATTTTTCTTTGCCTTTCTATCTCCCCATCTCTCTATCTATATGTACTATCGATCTATCCATCTATCTCTATATCCAAGCTATCGATCAATCTATCTATTCATGTATCTGTCTATAAAAACTGATCTTTTGATGTAGTCTATCTTTCTATCTGTATGTTGTTCTCCCTTTCTTGCGCTCCCTTTCTTGTCGCAGAGTCCGGAACAGTCCAACACACGCGGGGGGGATGCGAGGCCGGAAAAACTGGGTGTTGAAGCATCCACTAGCCCATTCCAGGTAGCTGTGCTGACCATGCATCCTTAATGGCAAAGGGGACCCCAAAAACGCAGCCCCAAAGATGACCTTTCAGCGACCGACAAGCCAACACACATGACATGCCAGCAAACCAAACAACCCCGCACCACACCAACAAAGAAATAAGCTAGCAAACAACCAAGCAAGCACACAGGCCGGTAAAGTAAGTAAAACAAGCAATAACCTGATTTCGCTCAAGACAATGAGTATCCAAGAAGCAACCAAACAAAACAAGAAGCATGCAACCAATGCCAACAACGCAAAACCATGCAGCGACTAACAAAGAGATATGAAGCAATAAAGCAGGCCAACCACAGAAACTCAGATCTCCAGTGGCCAATTGAAACGGCTGCTATTGTGGGGTAAGTTGCGTTTTAAAGGAGAATCCTCTCCCAAAAAAGTTCAAGGCTGACTTCCTCAGTGGACTGGCCAACACAAGCTCCCCAACTTGTTGAGTGCCACAGAAAAACAAAGTTCAGGAACTCAGGGAGTGACAGGCAACGGGAACCGGAGAGCATTAAACACCCTCAAGGAAGCCTGACGGCCATCTGAGACTGGGAGCTCCCCAATTTTTGACAAGCCCATACACCCGGGCGTGCTGTAGGGAAGCATGGTACAGCTTGCCGTTGGCGGGGTTGAACCAAGCCTTTGTGCAAACATCTTACTGTGATTTAGCCACTATTCTTCAAAGAACTCGGTAAGAGTTCCCTTGAAAGGAGTCCAAGGGTTGGGTCAGTTCCCTTGAAAGGAGTCCAAGGGTTGGGTCTTCAAGTCAGTGGCTCAAAATTGTGAACTTTTCTTTGGTTGGTCCTGAAAGGGAAGCTGAAATGGTTGGTTGGCTGCAGGGAACCCTGCAAGGAAACCAAGCCTTCAAATGATGAATTCCTTTCTAGTTGATGGATTGGATTGCAGGTTTGGTGGTTCAAATCCCCAGTCCCCACCAATCCAAACCACCAATAAATTGGTACCTGAGATATTTGAAGCAAGCCCAAACACAACAAAACCTTCTTCAAAGGGTGTCTCAAACCCACTCAGTGATTGAAGGGGAAAAACAACAACAAACAAGCCCTTCTTCAAAACCGGAAAACAAAAAAACAAAAGCAACACAAACACAGAAGCCCTTTTGGCAGCCAAAGGAAGCCGGTCGGCGGTGTTGGATCACTGGCCACATTATTTTACCATATTCTTTATTTGTTTTTTTTTTTTTTTTACCATGATCAAAGTCACCCCCCTAAGTGGTGGGGTAAAGGAAAACAACCCCATTTTCTGACTTTAACCCCCAGAAACCGTCCAAATAATGACACCAGGATCAATGAACACGGCTGTGGATCGAGCGAGCCGAGGCGCTGAACGGTGCTGGCGGAGTCACACTCCTGCAGCCCGGCGCTGTCTGGCTTCAACGTGTACCTGGCGCGCCGAGAATCCTTCGCTGGAGAAAAAGCTGGCACTCCAATGACCTCTGTCCAAATGGCCCGAGGCTCGTGTTGTGAAGGTTCGAACTTATTTGGGTAAGCCCCGCAAAATGGAATTGAGCAGAAGGAGCCCCCGGCTGTTAATCCCGTTTTGGGCTAAGGGCTAAATAATAACTAGCAATACTCTACCCAGGTGCAAACCTCGTACTTCCCAAAATCTCGGTTTCTGCTTCCCTGCTAAAAGTTTACCTTTTTGTGGTTTAATGGAAAACCCATGTTGCACCTTGCTAAAGGCGTCTGGCGCTGTGGAACTAATGAATGTACAGGCTTTGCACCGCCATCCTAATCAAGCCCCTGAAGGGGTCCGTCGATTCGGCACCAAGTGCATGCTGACAACTTAGACCGTTGGCGGGGTGTGTTTGTTGCTTTGCTTCGTCGGCTTTGTTCTCAGTGCGGCATGCGGGCCCATCATACGGCCGTGTGTCTTGTTTGTTTTTGCCGCTCTCTGGCTATGCCCTGTCTTTGCTTCGGTCTCACTGCCTCGTTGCCATGATGGCAATGGACAGAATCTACGGACAGATTCCCATTCAGTCCCGCTGGTTTGAATAAGCTTGGTTAGTTTTTTGGCTGCCCGCTAAACCCATTAGTTGGCAAAAAGTTGAAGTCCCAACATCCAAGCAGAATGCAACAAAGAAATGGTGGAAGCTTTGCAACCTTCGTCTTTGAACTGTAGCGGTTTCCGGGGGACAAGGGTGCCCTTGTGTCATGGACACCTTGACCATCGTGCTAGGAATCGGCAAAGAGGGCAGCCTAGAGACCAACCGAACAAAAGCGTCCCCTAAAATGGATGGCTTTCCTGGGCCCTTCTCTCAGACTCCATTGCGAACACAGGGGTTCACCAAAAAGTGGATGAGAAAGGGCGCATAAAGATGGTGGGCCTTCGTCTTCGGGATAACCATGAATGTGATCTGTTCCCCTTAATTCTGGCTAGGGGTGGTCACCAACCCGTAAAGCCGCACTGACAATCACACGTTCAGGCGTGCGAAGCCCTGTTCACGCAAGTGATCCAAAGGACTGCATGCAGAATTAAGACACGGCATCCCCAAAAAGAGAACCATGGCCGCGAGCTGACTACGTCCCCATTCCGAATGGGCGTGTCATTCTTGTTTAGGGCCACTTATTTGCGTCTTCAAAGGAAACCAACTGGCAAACCCACCATTTCGGGGGTAACACTTCAGCTGAAATCTTAAACGTTGCCTGAAAATTGCAGAAGCGCCGCAACCACAAACAAGCACAAGCGCACTCGCAAACGCACACGCGTTTGCGCCAGCGCATGCCCAACTTAGCGAGTAGCCGAGCGAGCCCGCGGGCGCGCCCCGCCCGCCCACACACAGCGAGAGATGTTTGGGGGGTCCCGGGCCTAAGATTGTCGATGATGCCGTCACTCTTCCAGGAGTTCTGATTGAAGGCGTTCCTGCGGGAGAGCCAAGCTGCTTCGGGGGTTCGGAGCCTGGTGGAAAGCAAAGTAAAGCAATGGCTCCGCAGCGTCGAGATTAGAGATTCAAGGGTTACCGGTTTGGGGCCCAAAAGGAAACAACAAACCGTCCAAGTGCGCTGCCCGCAACCAATGCAGAGTCGAAACCAGTGGGGGTTTGGAACCTGACGAAACCAATGCAGAGTCGAGATTCCACCAGTACAAGTTGTAGGAGACGATCATCGCTTTCAAGTTCCCTTCCCCCACGGCGAAGGTGGTGGTGGTGGTGGTGAGGCCGCAGTCGATGCGGAAGTAGGTCTCACAGCTGCCCTTGACGGCGCTGGGCTCTGATCCAGTGAAGCTGCGATCTTTCAGGAAGCACTTGCCCCACTGAGGACCTCGCGAGCCGTAACCGAGCGACAAAGATACTCCCACTGCTGAGAGCAAACGTGTTGAAAAACATGGATGGCGCCGTAAACACTTTGTCAACCACCATAAACCTAGGAATAAACACCTTTCCCAGCATGATCTTTCAGAGGCCAAAGATGGTACCCAACGTTCACCCAGTGAACATAGTCTTACCCAAGTCTTGTAAATGAGGTCTGTGCACTTCCATGTTGGCTGGCGGTGAGGTGAACCCGCCCTCTTTGCATTGGGTGAACATGCCTGCGGCATGGTAGCGAAAGAGTAGGGCACATCCCGATAGCTGGCAGTTTGATACCTTTCTTTGCCTGCTGCCCGCTTTGCCCCATATCTCCGGCAGTAGTTTGGACCCTAGCATTTAAGCATTTACTCGATGGTCTCGGGACACAATGGCCGTCCATATCCGACTGTGGATGGCGCCCATGTTGCCTTGCTAGCTCTTCCGACATGGTTCCACTATATTCCCTTGCAGGGCAGTCTAGTTGGTTGGAACTCTGTGCTCCAATCGTGTGCTAGGCCCTTTCTCGCGAGGCTCCGCTGAATGGACATGTTTCACAAGTTGGCCTTTAGCTACAGGACGAACAAATGCCAGGAAATTGACTGCTGTGTATGCTTTTGGGATGTGTGAAACCCTATGAACGGGGCAAACCACCCATCAACTGGTGCATTGTGCCAGAACCTGCCATCCAAGGGAAGATGATATCTGGAAGGCAACTCTCAGTTCGGCTGTGAATTACTGGAAGGTCACTTCAAGGAGCCTCGGAACCCGGGATTCATAGCATCCTGAAGCGCAACCAATTCACGGAATGTGCCTGCTTCAAACCAGGCGTAGGGCAAATGGAATAGCCAAAAATAAATCCTGCGCCAGGTGCCAGGTCACCCGCCTGAAATGAGAACTCCCAGTTTCCGGAAACCGGGCGTCCTCATGCACCCCCCGGCAAGGGCAACCCGGTTCAGCCGCGCCGCAGAAGGAGAAGGAGTTGCAGCCTGCCTGCGAGGTACGACTGGGATAGAAAGGGGAAACCTTAACAAAAGCAAAGAAGGCCGGAATTCACTGGGCAACCGGGATGAACAAATCCTAATGCTGCAGGATTGTATGGGATCTTATGGGAACCGTCTTGCACATATGGCTTCGGGATGGACTGCTATTTGAACACAAGCAGCTCAGCCTCCCTCTGGGGAGCTTGGATTGGGGGGGGGGGTGTTGGCCAGCGTGGTGCAATCCCTTCCCAACTGCACCAAAAAGGTAACGAGGTCGCATTTCAAGAAAAGAGCAGTGGTTTTTGTGACTCTTGGATGGCAAGAAGTGGCATCCGAGAGATAACCGAGCTGCAAGTAGGCCATGGCTACCTGTCTGTGTCTGCGCAGGGCCTTGGCTGGTTCGCTTGCTTTGCTTGGCTCCGTTCCAGCTTTGCCTGTGCGCTTGCTTCAATGTTTCTGCTCCAAGCCTTTCGTTTGTGCCATAGCTCGTAGGTACAATGTCAAGTGACATCCTCAATTTTGCCTTCCAGGTCTGGTCTAAAGGCCCCAAGTAACAGTGCGAAAGCCCCAAAACGCCCTGCAACTCTAAGACCCTAAGGTGGGCCGCGCCTTGGCGTCGCAGGCGCTCTGGCACTTCCCGGGGCTGATGTCGCTGCTCACTGCGCCCAGGCCATTTCCCTCGGAAGTGGCCAAAGCTCCCAGGGAGCTCCAGCACAAAGTGCCTCAGAGCAGACTTTGGATGATGGGGTGGCGAGGGTTTGGGGCCCCTTTTGCTTCGGAAGCAACAGGAAAACCAAGCATTTTGCTTAAAGGGGAAGCAATCAGAAAGCCAAGTTTTCAGGCTCCTTTGCTTCTTCAGGGCTAGTGGACTCGGGTCTGGGTAGAGGTGAAACCTTAGTGCAACATCCCACAAAGAGGAGTCCTAGATCTTGGATAGTTCAAGATCTACCATGTCTAAACATTCAGCTCCATTGCTATCCATTTAAACCTTAATGCCCACCTTTACGGGCTCAATCTCTCTACATGCTCGAAAGTTGAGTAGACATTGGTCGAAAGCTGGGCTTTCGGATGAGATTGCCAAGTGGACCCCAGGCTAGCCACAAGACTAGGTAACCAGCCATTTTCCTTTGGGCTTGAAGGGTTGGTTCTCTTGGTCTCAGGCAAATGGATCAGGGCAAATATGTTCCAAGGTGAATGAAACTGTACAATGCTGTCCTGCTTCGACAACCCCTGAACCCCCTCCAATCCGATTTGTCCGGTGGTTCTGCACGGCCCTAGGCCATAAGCAAGACCTGGACTAATTGATCCTAAACTCAGCTTTAGCTCTAGCAAATCGACCACCTCAATCTTAAACCATACCTTCAGCCAATCCTAGACCCATCAAACCTGCCCCTGGGCGACAGAGGCTCCGCTTTTGGCGCTGCAAATGATGCTCAGCCAAGCAGTGCATGAAAGGTGCATTCCCAAAGGACCCTTCTCGTTGTATAAGTACATGTCTACGTTTGCACAAAAAATACGGACCAAATTTCAATCATGTCAGCTGCAGTTGAGGGCAAGAGCCGATGTAATTTGAGGATGCTTGTTTGGTTCCCGGTTCAAAGCCACCAACGGCGGCCCCCTTGCCTAACACATTCCTAGTACTCCCTGACACTCCTGACGCATTGCCCTAAAGTTACAACCGCAGTTGAAAAGGAGCCCGCAAAAAGAATTGCCTGCTCTGGCAAGCTCGCTTCAACCGTCCCAGCTACATGTTGAAAGCAAGGTTGTTGGTAGCTGGCATCAAGAAATGTCCGAAACAGGGAGACAATAAGAAGCAGCTCTTGGATCCAGGCTACCTGACTCAGCCGTGGTGGTTGTGGCGGCGAGTGTTGTCGTCTTGGTTGTGGTGGTGGTTGCAGTAACGGTGGTTGTCGCAGTCGTTGAATCCCCGCAGCTGGTCTTGAAGTAGCTCCTAGCCGCGCATGCCCCGGCACGAGCTAAGGCTAGGAATCAAGGAGTCGCCGCCGACCAAGGCCGTTGGTTTCTTGTGGGGCGGATACGCTTGGTTTTTTACTGGTTGCGGTTGCTTTGTTGTGGGTAATATTTGTTTTATTTCTTTTGTTGGTTATAACTTATAGCCAATAAGAACTCAAAACTTATAACAAATAATAAAGCAAACACAACTAATAAGTTTGACTTGTGATTGGGTTTCCTTGCGAGCACGGCCAGAAAGAAGCTCCATGTTTTTGGACAAGCTCCTGTTCCCCTCATATTCGCTTTGAGGTTTAGTGAAATCCCCAAGCAGCCGCATCACCTCGCCCAAAGGCGCTCGGTGCATCCGTGACCCACAATGGGAATCGGAAGTATAGAAGGTTACCAAATGGAGTTCGAAGCACCATTGATTTTCAGTGAAGCCATCACATAGTACGATGGTATTGCTGAGCTATTTTGCGGGTGTTCTCTCCCCAGGGTTTGGAACCAGTCATTCCCTCAGTGCCATCCGCTTTTACCCTCCAACATTTTTGTCAGGTGCTCCAGAACCCGACAGGGTCGAAATGCCACAGAAAAGCCAAAGGGCCCCAAAGGACCCCAACAAAAAACCGAGAAAAACCCGCAGAACCAACAGGATCCAACAAAAATGGGCTGGTTGGAAACCAAAGAAACCAAACCCATCTACCCTCTTCGATTCGGAATGATCGCTCCTGCACTTGCCCTTGGTGACAGTGGGCTCTGACCCGGTCAGCACCCGTTCTTTCAAGAAGCAGCCGTTCCACTGCGGGCCTCCCACAGGCGCTCGATTTGATTTATTTGTTCATGCGGGGGCGGGGGCAGCCCAAGGGTCCATCAGTTCAGCTTTCCTCTAGTCACGCTAGATGTGTTTTCTCTTTTTGCTGGGGGGGGCAACCCTCCTGGTGGCTTGGAATTATGTTAGATTGGTAGCTTAGGGGTTAGGGACTGAAACCCGTAGCCCAAGGATCGCCAGTGGTCAGGTAACCCTTTTCTATTCCCCATTCTCTTCAACCATAGTTCTTTTCAAAAACCAGGTGTTTCCCCTGGGTTTTTGATGGCTTCCTGGAAAGAGGGATCCCTGGAAAGAATGGGGAAGGTACCAGTAGAGATTTGATGTTTTGAGTTGAAGGAAACTGGGGATTTCAACCCCCGGGTCTTGCTGAGGGTAAACTTCTAAACCACCAAATCTCTACTGGTACTTTCCCATTCTTTCCAGGGATCCTTTTTCCAGGAAACCATTTTTGAAAAGAACGATGGTTTAAAATAATGGGAATCACCCCCTAGAAAACCAAACTGGCGTTGGTTGGGGGAAGCTGAAATGGTTGGCCCTCCTGTGCCAAGCAAAAGGGGCTTCACCAGCGCTTCCCAGGACTCATTTTCGTTGCGCCAGCCAAAGGTAATCGCACCGCTCGCCTCCAGACTGGATTTGCAGTCTAAACTTTGTCACTAAACGGTCTTCCCCAAAAGCATGCAGTCCAGACACGGGAGTGAGACCAGCTGAGTCAGAGAATGGTTGTTGCATGTGGTTGTTGCACGTTCGTTGTCCAAGAATAGTACCTGTAATATGAGGGCCGAAGTACTTGGATTTAGGTGGGCTCCCGGCTGAACATGATCAATCCCAAAGCTCGGTTGCTTTCTGCTCCCCTGCTAAAAGTTTGACTTTTAGTGGTTTAATGGAACGCCCATTAGTTGGCAAAAAGTTAAAGTCCTAACATCCAAGCAAGATGCAACAAAGAGAAGAGGGTTCCCTTTTCCTGCCAGCGTAACTCGGGCAGGCTTGGAGCTTTTGGTTGTGGGGTAGGTTGAAACGAAAATGTCATGATCACAAGAGCATCATGACAAAAAGGACACTAATTCGCCACGCATATTGGCTGTTCGGCCAAGTAAGTCAGTGGCAGAAAAACCGGCAACGTCAACTCCTGTCAGGAGAAAGTGGATTGCCTAGCTTGGCCGGCCGCCAAGTGCATGGTTTCACAGGGTTCTATAGTTTGATCACTCCAAGATAGACTGACACCCAAGGGGCTGCCCTCAAAAGGGATGGGCTCCTTGGTGTAACTACACCTTGGAAAAGAAACAAGTTGAAGCCTGATATTCCTGCCGGGAAATCATGACCAAGTCCGGTGCCTCCGAACACCCCACCGAAAGTGAGGCCTTTTGTGGCCCAAAGTGATATGCAAAGGGGACAAATAGGTTGGTCTCAAAAATATGGAACTAGTGGGACCCCAACAAACTTTTAAATAACTTGCTTTTAAACCAAAAATGGCTTCTTTTTGAATAGCTTCCTTCCAAAATAACTAGGGCTTAGTAGGGAACTCGTGGGAACAAAGGTGGTTCTGTTGGCTTGCTTTTGAACCAAGGTACATTGTCACTGTCGGCGAAAAAGCAGCAGCTGAATCGCCAATTACTCCAACTAACTCTTGTGCAAAGGAGGCTGCCCAGTTCCATGAAGATCACTTGTCTAGGACAACTTGTGTTGTTTCTTGCAGGGTTCCTATTTCCTGCCAGTTGGGGTGAACGTGGCAACATGCCTTGGGGCAACCTCCGCTTTCCTGAACTTACATGAGACCCAAGCAGAGGGACGGGTCGCAAGAGCACCGGTCGCTGTGCCCGAATCAACTCTTGCTTGGAAGGGGAAGCTTGTGGCGAATTCGACTTGCAATGAAAACATCAAGCGTATAACCTTCAATTCCTGAGTGGATTGGCCCCACAAAAATCCAACTTTGTCTTAGCGGATTGGCCAAACAGATGCAAGTCCGACACTTTTCCTTCGCAACATCATCTCTTCGAACAATCATAAGGTTCGGAAACTCAGGGAGTGGTTTCAGTGGTGAGCTAGGTCCAGATTTGTCCGTCCGGTGCGCTGGGGGCCCAGCAAAACGAGAAAGACTTGCAGTTGGCCTTGCCGTCGCACTCCTCGCACAGGCGAAAGGGAGACGTGGGCATATGTTAAAGTAGGGTCAACCGCCCCATGGTTGGTTGGTGTCCTGGGGCTCCAAAACCGCTTGCTTTGAGACCCCTAAGCTAACACGGGTTACGGGGACCTTCTCGGGTTCTGCAAACCAAGCCCCAGGACCCTTAGGGTAACGCAAAGCAAACAGGTGACCCCACAAATAAACACACTCACGCGGAGGAGATCGCCCCCATGCATCATTCCAACCGACCCCAAAGCCGGGCACCCGCAAACAATCACCCACAGCCTCTGGACTGATGGATTGCCAATGGCTGAGCCGAACTAACGTTTGAGCCACGCTCCCTTCGGACATAAACGAGGTACTCCCTTTATTGAAGTAGGAAAACCACCATTTTGGGATGCCAACGTTTACATTTCATGGCTGGTTGTCAAATGTTGGCTCCCAGTTTTGTAGCGTAAATCGCCATTCCATGGGGGCCCGTATCATTCGGGCCATATGAACACGTAACCATTGCGGCACACTAGATTTGACCAAGAAACAGACAAAGAACCGACAAGCGCACTAGCGCGGGCCTAATCTTAGCTGCTGTCGGCTGAGCTATCCGAGCTTGCAGAGCTGCTGCTATAGGATGTTTTAACAAGAAATCCCAGTTCTACACCCGCATCTTCAGCAAGTAACAAAACGGAACTGGCTCAAAGGCTGCCCGATGACTTGTCTGAAATACAAACTGGGGAACCGAGGCCAAACCTTTCCACGGATCCGATGGATTCTCCGTGAGGAAATGGAACGAACAGGAGAAGACCACCACAGCATTCCTCAATTTGCAATAGTGATAGGTTTCTTCTAAAACCAACAGGTTTCTTCTAAACAAATTAAGCAAATGGAAGCATTGGTGATCACCATGTCGCCACTTTCCGACGTCACACGCCGCTAGATCCAAAACGGGGCGCCGCATCAACCCGCCTTGCACGGCATGTCAGTTGGTCGTCTTCATGCAGCTCTTGAACGGAATCAGCGGAAATCAAAACCCGGAGCACTTTCCTTAAAAGCCGATCACGAAATCATCCAAAGCTCCATGTTTCTTTGAGTTCCTTGGTCTGGCGCTCCCTTGCAGGATTTGCTCGTTTTCTCCCTCTCAGATGGAACTTGGCGTTCACCACGTGAAGCGCGGAAGGGTTCGGTCCCCCTGTTCGTTGTGGGGAAAGGTTGAAACATGAATTGCCATTCGTTGGTCCACTTTATGTCTCTTGCATTCTAACTCCACCGGATGTGTCGAACTCCTGTGGTTGTCACGGCTCCCTTACCAAGAATCTGGGCATGGGCGTGAACAAAAACCCATCAAGGCGTCCGTGCCCAACATCTCTGGCTGTTCCCTTCAAGGCTCCTTACCAACAATCCGCAGTTTGTCTCGAGAAAATGATGGGCAATCAGCCCCTAGAACAAGCCAAACCCGCAAAAGGAAAAGTGTCACAGGCAAAAGCCTACGGTCTCAACCCAAAACCCCCTTGCTTTGCAACACACATCTATTCAAGGGGTTGATTCCTCATTCTTCTCAACTATCGTTCTTTCCAAACACCGGATCTGTTTTCCCTGGTTTTCGCAGGTTTTCTAGAAAGATTCGGATCCCTGGAAAGAATCAAGAAATGAAAGGTACCGTAAGATCTATGGGCTCAACAGTCAAGAGGTCTCAACCCCAACAGGTCTGTCGCGGCTTCTCCTTTTGGCATTCCGCCAGCGAGTTCGTGCTCACCTTCCCCGCGTGGGTCCCTTCGCTGGCCGCCAGGGCCGGCAGGCTGCCGTAGCAGTTCTCCTGAGCCAAAGCCCACCACCGATGGGCAGCGACGTTTACCAAGCCACAACGGCACACACGGTGACGTTTATCTAAGGGTCTTGGTATTACATCCTGGGAATACACCCTGAAAATTGACCCCATTTAGGCATGTCCGGAGAAAGCCCGGTGTTGCATCATTCTGGGTCATTTCCCAAGGGTCTAAGCCCAGGGTGTAATACAAAAACCCTCAGCGTTTAAAGCCACAAACAATATGAAGATATAGGGAATGCCATGTGTTTTCCAACCTAAGCTGGGTTGTTCAACATAAGTGGAACATGGAACCCACCAGAAGGTCCCGTCTAAAGGAAAATGGTCTTCCAGGACCTCTCAGGCAGGTTCCATGTTCGTGGACAGGAGGGTGCCCCTTTTTGACCACACAGTTGCTGCAAATTCATGGCTCTCGGGTGGGCTCGAAGCAGCCCACTCTCAGATGTATAGCTTGTGATGGATTCTCCATGGAACATCTTTTGCCTGTACATGTCCGGCATTTGCATATTCATCCATATTCCATTGACCCCCCAACATCAGTGGCTGAGTGGAAACCAATCGACTCGTCGATCCTCTGCGGTGCTGAGCTTGCAAGTGCACAGCATGTCGGAGGTGCCCAGAATCTCCTGACTTCGCTTCGGGACGCACGCGGAGAATGAACGTTGGGCCCTGTCCACTTCGTGTCGAGGGCAGTTTGCTGAAACTATGGGGGCTGCGGGGAGGGAGCCCAAATAAGCCCTAAACAAGGCCTCAATAAGGGCTAAGTAAGGGTTTTTGTGAACCTCCCTCCCCCTCCCCTCCCTCCTCCCCAGCCCCCATGATGAAAGAAACCAGGCCAAGCACCTGGAGCGAATGGTTCTGAGCATGACATCCTTGCAAACACCGGCTGGGCGTAGGCTGGAAACCCCTTCGTCCCACAGACGGGAAGCACAAGGGGAGGAACAATCAGTTACCACAATTGCGCCAAAAAAAAAGTCCGATACCCTATCAATAGGTGCAGTTAGCACTGGGAGAGCCCCTGTTCCGAAAGAGGGCGGGACCCCGCAAGGGCTACCAGGCAGGGTCCGAGTACACATGGCCACCATGCGCCCCCAAGCAATCCAAAATGCCGGGGGGCCCAGCTTGGGAGAATCTTCGGGGTACGCCTCTCCACATTCGTTTGGTTCAGCAAACGCATGTGCCAGGGATAGTCGCTTCACCAACCATGTTTCGAAAGACCTGCTGGTTAACATCTTAGGGACTGACATGTTCAAACTTGATTTTGCCTCCAGGCTTGCAAGTGTCTCGTTTGAACTATAGTCAGAGAATGAAGGCAGCTTGGGTCAAAAACCGGGCTGCAGTCTCACTCATGAACGCGAATGCCTTGAGCTAAAGCCAGTGATTTACCACAGCAACTACTTGCGGAAGGTCAGGATTCCTACGCGCTTGGTTGAAAACGGGTGTCCCCATGTTCTCACGGAACACCTTCCATAATTCGAGGCCCTGATCCAGCAGCTCGGATTCATCCAGCAGCTCCCCGTGGAGCTTAGCCACTGCTTCCGCCCTGCCCCCGCACCCGCCAGACCCGGCGCCTCGTCGCAGGCCTTGTCCTCCAAGACCTCGCAGTTGTCCGCCACCTCCTCGGCCGCCGCCACGCAGACGTGGCCGAAGCTTTCGCCTCGGGGCAACGGATGGCAGGCACGACACACGCCAAACGGGTGCGCCAAAGCAACAAATAAAATACTTAAGACATACAGAAAAAAAGAGGAACAAAAAGAAAAAACATGAGCAGTTCAAAATGTCAACACAAAAACACATACACGCATAAGCACACAACACACAAACACCAGTAACACACAACATCGGAACCGCAATGGCCTACATGTCCAACTTGGGAGGCTGGAGACGCGGGGTTCGCCTCACTGCCTAAGGTGTGCCTGAGCGGCTCGAGTGATACATCCAGCAAGCACCTGCTTTGGGATAGTCTACATCAGGTCCAAATACATCCTTTGAAAGGACCCTGCCCTATGAAGCTAGATGAACTAAGGATTGACCGGTTACGTCTGCGAGCGCGCCAAGCTGCAGTACCGGTCGCAGCGGTTGTAGCTGGTCGTCTGCACCAAAGCTCGGCCTGGGCAACGGTTGTGAAGAACAAAACATCCGAGTACTCCCCCCAGTGGATCCACTTACCTGTATAGTCTGTATAGCAAGTAACCAAGGGCTTGCCACCGTTTCAAAACCCAAAGGACAATTAGCCGATTCCCTACTATATGGGTAACTGGGATCCAACTCGGCCACGGAAACTGCACCTCATCTGTTTGGTGGCGAGCCCCCAAATGGGTGCTTTTCTTTCCGTCCCTGCAAAACCACCCCAAAAAAAAGTGTTCCTCAGATTGTTGGTTTCTTCTCTCGAAAAATGACACACCTATTTTTGATGCCCCCTCTTTCCTCACTTCCTAAGTGGATTGGCCAGAAAAAGTAACCAAACTTTTTGTATATACCGCTAACATGGTCCAAACCCAAAAAGTGGCCTTAGGTCCGAGTCACGGTACTCAGAAAGTCAAACCGAAGGGTCTCTTGTTAAAGACCCAAGCGCCTGGTGACCCGGGTGTAACCCAAGGCACATCCACCGCAGGTGACGCCATCCACTTGCGGCCAGTCCCCAAAGGGTGAGCAGCTGCGGACGCCTTGGGCGCCGGAGCTTGACGGGCACGCCCTATTTTTCACCCACGACCTCGATCTTGATTTGTTCTTTGGAGTGGGAACTGGATTTGGAATTGAACCCTCACTTCCATTTGCTGAAACATGTTTTTGATATCCCGTTGGTTTTGAAGGGAATCTATCTCTGTTGGAAATATATTCTCATTTTTCCAGGGGGCGTAAGCAAATGGAGGCTCAGTATTGGATTGTGATTTGAACCCTGGTTCTTGTTGAGAGGCAAATGCGAAACCATCTTGCAGATTCGGGGAGGAAAAAGAGGCAGGGGTCACTGGATTTCCCCTAAGGTTGATCAATTAGCTGGGCGGTTCAACATGTGGGATGCCTATCCCGCGAATCCGTAGGGGAAATTATAGCATAATGATTAAGCATTGGAGTTGAACAACCCAGAACAACAACCAGGCAAAGACAACGGCACAGCCCAAATTAAAGGGTATCTAAAAATATGTGCAAAAAGCAACATGAGCCCTCCACAACACAACCGCCTACAGGACATGAAGGATTCAGACACAACTGAAACAAATAATGATGACCCATCTTCCCCCGCCCAAAAAACAAAACACACACACTCAACCACATGGCCCCTACAATCTTGGGTGCTGTAGATCCCCCAGCAAAAAGTTTTTTTTTTTTTTTTACTGTTTGCTACTTAGAAGGAAATATGAGGGACAATCATATCTAAAACCCGTACGAAGATCCAGGAAGATCCATGAGCCGTTTCGAAGGTTCTGGCATCCACCGATCCACGAGAAACTCGCGACGAACCATTTCTCCAACCCCGCCGTTTCATCTGTCGGGGCCGTTTCATGTGTCGGGGCTCTCAGAAAGGGATGAGAGGAGTGGGAAGCTTGGAAAAAAACCAAGCAAAATGAAACGCAAAGCCATGCAGAAACCAAAACCCTCCCAGCAATGGAGGGGGGAACCCAAGCTTAGTGAAACGCAAGGACGGGCAGAAACCAAAACGACATGGAGGACGTTCCGGCCGTTGGGAACATTTTCCCTTTGCCTCTTCAACGGACCCTTGTCTGGTTCCATGGGAGTTGCTCCCTTTGAAAGTTCAGGGACAATTCCCATCTCAGGATCCCTGAGTCAGGTCGTTGTATAATTCTCCGCTGCCTCAGCTTTTTCCCCCTGAAAGTGATATGGCCCATTAGCGAGCCTGAGCATAGTAAATCACATGAAAAGAGGTCACCCCTCCCGCCCGTAGAAACCGCCCAAATCTCCCGCCATTCAGCCCAAGTCTCGGGATCCAAATTGCCTCGGCCAGTCCAAAGCCACCGCAAAATCCGAACGACTGAAAGTGGGTCTCTCTCACCGTGCGGTTCCGCCCAATTCCTTCGGGCCCGTTGGTTGATACTCAGAAATGGGACGCCAGGAATGCAAACCGCCAGAACAGAGCGCAACCACCAAGCACACGCCAGGACTCCTTGAAGATTCTTCTTCCTAGAATGGATGCCCCGCAGAAAAGATCAGACATGCCACATAATGTGTGCAGGAGGTGAAGGCTCGAAGCTGAAGAATCGGATGACCTCTGGACAATCTGTTGGAACCAGATGGTATGAGTTTTGGCCAATGCGTATGGGCCTTGTGCTAAAAGGTATAGAACGCTCAGGCTGCCTTTTGTCCCCCCCCCCCCCGACGAAACTCATGGCACTCCTTCCAAGTATGTCGGCTCAGCAGCAAAGAAACCTTGGTTAAAGCGATTCAAAAAACTTGAAAGCCTGAAACAAAGGCGCAAACAAAAACGGGGAAGTCCTATCCAAGGTCCAACGTTCCATTTGGACGTGAAATGGGAACTCGAATTTGCCCGTGATTTCCTGGCTGTGCTCAGATCACCCTAAAAGTTTCACTGGGTGAAATATGTGAAAACCCAACCACCAAACCCACTGAAAGGCCACAAATCGGCTAAGAACCGGTGAACCACCCCGCCGAAGCGCAGGAAGTTAGAGCCACTGTTCGACTGACAGGAAGTTGGGCTCGAACTCGTGCACGCCTCTCCTCAGGCGAGTTGCATTGGTTCAGCTTCCCTCGACCTTTGCTGTGGCGCCTGGGTTGGGGGGCATAGTTGCCCGTGCGCCCTCTACGCAAGCTAGGAGTTCAAACCTCCAAAACACCAACCCAAAACGCAATGATAAAAACAAAACACATCTCGCTGGATCAGACGGACCAGATGAGAACGGCAAACACGCAAGAAGCTGGGCAAACTGGAAGGAGGCGACGAAGCACAATGCATGGCACAGCGCAGTTTCGATGCGGAGGAACATTCACCAGCCTTAGCACCCACGATGGCTTCGACTTTGATGGCTGACAATCAATGAGTGACTCGCATTGGACGGGACTGTTGTAGTACCCTTCCAAAAGGTGCGTCCAACCCGTACCAACGCATTCAAATCCTACTATGGACATCCGGCATAGCGAAAAGCTGACAACAAGTGACCAGGGGAGGCCTGCAAGGGGTCCTCAGTTGTCCCCCTGAAGCATCATGATGATCAACAGGTCCTAAATGGACGTTCTTTTTGAGGGGCTTTGAAATGAACAATGCGGGGTTTCCTTTCGGTTCCTCATAGCATCTCCCACGTACACCATCAACAGGGACCCATATACCCTTCCACCAGCAAACATGGAAGTGCACAAACCCTCTATGAAAAAAGCCTTTATTTTTGGACACGGGTTCTCTGGACTTCCATGTCGCTCAGGCCCCCAGACAGGTTCGGCAAGGGCTGAGTCCCAAACCCCTGCGAAAAAGTGTCGTGGGTTTTAGGGCAAACCGGCAAACCCCTCTAAACCAATCAAACAACACTAAAACCCATCTATAAACCTAGTGGACGGCCGGGGGGCCCTGCTCAGGTGACTGCTGCCCAGATACCCTGGGCGCTTACCACTAGGACGACGTACCACATGCACCTCATGGCGCCGCTCTTTTCGCAAGCGCCGCGAGTTGAATTCGATGAGCCGAAGGCTGCGTCGTCCGCGATGGAAAAACCCGCCGAAAGTCCTAATTTCACCGTTCAAACACAGTCGAACTCCCCCCTCCTGCAGGGGACTAAGAGTTGAATCTGGACAACTTCGCATTCATCCGGACCGTTCATGAAAAGGCTCCGGGAGGTGTTTGGGTGGGGAAGGGCTAAGGCTCCTTGTGCTGCTATGTGTTACTAGCGGATTTTTTTTACCCAACACGGTCCATGATAAAAACAACTATCCCAGAGCGGTGCAAATTCCCCGTTGTCCCCAGAAGGTGGAACACAAGGTGGGGCGGGGTGTAGATTCCAAGGCCATGCAGCATCCCATGGCTCGCTGGCAGCTTTTTGCGGCTGGCAGATGGATGGCTCAATGAGTAAGGCAGACGCAAGGCCACAAAAGCCGCAGCCTTTTGTGCCCTTCCGACTGACCTTCCTAGGCACCCGCATTCCGGAAAATGCAGGTGAAAAGGAACAAGAGAATAGAGCCCGTCTGCAGCCCCAATCCGAGGAAGTCTCGGCAAAGCAACAATCCGTCTTCGAAGTGTTGCCTTCATGTAGTAAAACAACAAATCCATCAATTATTTGGGCGTGAAGATGCATCCTGATGAGCGCCAAGCAATGCAGAATGACTAGTATGATTTCGGGTCGAGTTATTGTTCATTTCCGGTCAGCTGACTTCCTCGCAAGCTGCGTGTGTTGTGGGGGGCCCTATTCAGCAGGAGCCAATTCCATCATTCACTCAGCACGGCTAGGGGAACTTCAAATCAAATCGTTGACTCCAGCCGCTCACGGCATGCAGGACGCCACCTATGCGTGAAATTCAAGTTGAGAAAAGGCTTCTCTATAAAACTACCTGCACTATGGGACTATGGGCGGCTGCGCCAACTCCCAACATGAGATTGCGATCATTTGCCCAAATACATCACACCTGCTGCGAAGAAAGACAAAAACTGGCCTGACCCATCGCAAACTCGGTGGAGCGCCTGGCTTGGGGAGTCCCTCTGAGAAGCCAAAGCCGAAGCGGCTTCCCCGAGTCTAATTTCTAAAGCCCAGAGGGGGGCTCGGCAGCTTAAGGCGCGCGTTTTCGAGAAGCGCGCAGCCTCAGAAACGCGCAGCCTCCAAAACTCCGAGTGCCGAATTGGCACTCAATTCACGTGCCACGGGCGCCGCAGTCTGCGAGTGCTATGGCCAAGCCGCTCCTGCACCATTGAGCCGCGCGGCCAAACCTGTCGCCTAGCTGGAGAGAGCACCACAGCTGACAACATTTCCTGACGAACCTTTGCTGGATGGCTGTGGGTCATGGATTAACAGGCGAGGATGCGATTGCCAAAAACGAAGATGGACAAGGCTTCTAATAGTCAGCTTGCCTAAACAGCTGCTAAGACCGGGCTTGCAGCGTTCAAAGCGTCCAGTGGAGATTCAAGGGGGGTACCTCAAAGCCCCATCTGGCCAAACAAGGGCACCATTCGCTCCAGTGTGCAGGCAATGTCTCTGCGTTTGGAGGGAACGGTCGTTCCTTGTCGGTGATGCTAGGTGTATGAACCTACAGACCACCACCCGGCTCCAATGGACAGCTATTTGCGCATTTGTGCACGGCACAGGTTCGAAGCGCAAGGCGCCTCCGCCAGCTGGCCCGCCGCAACCATTGCCCCACCCATGCATCCTTTATGAGCGGGCCGAAAGGTGAAAGAACGTACATACATGATTCCATTCAGGATTGTGTAGAACTAAATGGGAACAACACACACACACGCACACATGCAAGTGTAGCAATGGTCTGTGCGCAGTGCAGCTTCCGGAAACGGAATGCAGAAGACAAGATGTAGCAAAGGTTTTGACCTTGACACATGCCTCCTTCATACATTACATTCGCCCCCGCAGCCACAAAACAAACATACCTCACTCTTGCCTCCAGGCAATTGCCTGAAACATCTTCTGCATTTCGATGTGCTTTGTACATCGGAGCGGCAGCGGCTCATTCAAGCTGGGACCTCGGAATTTGGCTCCGCAACAAAACCTGCAAGAAATCCGCACACTTTTTACACAACTAGCAATGCAAACTCAGCAGGCACCCAGAAAAACAAAAGGCGGGCTGAAAATACCAGAAATGCCCACCAACGTACTGGCTCTCGCCCTCCAAGTCTTTCACAAGGGGTCTGCGCGCTTCCATGTTCATTGGTAGGGTCACGTGAAGCCATGGTGTAAGTCGAAAGGTCCTGCGACTGCAGGTCCGACGGTTTAAACAACTGCCCTAAGGATCTTTCTTTCGAGTGAGGCGCCATACATCCTGCGTTTGGAGCTGGGGCTTCATACAACTACTTGCTGGCCCGAATTCCATGACCCTCGGGGCAAAGCAACTTCTCTCATTCCTGGTTTCAGGAACCAGGCCAGGAGCCACCGGGTCGCATCTCCACACGCCCAAACGGACCCTCCAAAACGAGGTGAGCGAAATGACTTGTCTGCTTTGCACCTGCGACCTCTCAAAACTAGGCTGGAATTAGGACCCCAGCAAAAAAAATATGTTTTGCCTGGCTGGTGGAAAACCAAGGGGACCCCAAAAAGCAAACAAAAACAACAAGGGGAGCTAATTCTGGGGAAGAGAAGCCCTCCGGAAACGGAAGACCGTCCGAGAACCACACAGATGTAAGCAAGCCGTCCAAATGGTTCCGTGACTGGAGACTACACTCAGGTGAAGTGAGAAGACTGATCCATTCCCATTGGAAGCAGTTGGCGCCGTCATATTCCTACAGGTGATCCTGCATGCGGCCAAACCAGCCGTATGACAGCCATTGTAAGACTTCACGAGGTTCCAACATCAGCTGGTCGTCGACCGGCTGCAGCAAGTTTAACTGTTTAGGGTAAATTGCTTCTTTCCAAAAAAGTTCTCCAAGTCAAAGGCCGGACCCAGAAATCAAAGCGTTAACTTGTTGGCGCCTCTACTACAAATGGTTGCCAAAATGGGAAAACCAAAAGGTCAGATCCGGTCGATTCACTTTGGACAACTGAGTTCAACATCTAGGTCATACAGTAGAGAGGATAGAATAAGGGTACCTTTTTTTTCTGTAGTCTATTTTAGTAGGGAAACCCTCCCCCAAAAAAGGGTGAGAGAGGGCACTACTGGGGGACCTAGACATGCAAGCAAACAATGTTGCCTGGGCCAAGTACCATCTTCCCAATGCCCAACTGAGCGGCTGAACGCTAAGCTCTCGCAAGAGTTGGACGCCACCCCTGAGTCCCGAAAGGCGGTTGGAAGCGCCGCTCCGTCAATGGCCAGTGGACGTAACATGTGCGATCGGTGCGATGAGTAGGGAATGTGGGAATGAACCCAGGAGTTCTATTTACAGGAAACCACAAGGACTGGTTTATAGGGGTCATGCCGCCATGCCTTCATGCTGAGCAGCAAGAAAAGCAGTTGATCTGGGAAAATCAACGGCCAAGTCACTTGGACCAGTTGCAAGGAGCCCAGTTCCCGGTTGAAATTGTGAGGCCACGGAGAAGGTCCCACCTCTGGTGAATGAGAGAAGCGGTTATAGTTACTCTCACTTGCCCAAAGGACCTGGAAATAAAAGGTCAACCTTTTGGGACCTTTACTAAAAATGGACCAAAATTGGAAAACCAAAGGTTAAAAGGTCGGCTTTGGGCGAGTGAGTATTCTGTCAAACAGCAGATGCAGCAACCACAAGCGCACGTTGATCTGACTGGCCGAGAGCACGGGCAGCTGAGCATGACACCTGCCCATAATTACTATAGGAATGACAGCTTGGAATGGAAGACCGTGACTGGCTCGGGAACGACCACGGGTTTTAAGCTTCCAAAGCTTCTGGCTGCCCCGCAACTTGGGGCAATGCGGTTCGGAGCGGAATAAACCTGTGGGCAATGACTTCATTGGGTCAACGTATTCCTCCGGGTGCAACTATGTGAGTGATCACAACCTGGTGTTTAAGGGGCTCACCCAACCTCGTGGTAAAAACCAACTAGTTAAAAGTGGCGGACATGCGAACCCCAAATCCCCAACCACCTCGCTGGCCCAGTGACCTCCCCCATGACCCCCCCGCCTGCGCTTGCCCTGCTCCAATGGGCATAGATCCTGGGGTGAGCTGATTTAAAGGGAAGCCCGAAGACCTGCCCTGATTGATTCTGGAGGTATGGCCCGTTTTGGGGCACATGCCCGTGCCTTCCTGTGGAAGACCGGATTAATCCGAAGTTGACATCTTGACATCGCATTAAAATGTGCTGCTACAGGGAGGCTTTCGCGCACTCACCCACACAAACAGACCATCACAAGGAGCACCCTAAAGCGAGCCAAGTTCCTATGGCTGAAGCCGCGAAATCAAATAGAAGGCGACTCGGTCGGGAGAATGTGGGCAAGGTTTCTGATCCAGGGCAATCGGAATTCAGAACCCCGAGTGGGAAGAGCAGCTACAATGCAACGCAAGGCTGTGCTGCTTCTTGGATCCCCTGATCCCCTCCTGCTGTGGCTTCTCCCATGAGTCGCGCGATTGTATCTCCTTGTTCCCAAGCATTTGGACGGAGGAAACCGGGCAGGAGGGGCACGAACCTTAGGTGGCTGGCTGCCTTCAGCCATGGATTTGGCTCGTGGTCAATCGATCCAGGCTCCACGAACAGCTCAGGAATTCCCTGAACGTTTGCAGAGCAAGACAACACATGGCAATCCTGGAGGGCACGTCCATGCTAGGTTGCACTTTTCACTATGAGTTTAAGCAGGGGAGGGCCCCTGAACGGCTGCCGCTCTCGGAAATCGCAAAGAAACTAATATGCAGCCGTGTGACTCCTTCGCATGGGGATTCAGGCCCGAGCTTCCAATTGGTGCAGTTTGCTTGCGCTGCTGCTTCTGTCCTTGGCCAGCATGCACCTGCCCTTCGACCACCCTCAATACTTGAACCCAGGGGTTGGTTCCAAAGTGGAGAACAGGTCAGCTGCATGGGGTGTGGGGTGCAAGTTCAATTTCCTCGAGTTCCTTGGGCTAGTTCAAACCTGGAGCCCAGTCTCAAGCCCGTCTTGCCCCATGCGAGCAGCGCACACCGCCTGAACTCAAACACGCCGCGTTGCTGGCGAAAGCAGCGCTTGGATGCTTGAACTGAAACATGGCAACACACTCGCACCACAGATTCAGGGACACTCCAAATCTTGGGCGCTGTAGATCCCCAGCAAAAACTTGAACCTTTTGCAAGGAAGTATGAGGGGAATCCAACGAGTTGAAGCCTAAAGATCCGACCCAATAGCAGCACAGACATTGCCCGATTGTTGTTGCTGGATTGTGGCTGCCCAGCTGCCGATCCGCAACGCCCCGCTTGGCAGTTCTCACTTTGAAATGGCCATGGGTCAAAACCCCGTACCCCCGGTGAACATCGCAATTCCCACTAAAATAGACTAAAATTGTTGGTGCACCTACCCCAAAATGGTACCATTGGTTTTGACCCACAGCCAAATAGGACCCCAGTCTAACCGGAGACGTGGACATTTGAGCTGTGAGCAGCGGTGCGCTCCTTGTTCCTTGTTCAGTGCCCTTGAAGAACATGGTTCCCACGAGTACAAAACTAGGGGGCCAACGATTTGTGGTACAAGGAAAGCATACCACCCAGAAGCACTGCAAACTCAGAGGAAAGTGAAACATAGCCCTGCATACGTGTGAGAAATCTCCTAAAGGTGCATTCCGGAAGAACTCCCTTGGCTGTCAAGGACACCTGACGGTGCGAGTCAAAAGCAGGGCGATAAGTCTCGAAAAGCTCATATGTGGGTATGGGTCAAAATTAAACCACCAGGGGACCGCAGGTTTTAGTCCTTCTTTTCATTTACCAGGGTTCCATTTGGGGCACCTATTTTTGACCCACAGCCATGTACCCCATCACGCGTTCGGGCGAGCACCAAGCACCAAGCACCAGGGCTGCAGCCAGGAGTCGCCGCAGAAGCAATGACAGCAGACACCGATCGTTATCTTTCTTCTGCATGCCTTGCGTGCGAACGCCGCTCGTTTTCTTTGGGGTGGGGGGCGGGCGGCCTGCGAGCATGCGAGGCCAACTGGGGCGCATCCGGGGCTAGGCAGCCGGACTCATGCGCCCCAGTGAAGCGAAACACATGATTGCCACACGCAACCTGGAAGGTCACACTCTTGGCCAACACCCCTGTACTGCTCACAAACAAACACGCACACACCTGATCACCTCTAGAACGAAAACCAACATCACTGCACACATGCGCCAGAAGGAGTATCCAAGCCCCCCGCCCCACAGAAAAAAATGCAAAAAAAAACAGGCAGTTTGTTGCGGTCGTTTTCTGCATCATGGAAAGCAGGGGCCATCAATCCAAGATGTCATCTTCACATCATCCAAATGACACGTTCAACGCTGATCTCCTTGAAACCTGGAGGACCCTTTGACACAAAAAAGTGCTCCAGACAGCTTTTGGCATTCGAGCGCTTTTTCTGCTCAAATCCAATTCGAGCACTTTTTGAGGTTGCCTAGATGCGTGGTGAAGTGCTCGAGAGAAAACGAACCCGCAACTCGAGGGCCATTTCCCGCTACTCGGGCGCAACTTTCCGCAACTCGGGCGGAATTCCAAGAAGTGCTCCGCCCCGCAATGATGTGCATTTGCATGTGTTTGCATTTACCGTTTCTCGCACTTATTTGCCGCGAAAGCTCGAGCACACATTTGTGTATCAATGGGTCCTGCAGGAACTGTTTCATTCCCTCAGCTGAAGGGGAACGAGCCGGGTATCCCCGCCCTTAAGTGGGAAAAGCAGGTGGCCCCCTTCCCCCAAAAAATTACACACCCAGTGCAAATGCACTCAGGGACTGTGGTCACTTGAAGTATTTGCAGCCAAGACCCCTAAAACAACCTGAATTCCCAAAAGAAGGTGGTTGCAAAATCGACCCGGTGTGTGTCCATCATTCGGGGATGAAGGAATTAAAGAAACCCAACCTTCGGTGCTGTAGGTCCCCCAGCAAAACAAATAAGCTCAGGTGATATTCCCAACAGCGCAGCCCTCGCAGAACCTCGTGGAACCGTGGTGGAACCCTGGTGCAACCCTCGTGAACCTTACCTCAGGGCTGCCCCAGACCACCCCGGAGCCTATCTGGGCTGAGACCCCAAAGCTTTCAGCTGTTGGGGAAAAAACACTTTTTGCTGGTTAAAAGGAAATATGAGGGGAATCCAAAAAATATTAAGATCCAACCCAATACGGTAAAAACAACAAAACAATGTGTGTCCATCGTGAAGGGGTTCAGGAAACCCGACATCCGTCTGGCACTGCGCTCGGCTTTTGGATGGCCTTCCACCTCCCATGTGATGTCGCGGGAGATCTCGCGCAGCTTCTCGTCGCCTGACGCCCGGCCGGCGTCAAACGAACAGTGCCCCCACAGCCGGGGTAATGTTGACATTGGAAGGGGAGCAAAAAAAATGGGAGTTAAGTGGATTTGGATTTCAACCACTCAACCACAATAAGCAAAAATGTATGAGTCACAAGCAAAACCGGTATTAAAATGGTCGATCCCCAGAACCATGTAAAGAATCAAGAAGGCGGTCGCAACTATTTCTGGCTGGGACTGCCCCTTACTAACCTTCATCTGCCCAGGTTTTGATTGTGGCTCAACTCTCCCTCATTCAACCCGAATTCATGCGTGCTCCTCAACCCGCCCTGCTTGGTGGGTTGACGTGGAAAAACGAAAACCACCACCTCACAAACCATTCGGAGATTTCATGAACCTAGGCAAGCTGAGGAGCATCCCCCGGAAATCAAGATGGCTACCAATCTCGACAAGACAACACCCTCCAAATGACATACATCCCCACCCAGCAATGTCCAGCAGAAGGTCCCCCACTCGGAAATCTTTTCCCAAAGGAGAAATGACACAAGAAATCGAAGCAAGAGGGGGGCGTGACAGCCGCAGCCCCTATACATATATTTAACCTTCCCTTCCTCGGACCCGAAGTTGTTGCATGCTGAGCAACGCTGCGCATCAAAGTTGAAACGCGCAAAGATTCCTATGGCGCATTCTCGAGAATTAACGCGCTTCTTCAAGATCGACAATTCACGCGCTCCTGGTCACCACCCCCAACTGGGGAAAAATATGGCCCCCCTCCCTGGGTTTGCCCACACAAGCAAAATGTACAGGAAGAAGACCAGGGTACCCATCCCCCTGCGCCATACGGTTGTCTTAGGGGAATCATTGCTGGGCTGCACTCAGATTCCCCGCTAAAAATTTAACTTTTAGTGGGTTAAATGAAAACTACCCCTAAACACTAAAAGGCTAAAAGGCTAAGATTAACGATTCATGATGGATGGGAGTTTGGATGAAAAAATCAATGATTTAGAAAACTACCACTAAGCACTAAGGATCATCGATTATAACTGGGAGCCACCAAGATTAATGATCGATCCACTGCCTGCGCGTGCCACCACTTCCTGCAAGGTCCGCTTGACCAGATCCGCGGCCAGGGCATCCGGGTAGCGGTAGATGGCGCGGCACATTCGCAGCAAGACCTTTCCACTCGCGTTGGCTCGGCTCCAAACCCCAGAGCTGTAAGTGCTGAATTACGGGATCTCCAAGTAACGAATCTTTCCCATGGTGAGCTCGTTATGCCCCCGAATCTGTGAGCTCGCTATATAAATAGGCAGTTTGGTGTAAATGTGGAGTCTTTCTCCGAGAGGAACCCGAAATCAAAAGTCGACTTTTATGACCATGACTAAAACATCCACATTTGAACATCAAAACGTCAGGCACGAATCGATTCGGACTTCTGTGCACGTCAAAACCGCGCAGCGCAGCCTTTTGGCCAGTTCCTCTTAAAGGCAGCGAACCTCCAGGACTTGGACTTGTTCGAAAAGAACCCCGGGAGCCACATGCCTGTTGAATCTGTCATTCGACTGTCTGAAAGACAATCTGGCTAAGCCGTCCAAGTTCTAGGTCACTTGCACAAGGCTGGGCACACTTTCTCCATCACTTGAGTGCCTGGCCTGAAAAAAGTCCAAGCTTGTAATTAACCACTTAAGCTGGCTTTCCAACAAGTATAAAGTCCAGGAACTCAGGGAGTGAGAAAATGGACGAAAATTGGAAAACGAAAAGGTGAAAAGGTCGATTCGATTTGGACAACTGAAGGATTTGAGTGCCACTGAACAGGTGACTTAACACATCGAGTCCCCCATGCTCTTCATGCAACGGCACGCAAAAAAAAACCCCGCTTTGAAATTGAAACGGCCAAGGTGGCCAGCTGATTTGTGTGAGCTGGATAGAGGCAAAGTCGTCCTACGGCCCTAGCCAAACAAACAAAGAAACAAACAATGAAACAAACAAACAAACAAACAAACAAGCAAACAAACAAGCAAACAAACAAGCAAACAAGCAAACAAGCAAGCACACAATCACATAGGCGGTTCATTGGACAAAGTTCGAATGCATGGAGCTTGAAAGAACACCAGAAGGAACGCCATGCGTGCGGCCAAACCCTCCCCTTCCTTGGCCACCCCCATGTGCCATGTGCCCAGGGCGGCCAAACAGCACCAGAATTCCCGCGGTTAGTTTGACAGGGTGACTAAATCCCAGGGGCTGTCTCCGGGAAATGGGACGCAAGTCGGTCTGAATCTGCAGAATCCCAGCTCGAAGCAGCATGCTTCACCTTGAAACTTTCGCGACCATACGTGTCCTGTTTGGAAAATAGATGGCCCCTGATGATTAAACCACCAGGTAAACCAGGAATCGCCCTCTACCTATTAAATCAAACCAACCAAACAGGACAATCAAACCAACCTAACCAACCAACTAACCAGCCAACTAACCAACCAGGGCCCCCTATGTTCACGACTTGCGGCGCAATTGGCAGTTGCCTACCCTCAGCATCCAGCCTATGCCAATGCCGAGCGGCAGTCTTGCACGCGTCAGGGCTCAACTTGCAGCAGCCTCCCACGCCAGGGGCCAAAACAAATCCAAAGCCTTCAAGGCACTGGCCGAAGCACACCTATGGCAAACAAATCCACATATTCGAGTATGGGTCGCAGAGTCTCTTGGATGCCACTGCATATTTCAAGTTCCAAAGGTAGGCCCCTTCAGCCTTCAACCTGGCCCACGTGCCCATGTGGGTGAAGCCTCCACCCAAATGTCTGACATGTTTTATCACATTCCCTTCACCAAACTTTCTGGACCTGGGAGGGCTTGTCCTAGCGCGTGGTTCCCTTGATGAGGCGATGCTGTTCTGACCGTATGCCATTGGTGGCTGCCCGCTCTTTCTACGACAAACTGGCAGGCTGCTAGCTAGGCAAACCACTCTCAACACAAGGCACGCAAACATTGACCCTTCTTGCCACTCCATGAGCTCTGCCTCAATCAGCTTAAAGCAGCGCCCCAATACAAGTGATGCAAGTGTCCCTGTGGATGGACGAAATTCTGCACCACCTAAGAAACCCTGGAATGATGATTCCTCTGTAAATGACAACAAACAATGGTTCCCGCGGTTTCAAGAGGTGCAGGATTCCGTCCATCCACAGTACGTCATGCCTGCATTTTCTGAAACCTTTTACATGGATCGGCCCAGGCCCCTAGGTAGGCGAGGCTCCTAAATGACCTTTCGCCAGGACACCATGCTGTGGCACGATGTGTATGCGGCCAGCCCCCTGGCTCAAAAGTCATGCCTAGTAAAAACATCTCTTGAAGTCACCTGAAGTTTGAAGTCGAGCTGATGCGCGTGACAATGTGGGAAGTTAGGGATGGACAACGACCGACAGTGAGAAGCCAAGCAACTTTCTGCCACCAGCGCATGTGCCAGGATAGCGGTCAGTCGCACCTGGTTGAAAGGTACTACCGTAGCGCACTCAACGCGTGTCAGGCACCTAGGCATGTACTATCATGTACATCTTTATGGCTGCACGACCCTGGGCACGGTCAATCCAACTGCAAGTGAGCTGCATCCTACATTGGATCAAACAGCGAAGACTGGCGACATTTGAGCACTGTCAGCCAAGCTGCATTTTCTGCTTTGTGAAGGTCCTGCAAAGCATATGAAAGAATGACAGCTGTCACTGCATGCAAACAATAAGATGCACATGATGGCCCGCCAGCCAACCCATCCGTCTGGCTTGTGCTGTGCAGGTTGTGGGTTCCCTCAGTTTTTGCAAGGCAGCAAGACACCACAACACGTTTTCGAGATTGAGTCACGCATTGGAATGAACATGAGGCTCCTGTTGACAGGATTGCAAGTAACAACTCGAGCTGTTGCTTCAAATGGAAAGTCGGATAACCTGATCGAAATGGCACCTGGGCTAAGCTTGGTTGACTTTGGAAGGGGAGCAAAAATATAAATTCTAGCAGTTAAGTGAGGATTTCAATCACTAAACCACAATAACCAAAATGTAAAGTGTTTCCCAACAATAACCATGTAAGCGGCTTTGCGCGAGGCCAAAGTCTTGACAATCCATGTGCCAAGGGCCGACTCAGTCAGCTCCCCGCTCCTCGCGAAAGACGAAGCCCAGGCCCTGTGGAAGTGCTTTGCACTGGGAGCTCTCCCGCAGCACCTTTGCCACCTCGCCAGAAACTGGTAAAATGCCTCACCGGTGGTTGGTAGAGCGGCTTGTTGGAGCATTGAAGCACTGAATGACCCCGACTTAAACCATCCAACTGCTGGCTTCTTTGAAGGGAATCAGGTTCATTCCCTCATTCCTGAAGCACCAACAAGAAAACGGCGCCCCCTGCATACATCACCTCCTTTAATGCCACCACAAACGGGAATGTGTGGGGAGGATCTACGCAAGGGGTGCGGGAACGAACGCGAGCCATGGAACCTCGTCTTCAATACAGCTGATGGTTACAGGCGCCTCGCAATTTCAAACTGCACTCCCCAATCCTTGCTCAGCTTGCAGCATTGGCGAATCACCCGCTAAGGATGCCGCCGGCGCAAGGTCTTCCAGCTTCGAGTAGTCAAAGTGCAAATAATGTGTTCTCTGCGACTCCCTGGCGAATTCCATGCCACCAGCCAGCAAGTAGTTGCCACTTACTGAATGGATTTGCCCACCAAATGCCTTCCTTGAAATGATGCTGCGCTGCCAAAACGCTTCAAGCCACGAAGCGCTATGAGTTCTCACTTGCACATGTTTCACCATATGACCATATGTTTCAGCAACTCTGGCAATTGCATGCCTGGCCTCAATGCTCTTTGGATGTTCTGCAGCAAGCCTGTCTCAGGATGCCAATATCCACATCCTGCCCTTGTGCAGTTGTTCTGGTTGACCTGAACATCTGTCGCGAGGCCTTCAGGAGAGAGTAATTGCAGTCTTTCTCACGAAAGTGATGGAACCACAAAGGGAAGCAAACTGCGACCCCTGACTCCCACTGCCCAATGCAATCGCACTTCTTCTGGAGGTGGGCACCATGCAGTCCATAGCAAACAGCTCCTGCACTGATTCGCCTGAAACGACTTCTTGCGAAAGCCCAAAAAAAGCCAACGAAAAGAACCACCCCGGATTTTTCCATGGGAAGACTTGTGGCCCAGCGACGGACTTGCTGCAGAGGTCTACCATGTCGATCCACCCTTGCAGCCCGAGGCCATCAAAGGTTTGCTGCCTTCCTTGGTGCTCAGCGAGGCCGGCAATCAGTCAGCATCGAAACAGCTTGGAAAGCCACCCATGGCCAGTCATGGGGACTGCGTTTGCGCAAATCCACGAGACGTGTTCCATTTGAAGCAGCTCCTGTGCCCATTGCCCAGACAAGCAAACAAACAAACAACCAAACAAACGTAGAGGGTGAAACGCCCATGTCTAGACTTTTGAAAAAGCGAGCTTGTCAATGGACCCACGCTCTCTGGTCTTGACTTAAATCAGACGGTTCAGTATTGCACTCACCCAGGGTGATTGATTGAGTCCTACTGTAGATGTAAGAAGTTCAAAATGGAGGATTGGCTTTTTGCCAGTCCCAAAACCCTGCAAAGGCATATCATGCATACTCCAAGGGAAGGGTTCAGGGCTGTCCTTGAACAGCCCCAGTTTATGTTTTCCCGAGTTGATGTTATCAACTGCTGATGTGCCAATTCCAAATGCTAACTCTATGTTCCGGATCCCTATGCTTCCTCGACTATTTTTTAAATAGGGGTTGTTCAACCCCTATTTTTTGCATTGACAACCCCTATTTTTTGACATTGGCCTTTGGGGTCCATTTAGACGGAGCCTTCATTCTAGCAAATTCTAGAATTGTCCTCTGCAATTTGCGCAGGTGGCACGAACAACAAGCAACTTTGTGTTTGTTTTTTCCGCTCCAATTTTCACACAGCTCCAAAAACGACGTGAGCGTAGACAAACCGTAGACAAAGCGTAGAAAAACCGTAGAAAACACATTTTTTTGGCGTAAAACCACTATTTTGTGGCGTAGAACCACTATTTGTTGGCGTAGAACGGGCAAATTCTGCAGGGGACCCAGAAGATCAACATTCTCATCCTGGAATGGTTGCTGTGATGGGTAAATATTTTTGCTGTCCTGGTTTGTTTGGTTTGGCTAAGAAAGGGGCAAAAGAAGGACAGAAACGGTCAGAAGAGGATTCACCCTCACGCGCTACATGGCCATGTTAAGAAACCAAGCAAAATAGAAGCAACTAGCCTTGTGCATATGAAAATACATATTCGGCTTTGGGATCCTATGAGGCGGCCTTAGCGTCAAGTCTTTCCCAGTCCCTGTTCCAGTCCAAAACGGAGGCTGCCGCTCGTCATCCAAAAAATAGTCTTTGTCAAAAAACCGGGGTTGTCACAACGACTATTTTTTAAATAGGCTTTGGAAGCATAGGGGGATGCTGAAAGGGTTGAAGTTGGTCTGCGCGGCAAACCTTCCGACCAGGGTTTCCGGGACAAAGCCAAACAAAATCTGCTGAAGAGGGGCCCTCCTTTTGATGGTGGCTTCTTTGCTCATCCGCACGAGGCAGGCCTGAACAGTGCCACATGTTTTTTGCTCACGCCGGGCGGAGGAGGAAAAAAAAGAAGAAGAAAACAACTGAGGCGGGCACCTCCAGTCTCTGTGGCCAGCAGTTGCCTGATGTTGTAGGTCTTCTGCACGCGCGGGTGGTCCAAGGGGCCTAGGCCAAAAGCAAAGAAAAATGGAAAGCCGACTTTGAGACCGACTCGGTGCCTACCAAAGCCCTGTAACCACCAAGGAGTCTGGTGGTTGGAATACGTTGGAAACCCCAGACATCCACGCCGGAACGCAAGCACTGAGCGCTCGTTGCTCTGTTCACTTTGGGTGCTTTCGTCCTCTTGGTGAAGCATCCCGCCAGGAAAGCCTCCCCTTTGCTGAATCATACCATGCACAACCGCTAGAGAATCTTTCTTGCGCTGGGCGAAGTGCGAACTGCAAAAGTACAACTCCGAGCAAATTGGAATCAAGGGGGCCCCAGGAAAGGGTGGACTTTAACTATTGGCAGACGACCAATGGAGTAGCAGGGCTTGCCAAGCACAACTATAGCAACTTCATTGGCACACATCTGGAGACTTCCTAGGACACGGGTGGGTCACAATTGGGGGAAGGGGGGGGGTCAACATGTGCTAAGAGATCCTTACTCACTAGAAAAGTTCACTCACTAATTGTACTTTACCTGGGGTATTTTGTAGATCAGCTGGCATTTGAGCATACCCTCATTTCCACATTGGTTGTGCTCCGGACATCGGGTTGTTGCCCCAAGTCGTCCTGGAGCCCCCGCAGTAGCAGTTGTAGTCAAACGGCTGTGGCTGGACACATGGAACGCAACAAATTGCATTGGTTCCGGTCTATTTTAGTGGGGGAACCCTCCCAAAAAGGGGGAAAAGGGCACTACTGGAAAACCTAGGTACTGATGGTCATGTTCTCAACTCCCGAACATGCACCTGGCCTTTTGGCACTCTGCCAAGTTCGGCCCTGAAGGCAAGCGCTCGCAACTGTCCAAGCAAAACCCGCGGAATCAACAAGAGAGAGCCACAAACGGAGCCAAAAACAAACCACTCCCCCGGGAACACCATGTCAGAAAGCAAGGTGTAAATGAGAATATGCCCACATACCGGCCGATTGACAAACTCACCCCGGTAAGGGTGTCGGCACGTCAGACATCAGAGGCATCCAGGCATAGGTGGCCTTTCGAAAAAAATAGATGGCCCTGGAACATGGAGGAAGTTCCATCCAATCCAGTGCCATCTATGTTTAAACAAACTAACCTGGGCTGCCCTCAGATCCCCCGCTAACAGTTTGACATTTGGCGGGTTAAATGGAAACTACCACTCAACACCAAAAGGCTAAAAGCTAAGCAACCGGATGGCTGGAAGCCACCAAGGAACCTCTAACTAACCTAAGAAGGACACCTATTGTAGGCAACTGGTTCCCAAGACTCAGACAGGACTTTGGATGTCGCCAACCGAAGGACCCAGATGCATCCACGCCGCATTTCTGATTCTTCTGCGCCTGGCAGTTCTTGGACTCCACGTGCTTGGGGCAAATGAGCCTCAATTCCTCGAGCTCCTGGCGCGCCCCTGGAGCAACGGACCAGGGGTTAGCGGCCATGGTTTGGGGTACCTTTTAAGGTTTGATGTTCTTCGGTTCGGCTCATTTTTAGAAGGTGGCTGCAGAAAGAAACCCCAAAAAAAAACGATGAATCTTTGCTACCATACCAAGGGTCGGACAGATACCCTACTGCGAATGGTCTCGAAATCCATTTCGCACCCAAAAAACATAAAAACATAGTTGTTGTTTGTGTTTGGGGAGTTATTATCGCAGGGTTTTTGAACTGTGGACAGAACAGTCCCACGTCACCCCATTTGGCCTCAAAAGGTACTGGATCCAACCACCAACTACGGGTAACCCCTCACCCTCCTTTTACCTGAAAACGTTGCTTTGGGATTGCCGCATTTTATCATGTACTTCGAAACCCGCCGAGAACCGACAGTTGTTGTTGTTGTTGCTGCTGCTGCTGCTGCTGCTGCATATTGTTGTAGTTACTTTGTTCTGATGTCCTCTTCTCTAGAGTTTTGAACCACAGAATGCAAGTGGCAGGGGACAACCCAGCATGTTGAGATAATTGCAATGTGTCGCGGAGAAGCTTCGGGAAGCAACGTCGTGAAGTCGGCTGCTTGAAACCCCGGTTGCTCAATGACAGAGAAAGGGAACCCCTTTTTAAAGCTGATTCCACTTGGTGGCTGGAACCCAAACACCAACCAAGTGGGTTGAAACAAAACGTGGACAACCCTTATATCCTTATGCCCCAGTATCGTAACAAAAAGGCGTGTGTTTTTTCTCCAGCCCAAGTGGACAGGGATCCCCTTCAACAAGTGCACGACTTCTCCGGGAGTGTACACTTTGGCGCAGGCTCCTCCAGCACCAGGTCACTCACGCTCTTTGCCAGCTTGCTTTCGTCCCAAGCGCCTTCGTTCCGGCTCTCCTTCAGCCAAAAAAGGTGCACCTCGGCTTTAGATGGGGGTGCCTCAAAGCCCGGCCGCAGCTTTACCTGGAGTCTCCATGACCCTTGAAAATTGGGGTCAGTGACCCCAAAATTTTGGTGTCATTACCCAACATGTTGGGGTCATTGACCCATTTTTAAAGGGGCATGGAGACTCCAGGTAGATGGGGGTGCCTCAATATCCGGCCGCAAAAATGCATCGCTGGCTTTTGGGCTCCCTATGTTGTTCTCTTCAACTCAAAACAGGTACCATTGACAAAAGAAATGCACAAAGATTCAAGGGGGGGGTGATTGTCAAAATGTGCTGCCCGGCCTTAAGCCGGAGTTCCCCTTACTAAGATCACTCACCTCGTGGTCATTTCAGCAAACTCACTTGAAAACACATCTAGAAACCAACAAAAAGGGGGCGTACAAGGAGCCCGATGATAGCTGAAACCGCATGCTGAGGCAAACATGGAGGCTGCTTTGAGGCGGTCCGGCTGCTTTAAAAACATGACAGGGCATCGTGCAAATGGGGTGGATGAGTTTTGCGTGCAGCCAAGCAGCCAAGGCTAGGAGACAAGAAGTCATCAAGCCAACAACCAAACTCAGAAACTCCTCAGATTCTCACGGCGGCGGACCATACGAATCATTGTATAGAACATAATTTGCCTATGTTATCCGTTGTTCATTCCCCATGCGAATGTTCTGATTTTTCCTAGCCACTCCCAAAAGCGCAACAACTAATCCGTCTCTCGGGAAAGATGTAAAACACGTGCTCCCCCCCACCCGCCCACACACCACACACACACACACATTCAAACAAACGACCACCCCTCGAGAAAAATGAGCTCTGCGCGCATGGATGTACCTAGTCTGGGGGGAACCCCTCTAATGAGTCTAAGCTCGGCCAAGTCAATTCGAAGTTGACATTGGTGAGGCCGCGGTCATTGGCAAATCACAGTGCTGAGCCATCGCAGTGTGTTGTCATTTCTTCCGTAGCAGCCATCGCATCCAGGAAACTGGTGGCAGTTGCGAGTTCCGTTCCTGCCCACGCAAAAGTGTCTAGCCTCCCGCCCATGGCACCCGAGGGTGGGTCCCTTTGAAAGGAAATTGGTCCTGGGTGGAATTGGTTTGGCACCCTTCCTGCCAAACAGTTACTAGCCTCCCTCCCATGGCACCTAACAGTGGGTGTTCTTCCAAAGGAAATCAGTCTTCTTGGGTGGAATAGGCTTGGCCAAAGAAGGTTAAGGGAGTTGCCCTGGCACCAGCCTTCCGGGCAGTCCTGGAGTTCACCAACTCGCCTAAAGCCCCAAGCCGCACGAACGTCCGGGCCAACACGCGCAACAAACATCCACCAGTTGCTTGACCGGCTGTACAGGATGAGCATTCACAACTTCCATTTGCTCAAGTCCCCTGAAAAAAGTATAACATATTCCCCCAGTGAAATCGATTCCCTGTAAAACCAACAGGGGAAACCATCTTAAGAAACTGGAAGGCAAGCATTCTCGTCAAAGAAGCCCGTTCTCCGGCGCCGTTGAGCCTTCGCTCGCCGCCCATGGCAAGGAGCCAATTCTTTGATGACCTTCTGCAGCTTCTGCGCTGCCGAGTTCATCTGAGCCTGACTGGTGCTCGTCGTCGGCTTCCTGCGGCCAATGGCAGCAATCGCTTCGGATCTGGGAACCCACGCACGGCAAACTGAGCCCCGGTCCCATTTGGGTGTGTCCATTCTTTTCAGCGCACCATTGGTTTAAGGCTTGGCGTCAAATTCAATGGGCAAAGGCACGCTTTTTTAAGGCTTGGTTGCAAATTAAATGGGAATGAAACAAGAATCTAGGGATTTTCCGATTCCACCCTGCATTTGCACCCTAGAGGAATTACACCAGATAGTCCCAGACAAACCGAGACAGCCAGGATTTATCTGGAAATAGGCTCAAAATAGGGTGATTCTTGAGGGTGTAATCCCAGAATGTACTGGGAAAGTGCTTAAAGGGAACGCGTTTCAGCAGGCTCCCCTATAATACATTCCCATTCCATCGCATCGCCTCAGCGTCTCCACTTCGGCCTGCCACGCGCGCTGCCACAAGTCCCTGGCTGCCTGTGTCATCTGCTGACGCCTCAGCTCCGTCTCACTGGTCGCGGCCGCTTTAGACTCAGGCCAAAGGGGCGACAAGATGCGACAAGCGTTCACCTGAATCCTCAATTGCGACTTTTTGCCGGGAAATTCCGGAGCTTTGGCAAAGTTATCTTTCTCATGTCTTTCCCTAGAAGTTCATTGAGAATACTCGACAAGACCAAATTGCAAGGCCTTTGTGGTTGTTGCGGACCATCACGAAAATGTAGGATGAAATAAGCGCTTTGTTGCTTCACACTTCGGCATATGCAAGTATGCTCCTTACCCAGGTGTCTGCTGTCAATCTGGAAGCCAGCATCAAACATGGGTAGGTGGCATTCGCTGGGAATTGCCAGCGCTTTCAGGTTGTCTTCACCCCAGCTGTTCTCAGACGCCGGCAATTCGGAAAGCAACCTCCACCTTCACATAGAACTTTCCACCCAGTAATAGACAAACACCTCCTTGTTGGAAGGTAACAAGTAGCCTCCTCCGTTTCTTGCTTTCGTGTGTTTAGGGCGTTTTGTGGTGGGTTCATTTCCACACTCCCAATTGATAGCAACATAGTGACTCTCTTTTTGGTTTGTGTGATCAGATTTTGGTCTTTGCTGACCGAGGTCACCACGGACCCTTCTCCGCATCAGGGCTTTCTGAAGCCGTCAGAAGGAGTTAATTACTTGTGGAACTCTTGGGGAGCAGTGGCAAAGCTTTCGCCGGGTAGACCTGGAGCTGGTGTCTTTTGTATAAGCCTTGGCATGCCCTTTGGAGGCAACCGAGCGCGTTCTTTGGAAGTGCGTTTGCAGGATAACTCCCCTTGTGCGCGCGAGTACGCGCGGTTCTGAGTTCCCTGCTGGCCCTTATTCTCGCAACCAACGTAACTTTATAGCAGGGGTGTGTGCTGTCGGGAGTGCCCGTTCTGGGGTGGGCTACTGTGAGCCATACAGTGATATACAGTGACTGTGGACCTTGAACGATAGATATGCCATCTGAAAGTGCCCGCAGTGCATGCAAAAACACAAAAGGCATCCTACAATTCTGTTTGCCCTGGTGCGCCCACGGGGTACGTACGCTCATACAGCTTGCCAAAAATGACAACCTCCTGTCTTTGAGGCCACCCTTTGGCGCTAGATGCGCCCACCGGGCCAAGTAAAAGACCCTGCAATCCTAGGAAAGGTTCTTGGAACCGGTTTGACTGGGTAGGGGAATCCAAAACTCACTTCCGTAGATTGGCCAAACAAAAAGTCCCTCCAAGGGTGGCTTTTGCATTTGTACCTACAGTGCTCTTCTATAAGCCATTTTGGGTACAAAATCACCACCCTTTGCGGGTGCTGGTTGTCATTTGCGTTTACCAGCAAAACTAGGTCCTCCAGTAGAGAGGCCAGAATAAGGGTTTTGCAGGACGTCTATTTTAGTAGGGAAACCCTCCCAACCAAAAAAGAAAATGTCAAAGGGCACTACTGGGGGACCTACAAAATGCCCCAAACCAAAAAAACACGCGCCTCAAGCACTACTGGGGAACCTAAAAAATGCCCCAAACCCAACAAAAAAAACGCGCCTCAAGCACTACTGGGGAACCTAAAAAATGCCCCAAACCAAAACAAAACGCCTCAAGCACTACTGGGGGACCTAAAAAATGCCCTAAACCCAACAAAAAACGCCTCAAGCACTACTAGGGGACCTAAAAAATGCCCCAAACCAAAAAAAAACGCCTCAAGTCCGAAACGGAACTGCGACCTCAGCTTCCCACACCGGATCGGTGAGGCTGTTCCAGCTGGCCACCAGCGCGCATTGCTGCAGGCTTGACAGAAAGCCATCCTTGCAGGGCGCTTTGGGGGAAATGGACATGGTTTCATGGGTTCTTTTCTGGTAGACATGTGGTTACATGGGTTGTCTTGCATGGTTTTGTGGGAAACATGGGCTCTTTTCTGGATTTGTTTACAATGTGTTTAAACAATGGAAACTCTTCTGGTTGGGGAAATGGAAATGGCTTCTGGCATGCGACCCCCAAGACGCCCCTGCAATTCAAATGGAACCTGACAGAGGGGCCCTTTCAAAAGGAAAGTGGTCCAAAACCAGAACCAATTCCCCCAACGTCAGGTTCCATAATTGGAGGCTACATGGCTTCACCCTGCCCCACTGGAAAACAGCACTCACTTCGGGCAATATGCCGACCCGGAGAACTTCACCACCGAAGGGCGCTGGGCTGCCATGAATGCCTCTCTTTGTTGAGAATTTTCCTGGAACAGAGAACTTGGCCCACATCTGCGGGTCACAGAATCATAAAAAAGCAAAAACAAAAATTCCAGCAGTGGTCATTTGTAGCTGCAGTGCTCCTGTGTGAGCCATTTTGGGTCTGCATCCGGGCCGGTCCTTGAACTTGAGCTTCCGTGGTTCATCGTTGGCCTTCTGAAACGCTTCCAGCCACAGACCCGGCGTGTTGCACAAGTCTTCCTTCCTCGTGCCTGGGGTGCCGAAGTAAAGATATACCGCCGCTGTGCTGATATAGCTGCCTCAAAGGCCACGAAAGTCCTGTCAACTCAAGCCCCTCAAAATCCCGCAAGCTGTACTTGTGTGAGTGCTCAGGTACTACTTGGGTTTGTCACAGCACAGTCGTCTGCTGAAGCATTTGCAACAACGCGCCATCGTCTGCAGATGCATCTTGTGCAACATCCATCAAGTGCCAAGTCTACTCAGAGCCTGGCAGGCGTCTACGAACTGGGGATGGCTTCAGGGATGAACCATCATATCAGCTCCAACAGGAATGAGCAAATTGACCCATACACATGCTGCACCTCCCCAAAATCATCCACAGCCCGCCAACCAATACCAACCCTTGTCAACTCGTCATCAAAGAAGGCTTATGGCCGTTCCTCACCGCAAAACATCAAACATCTGGCTGCTTAGCAATTCAGTTGTCTGTCGTCAACCTTGCCACGAACTGCAAATCGCCAAGAGACATGGGCGGTTAAATCGCACCGTCAACCTGCAACAAGGGCTTCTAAAGTTAAGCCGTGTCAAGCTGTCTTGTTCGCCATTTTTGGAGCGATTAGCCCCATGAAGTCCAGGCTCAGTCTGGTCAGAGAAGATCCCTTGCCAGAAGCGAAGCCAACACTCCCTTGCCCAAGCTACGCACACATCAAAGGCCAACCTTTTGGGGCCGTGACCAAAAATATGGGTGAACTACAATATTTCACCAACCTTGGTTGGGCGGCTCTTCCCCCCACATAAACCACCATTTGGGGTGAGGTCGTGTGAGGTTGCTATGAATCACCCAGAAAAATGGACCAAACAGATCCAACAAGTGGAAACCAAACAGGCCCAGGCTGCTACAGATCTGCTGCAGCCTTTGCAAAAGCGCCAGCCGGCGCTCCTCTTCGGACATGACATCCATGGGTGGGAAGGGGAGGGATGCGCCAACGAAACCTTGGGGCATTACAACCGCCTGCAATGGCTAGAATACTTTGCAACACCTGAAATAAGGGATCCCATATGGTAAGGGACCATCATCATGGCTCGCCACAAAATATGGAGAATCATGCACCATCCCCAAATTAGGAGTCCCTACGGAATCTTTGATGATGGGCCCATGCGACACAGCCGCATGGAGAGTGGGGTTGTGATTTCAGTTGCCCTTTGAACCTGGCCATTGAACAAGCAAATGAGCGGACGCAACATAATTGTCCTTCTGGTTTTTAAAGGATGGTTCCCTTACTTACCTACAAAACAATAAATTGAAGTAAATGGATCCACTGGGTGAGTCAATCAATGACTCGGTTTTGGCAACTTCGGACGGCCGCTTGAAAAAGAACAGGCTTTGTGTATCCTTATGGCTGCCCACCAAACGAAAAACACAGAGTTGGGGGGGTTGGAGACAAACCCGTTGGAGCGGTGACGACAAGCTTCACGGCAACACCCTCCCGAGCCTTTCTGAAGGGCTTTCAGATGTTTGGATGTTGTGCGTGGATCCCGTCTCAAGTACTTGAACCTCTGCCATGCTGGCTGCTGTTGCCCTGATTGTTTTTTTTTTCTTGTTTTGTAGGTAAGTAAGGGAACAACCCTTTAAACACCAGAAGGAAAATTCTGTTGCGCCCGCTCATTTGCTTGTTCAATGGCCAGGTTCAAAAGGCCTCTGATGTTGACATGGCAGGACACTCCACTGCTGCGCTTTCGCCTGCAGACTGGAGGGCATTTCCGCCTGCCTTACGCAAATCGGTTGGGGCCACTAGGCTTACAACTGGGAGAACGTCGAAGGAACACCTTCCGCAACCCGTGAAGATACCCAGGGGCGCTTCCACGAAAGCTTTCGCCCTTCCGAAACGAATTGTTTGCCTTCAGCCAAGTTTCGCAAGTCTACTTACTTATTGAAGGCCCTTTACTATTGTGGGCATTCCAGCGGTCATTTAGATCTGACCTGGTGCTGTACCCGATGTGACACAACTCTTCATTCAACCTGAAGGGATGTGACATGCATTGACGAGCACTGGAACTGAAGCATATTCGGACCATCCCGTATTAGTGCAGGCGGTGAATACTAGCTATGGGCCTCAAATGGACAAGCTTCCTTCTATTTGCTTAAGCCCCCGTGCCAAAAACATAATTTCAAGTAGTAGTCATAGATCCCCTGTACAACCAACAGGGGCAAATAAAACTGATAGATTCCCTGAAAAACCAAGAGGGGAAAAAACATGACTGTGGCTCAAATAAATGAGCCAAAATGGCACCTTGCCAAATGGAACCAAAGACTAAAACCTGCGTAACCCCGTAACCCTAGGTCTTTAAGTTTGAGCAACCCCAGAGTCTTTAGCACATGGAAGCTTCTTTGGTCCTCCAAGTCCCTGACGATGCTCTTGGCATCCACCGTGACAGCTCCCGAGAAGCCAGGCACCTCGCGCCCAACGTGTGCGACTGAAATGAAACCAGCTGAGTAGCCTAGATGGGTGGATGCAGCCTAGATGGATGGATGGATACAGCCTGAGTTATTATTAAAATTAGATAGATGGATGCAGCCTAGATGGGACTGGCAAGATAGAACAAGGCGAACACTAGAACTGAAATGCATCTCCTTTCAAGCTAATACTGATTCGAGTCAAAAGCAAACCCGGCATTAAAATGGTCGGTCCCCAGAACCATGTAAAGAAGTAAAAAGTGGCTGCGCCCAGTTCTGGGTGGGATTCTGCCCCTACTAATTCTGGCGGCCGCAACTATTCTGCCTGGGACTGCCCCGTACTAACCTTCATCTACAAGGATTGAGCAGCAGAATGGGTGCGCCTGTTTTTACCAAGTAGAGAGGTTAGAATAAGGGCACCCGTTTTTCTGTAGTCCATTTTAGTAGGGGAACCCTCCCCCAAAGAAGGGTAAAAGGGGAAATACTGGGAGACCTAGTTTAGGTGGGCTTGACAAGAATTCAATGGGAAACCAAAGAAACATTTTGGGGGGGGTTCCCCCGACATCGGCAAACGAGCCCACATCCTGTTCTCACCGAATGTGTGTGTTTGTGTGTGTGTTTTGTGGTTTTGTGTTTTGATCTGTTTGGGGGAAAACCAACAATCTTTTGGGGGCCCTGAGTCATTTGAAGAGAAAATAATCTGTGTAGAAGCTTGGCAAAGAACAAACGCCCCTAAACACGGCAAGGCCGAAATCAGCCGCGCCTCAAGATCCTCTTTGGTGCACAGCCGGTGGAACTTTGGCAGAACCTTAAGGACAAAAACCAGCAGCAAAGCTGGTTTTAATCTGGCATGAGTTGCACTAACTAAGCACTGGACGATATGCATGGCCACTGTTCCGAGAAATTTTGAAATGATCTTTGCATGTAGTCGTGGTTGCTGTCTTGTTGTTTGTCTGGTTCGGCATGTTCAACTCCCTTGTAGGTTTGCCAAGATGAGATCAGCCGAGCTACTCTTTCCAATATCGGTCTGAGTCTGCCAGATGTCTCTTCTTTCCTCGCTTGCACAGAGGACCTGGAAAGAAAATCTTCACTAGCCTATTGGGGGGTAGGACAAAAAATGGGAACCTAGACCCTCAAATTACTCTTCAAAAAAGGGAGTTCACTCACAAATTTGGGGCAATACCCCATTCTTAAGGGTAGTTTGAGGGTCCTGGAACATCACCATTTCTTAAGGGGGGGATCTGAACATGTAAAATTACATTTTGAGCTTCCTGCTCCAGCTTTTTGGCAGGCTCAAGCAAAAGCCACAAGGCTTACAGCTTGGGTCAAAAGCCGCGTGTCTGTTCCCGCAGCTCATGGAGGGCGTCGTAGAACATCCGGTGCAGAGAGTTCACCGTCACCTGAAAGGTGTCTGCGCGCGCCACCTATAGCCTGGCACCCATAGGCCTCCTTTTCACACAATAAAAGGGTTTCCCTGCTAAATGAAGCTTGCAACAGCAAACAATTCTGTTTAGGGGACTGTCAAGATGTGTTTTCCTCGTGGTTTCCCTTTAACTAAGAACGGGGTATCGAGCCTCAAAAAGACACTCTCACATGTGACACGCAAAATGCCCCACGTCCAGCACGCCGAATCCTGCCCGCATCTCTCATTTGCTCTCGGCCTGGTAGCCGTGCTCCAGCAAGTCATCCAGGTCCCTCTTCTTCCTTCTCTCAGCTTTGGCCACCTGGTCTCTGAGGCTCATGCGACAAAAGATCAGGAACTGCCATCCTTTTTTCAAATCAAGTCAGAAGGAGGCCGAAACAAAAATCGCAGGTCGCGCTTGGTTGTCTTCGCCCTTGCCTGGCCAAAGCACAATATGGCCCTTGGCCCGCCTCGATATACCAGTCGATCTGGGTAAGCGTCCACATGGCATCTGCAGCCTAGGCGAATCAGCCACTCCGCCAGTCAGTCAGGGATTTGCATGATTCCCTAGGTTAAACGGGCTCCCTGAATCCAGGGGCTGTCCGTTTTAAGATCCCCCGCTAACAGTGACTAACTTGTAGTGGGTTAAACGGAAATCTAACCACTAAACACTAAAAGGCTAAAAAGCTAAGGGTATGGCTGGGAACCACCAAGGAATGAGTCACAAGCTGGACAAATAAGTCTGGACCCTACTCCTAGTGAAGCCTGATCTACCAGCAAGTTGGGACGCTCCCATATGGAATCACCCAAGTGTACGACGGCCATGCAAGGACTGTGACATAACTGCACGTGCCGGCGCCAGATCATCAGCAGCCAAATTGCTTCCTCGTCCAATGCTGTTTGGACCCCTTGAAAAGAGCTCTTCTCAGGTTAACACAAGTTTGAAGGAGCAAGACTCTCAATTCTTGGCAGAAGCTCGTGGTTTGCAGTGGTGCAAAGACTTGGAATGCTGCAGAGCCTTTTTCCCGTCCCATCTAAGGACCTTTGCCTCCGCATCCCATCCGGCATGTCGCCGGGCCTTCCCGTTGGAAGTTGCAAAGCGACCAAACGGACATGTGTCCGGCTTGGGCGCGTTCCCCAAAAAAAGAGGGAAGCAATGTTTGCTTGCCCTGCCCTCGTTTTCACATGCTCAATGTGCGAGCAAATGATGAGGCCAACTGGACGCTGAGTTCATCCATGCAAGTGAAACACCTGCCCAACGGCAAGTCAATGCTCAATAAGACATTTACATTTTGTTGGCACAAATCGGAAGCGCTAAGCTTGCTAAGCTCAGCCCGAAGACAAGGGATGTGCTCAGGGCGCCATTCGCGATGCCTTCATTATCCAAGACAAAGGTGGTGGTTGTCACAGTAGTGACCTCAGCTGCCCAGTTCGGACCCGCGGGTGAAAGGTGATCACCTTTTGAGGCCACGACCAAAACATGGATCGACGAGGGGAACCCAAAAGGCCAAAAGGTCGACTCGCTTCGGCAAGTGGAAGGAATCAACCGGGGTCTTGGGAATGAACCAGAGGATCCCCCTACCCAGACCTCAAACTACCAGATTTTGAGACCCCAAACACCTGCGGGGTGTCTAATGGAGGGGTCTGGGTCTTCCAGCAGCCTCTGGGTAGAATCTAAATCAAGGAAACCGCAAGGTCAAAAAAACGTTGACTCACCTTTGGCAAGTGAGTCGCAGTTCTCGTGGTCGTTGCGGTCCCTCCATACACAGAGAGCTCATCGAAGCACGCACCGGAATTGGCCGTGACGATCCGCACGGCGGTCGCCAACACTGCGCCAAACTCGAAGGAGTAAAACCCCGCACCCGACCGCACGAAGCTGCGAAGGCCGCACCAGTCACCTGGTGTAGCTGACAACAACTCTAGCCCAAAAACCTAAATATGTGGGTCTTTGACCCAAGGACCCTAGATGATGAGGTCTTTGGCCCCTACAACAACATTCATACCCTTGCGGTTTTCCTTTCGGAACACCACACAGCTAGTCAGGTAATAAAGAAAATCAGTGCCCAACCCTGCCTTCAGGCGTGTCGTAACTTGCATTGGCCGCCACGGTGTATTGAAAGGCGTTAAGCCCCTCGATGCGATCCACATTTCCAATCCCCAGACCATTGCGAGACACTCGAAAACCCACAATCCAGACAGGGCCCGGGAAGCCTATGCCTACAAAGTGGCTGCCATTGTAAGGCGCCCCTGGTATCCAGGAGCTGCTGCTGCCTCACTTCAACGAAAATGACAGGTGAATGTTTTGGAGCCCTGACTCAAACTGGGCCCACATGTTTGCCAAAAAGACATGGTGTATGTGTCGGAGCCATGACAAAACGTGATATGCTTGCCACCAACTTTCCACATCCACGTTGCCGTAGAGGCCGTCGTTGATGTTATTCAAGCAGTGGCCTCCGGTTCCATAGTCCTTCCCCTCCCCGGCGCCGCTTCTGTCGCAGGCCACTTGCAGCGAGCCCGAGCCGAAGGGCACGCCCCCCGCCGCCTGCGCGGCCACGTTGACGCTGGCGGTGGGACCTGTGAAGTCGAGGCTCGGCCAAGAGACGCTCGTCACGTAGGGGAGTTGGCAAAAGACGCCGGCCGCCCCTTCGAGCCCCACCAGGACCAAGCGAAACCGCATGGCTGGGGCTCAATCAAGAACTGGGACGCGCAGTCCGAGAGTGGGCTAAAGCAATGGTTGGCCTTAGCGCTGTGTGTGTGTGCTGCCTTGATCAAGTGCTTGACACCATGCGTTGAAAGTTACAAAAGGTGTCCCAGGCAGTCTGAAGAGATCAGCAACCAAAATTGCAAAGGTGCTAACATTAAAATGGAATGAAGCTATGGTTTGCTGATTGGGAGGCATGCCAGCATCCCAGGGGTCAAAGGGGCAAACGAAAGAGTGGGCAACATAAGGCAGCACAACTAGGCGGTAAACGAAGAACCACTACGCGCGCTGTCCGCACGCCAAGCCTTTGTTGGAGCCGTTCAAACGGCTGCAAGCGCACAAGTGGCCCATGAGGCTTCCAGGAATTCCATCTCTCACAGGCTGGCGGGCCCAGACCAAACCCCGCAGCTATCATGCCAGCTCCAATGGCTGCTGAACCCGCGGACCCGCGGGCCCCCGGAACCAACATCTGGCAACGTTGCGCTTACCGCTGCCTCAGCAAAACAGCGGCAAGTGCCCCCCTCCAAGCCAACTCTTCACACTTCCAAAGACCTTTGTGGCAGGACGCCGCAGGTAATCAAGCAACATCAACCCTTCGAGACAAGGGGCAAGCCTAACTATGTCGCCCCAATTCTGCCTAGATGCTCTTCCCTCCCACTCAGCCCGCCTGGAGTTATTTCAGGGCCTCCAACAGTCCTGCTCCCACTTTTGCTTTGTCTTGCTTTGGTTCTGCTCTAACAAGCGACACCCATCACCCGTGGTTTGTTTTGTGCGACTGCCCACTGCTTCGGTGCCCCGTCGCGCATCAAGTTATGCACTCCAAGCGCTGAAGCGGAGAAAGAAGCTAGAGAAGAAGAGCCTGGAATTCCAAGATGACCTTCTGACCATATTTTTGAACGCCTAGGAGCTCATGTGCCAAGCTTCATGTCTTGACCAGAGAAGTGTCCCAGAACTAGTTGCCTGGAGGCCAAAAACTGAGAACCCGCGATCCCAAACATCAGCCGCTGCCGCCCTGGTGCCCTCGACGATGGGGGAGACGTTTCTTTTTTGCGCGCGATCCAAGGCTCGATTCAAACAGAGTCTCACTTCCTGAGTGGACTGGCCAAAAATAAAGAGTCCAAACTTTTCGTTTGCCACTGAAATGGTAACCCGAAAAGTGACTAAAGTCCATGAACTCAGGGAAGTGAGAATCTTGGTGAAGCATGAAGCTTCAAAAAGTTGACGGAGGGCGCTGATGAACTCAGGCTCGGTGTCCCATTACCATTGAACTGCTGAACGCTTGGCCGGATACCTCAGCCGTGTGCAAACCATCTTCAAACAATAGCCCTTCCTCTGCAACGGGATTCTTCAATCTTTGACCAGGGTCTGATACAAGGACGATAGTCCGGCGGCCAAAACCCCATAAGGTTTGAGACCGGGGGTAACAGACCTCAAGCCCTCCTGGTTTCTATGCCAGAAACGTCTGTCGGGCGATGGGCGGGACCGAAGCCTGGACATCCACTAGCTTCCATTGTTGGTTCAGACCCCTGGAAAAATATGTCCAGTAGTGATAAATTCTTTCTAAAACCAACAGGAGCAAAAAAACAAAAACAACTTAAGCAAATGGAAGCTAGCTCGTCCCACGCCGCTCCCAGAAAGAGCCCACGGGCTACAGCTACGGCGCGCTGATCGATCAGAGCGGCTAGACGCCACTCCATCGGGGGTTCAAACGGCTAGAGTCGGGTCCTCAAAACTTGCTAAAATTATGACCACCAACAAATATATACATATATATATATATATATGGTCATGAACTACCGTAGATGAGGGCTTGTAGTGCAGGAAAGGTAGTTCTTGGGGGGGGGGAGCATATACATATATATATATATATATGTATACTTGCCTGCTCAGTGGAAAACAAAGGGAACCCCAAAAAAGCCCAAACAAATAAAAAGGGGGAACTAATTCTGGGGAAGAAAAAACACATGGTGATTCTCGTAAAGTCAAGGAAGTGAAGAAACGTGTTTGGCCTCCTAGTCATGAATGTCCCGCTCTGCAACTGAGACTTTGGGACACTTTTGGGACTGAAGCTGCTTCCGGCTCAAGAGATTCGTGGATGGACTTGTTGCCAGCGTCGTTGATGGGCGTGTCGCTGATGGGCGTGTCGCTGATGGGCGTGTTATTTGCGAGGCAGCGGGGGCAGGAGATGCTGACTTTGTGTGACCTGGCCGAATCAGCTCTGGCATTGCCGGCCAACCGGCTTGTGGAAACGCCTATGGTTTGATCCCTTGCCAACAGTTTAAACTGTTTGCGGGATTATCAGAATTCCCTCAACACTCTGTCTAGTCTGAAGGTATGGCAAGGAACCGCAGAATATTCTGGGTCATCTTGACAGGTAGCCGGCACGGTCGTTGCGTTTTAAACATCTTGCAACCCCGGCCTTCATGGGCCTGCCAGAAGGTACCCCGCGTCATTCATGAAGGGGGCCCGATCGGATCCTCTCGAGATGGTGCAGCGGTATGCCAGCCTGGGATTCTGTGACCTCCTTGGTCAAAGTGCCAACCAAACTCCTTCGGGTTTTCCTGAAAAGGAGGCCAGTGTCTGCTTGTTTAAACACATTTTGCCCGTGCCATCCTGAAGGTAACATCGTTGGTGAGGCATGGTCGCTCCATTGGGCGAGTAAGGGAAGCCCGCAGCATAGGCCCCAGCGCGAGTAGATCCTACAAAGGAAGCCGCCGCTTGCAATGCAGGCGCAGTCTGTGAAGGGGGCACAGCTGGGATTGCAGCACGCAATGCTGTGTTCGCTTTCAATTACTTGTTGCTGGCAGCATAAAGGGAAGGGGGCGTTCCATTGTTCCATCCACTAGGTATCCCACATCCGCGGAGGCAAACGCTAGCAAGGCCGCGCCACGCGCGTGCACATCTGGCTGATTGCGTTGGCCGTCATGCTCATGGGAGTACCATCAGGCAGGCAACCGAAATGACAAAGAGCGTCGAGCCGGATCATCGCAATACGAAGTTCCCGTCATGGGTCTGCTGTCTGTCAAGTAGCCAGCATCAGTACATGCGAAGTCAGCACAGGCGTGGAGTAGTCGAACATGATGCCATGATGCACCACGCCCATGCAGCAGCAACTGGCGTTGCCGCTATTGCCGAGACGGCACGAGCTGGCGTGCTTGATGCTGGCATCGGGGATGGCAAGTAGAGAATATGGCATTTCTTTAGGTGCATCCAAGAGGCCCCAGGCACCCACGCCAATGACTCATGCAATCATCTTTAGAATGGGACCACACACACACATGCGTCTGGTGGAAAATCTCCGTTGCGCAACCGCTTTGTGGGGGCTCATATCAATTCTCAGTTGAGTCCCCCAGCATGCTTTGGGGGGAAGGCTCCCCCCTCCAAAGGCAGAACCTTTTAAACACTCCCGCGCAAGCTCGTGTCATGTCCAGTTACTGCAAAACAATAAACTGCAAAACAATAACCATATCTTGGCTGTCAAAATGCAGGGTTGGCCATCTTCATCTAAAACCTATAATAACTGGCAATATGAACTTCAACGACTTGGATCATGCATGCTTCTGCTTCAATGACTGCATGTAACGCCAACATACGCCAAAGACACACACACACACATTCATGTGTTTTCATGTTTTAGGCACCCCTCCGAACCATTTTGGCATCGCTTCCCTTTGAAGCTATCCATGACAAAAGGGATGATTTCACCTTCATTTGCGAGTGGACGGAAAATAGGAAAACAAACGGCTCAGAGTTTAAATCACTTTGTTTTCAACAAATAAGATTATTAAACTAGTGTTAATCAAAGTTCAGTGGTCATAGAATTACCACCCTCTCAATGGCCTGACTGGTTCCCGTCCCGACTGGTTCCCGACTGGTTTGAACGTGGAAACCATCAATTGTCGCGTCTGGGGCCGAGTTGCATTGATTAACTCACTGTTTGCGTGGATTGGCAAAACTAATCAAACTTGTCGTTTGCCACTAAAATGGATTTCCAAAAAGTAAAAAGTGCAGGAACTCGGTCAGTAGGTTCATGTGGAGCTGGGGTCGCTTGCTTTGCTCACTTGCCCAGAAAACCTGGAACAGAATGTGATGGCCATTTGGAGTTAGGACAACGGGAAGGAAACCCCAAAGGTTTCAAGCGTGGGTTCCGGCAACCAGAATCATGATAGCACAAGGTGGCTTTTCGATCACACATACACAACCCTTAGCATCCCATACGGCCACGGGCTAACCAGGACTTGAGTAATGGAAATTAGTAAGTGTTCCCAACATGGAACCCTGGTACATGCAAAGGACTAAAACCAGCGGGCCAATTCCTGGTTCCATTCTGGCCCAAACCCAGTTTGTGAATAAATTTTGGGGCGATTCCCCTCACCCCTCCAAAAGTGGCCTGAATCCCCGCGGAGAAAAACAAAGAAGAAATGGACACCCCCCCAATTAAACATACGGGGGTTTACTCATCCGGGGTCAACATGAATAGTCCTAACTCAGTTGCCCAAAGCGAATCCAGCCTTTTGTTCATTTGGCTTCCAGGTGACCTGTTTTTTTTTCTTCTCTGGGTTGGCCCCGACCTGGGTATATTCATCCGGGGTCATAACCACCCCACGAACGAGGCTGAGCTCGCAGCCGTGCCAGACTTGGCCAAAACCATCTCCTCGCCGATGAGCAGTTGCAGCGGGTGCGGCAGATCCTGATGCTTCGCCTCGAGACCAAAGCGTCCTCTTTGCGTTTCTCCCCCTGAAGAAAGCTAGGTCCTCCAGTAGAGAGGTTAGAATAAGGGTACCAACTCTTTTCTGTAGTCTATTTTAGTAGGAGAATCCCCCCCAAAAAAAATGAAGGAAACGGCCATGGGTCAAAATCCAAATCGTACCCCCAATGAACATCCCAATCCAACCACTAAAATAGGTTCTAAAATGGGTGGTGAATTCACCTACCCCCAGCACCCAAGGCCGAGGGTGGTCCAGTTGTACCAGCAGGCTCTTGTGTGAGCCATTTTGGGTACAAAAATGTTTGGAGGGTGCTGGTCGGTTCCCTTTAAAACCAACAGGGGGAAATAAAACACATATTCCTTTCAGCAAATGGATTCAAGGTTTGGTGAGCCAAAATAATTGCCATGTTCATGTTGATGTGGGCTTGTCCAAGGTGTCACTTCTTGAATACCCCAAGGTAGACTTAAACCCAGGGGTAGTTGATGGGGAACCCCTGGGTTTAAGTCTACCTTGGGGTAGTCAAAAGTACAACCCTGGGCGTGTCACTCGTTTTAGGGAATCAACCCAACAAAAATGTTGGGTTTCCTTTTGGGGTGCCTCTAAAACCAGCCAGTCCATCGTGCTCAAGTATATCTTGCTCCGTCTAGATTGCTCATATCAAGTTGTTCCGCGCGTGTTTGGGATCATGTTTCATGCCGGACCTCCCGTAAAGCAGTCAGACCGCCTCAACAAGTTCAATTATTGGGATTTGAAGGAAGCAACAGCAATCCAAAAGAAAACCGAGGGGTTATTCAACATTTAGGTGGCGCACCAGTTCAGAAGGTCCATGCTGAAATCAGATAACAGAACCAAAGGGGAAACCTAAAGCAGACATGCCTTGCAGCATTCGGATAGTCTTTTTCGTGATCCAATGAATGTCATTGCATATACAAAGAAACACACCTTGGAGGAACCTGCACGCAAGAGTACATGTTTGGGGGATGTCAAGCAAGGAGATGCCTCACCTACTGCTCACATCACCCAAACACAAATCAAACACTGGCATTCAAGGGCCCGAGGGCCCGCCGCGGGGTTTCTTCGGGGAAAACGCGCGCGGCCTGGCCTTCTCCCAGGTCTTCTTGAGCCTCAAGTCACCGACAAAGAGCATCTTCACTCGGCGGCGAAATCTGCTAAGCCCTGCTAAAAATAACTAACCTTTAGGAATTTAATTCGGAAAACCCCATTAGTTGGATCAAAAAGTTGAAGTCCTAACATCCCTTGGCAAAATGCACCAAAGTTCATTCACCACCCCTGGGCCCAAGATCTTATCTAAGGTTCTTGGGCTAGGCCGTCTGAAAAACTTGGGGGGTCCGCGGTGAGCGGAGCGTAGGGTGCCTTCAATCGAGGCTGAACCTGCCAAAAGTTGGGAAAGTGGGGCGGAACTGGACCTGCAGCCAATTGGAGAAGACCCAAGTGCTCGGTTTCCCCTCGAAATCCCCCGAGGGGCCACGCCATCCCGATTAGTCTGCACCAGGTTTGCGCAAGCTTTCAGAGGCCGAAAATATTCAAGGAATTGACAAACTGGTGCCCGACTGGGGCTATCTCCGAATCTCTGCGAAAATAGTTTGTTTCAACATAATGTAGTCTTCCGGGGTTACGTTTGCTGCGTAGCCACCCCCCCCCCCGGCACATTTGGCCGTGCCGCCGATCTGGCCCGGACTTGCCGCACCTCCTCTGCAAGGTAGCCTCGGCGTAGTCCAGGCGGGCGGTATCCGCGATGTCCTGCCGAAAAGCTGACAAAGGGCGCTAGGAAGAGGGATGGCTCAAGTCAAAGCCGCCAGTTTTTTTCTGGAAAGGAACCGCCCCGAAAACAGGGAGCACCCCTCCAAATGCTTGACCCTCTGAGGACTCGCATGGAAGCTCCCAGACCTCTGTGGAACTAAGCCTTCCAAAGTGCTGGGAGCTTCCAGGTTCGTCTCGGGCAAGGGAGCTAACGCCAGTCAATCGGCCAATAGACTCAAGAATGAGAAGGTGAGAAGGTCACCACGTGGTTAAATTCGTGGAAACTACCCGTGTGCAACAACTTCGCATCCGGCCAGCCTTCAGCAAAGGTCGCAACTCCGCGATGCGGCCATGCAGTTCCCAAAGCGATTTTGCGTCCGCCGCCGACGCAGGCCGCTGCAAAGCCACCAGCAGGATTTCTAAGGTCAGCTTCGGCAACCGCTCCTGACAGTAGGCGTAGAAAACCAAATGCAACAATAAGCACGACAAGGGCGCCATCAGAAAGAAGCCACAATGCCGTGCGCGACCAGCAAAGCAAGGTGAGAGAAAATAAACAGCCATCAAGAACCCTCGGGACATAGGACCAGCTCTAAAACCCATTGATGCCGGGAGGTCATCCCCAACACCTTGAAGTGGAGGTTGGTGTACCCTCCGTTTCCTTTTGCCTGGCCCATGAAAGTCCACCCAGGGCTCCTTGCAAGTGCCAAGGAAGCCAAAAAGCGTTGACAAGACGAAGCCCCGCCAGCCCGATTTTTCGGTGTGCTTTTTTGAGGAGAGCATGGCCACTACCTTACATTTGTTTCAACCGAGTCAAAGCGCAACATAACTAAAATAAGGAATCCCCAAGCAACCTATGCCGCACCTTTTGGCTTGTAAGGTCGCTATGTGCCCATGCTCAACATCCCCAACTCCGAGCATCGCTTGAGTGGACCGCAACTGGTTGCATGGCTGTTTCTGCGATCTCTGTTTGTTTCGGTCCTCCAGTAGAGAGGGTAGAATAAGGGTACCCTTTTTTCAGGACGTCTATTTTAGTAGGGGAACCGAATCTCCCAACCAAAAAAGAAACGGGTGAGAAAGCTGGGGGAGCCTGTTGGGTAACACCCACATCTGCGGTTTGTTGGGTAACACACCCACCGACGGTTGCAGATTCCGCGCCTGCTTCAGGCCGCACCGCTCCAACAGCTCCAAGGCCTTCTGTGGCTCACCCAAAATCGATGCCGCGGCGGCGGCCGGCAGCGGCTGCCTTGCTTCGAACTTCGGACGAGTTCGACCGCCCGCGGCCCGCTGGCCTGCTGCATGCGCCAAAACGAGAAAAATCAACCCCTCCAAGACCTCAGCCAAAGATCGCTGACGAAATGGCAATCAACTAGACATTACTATGTTGCTTTTTGGTCCTGGGGGAGCTTAGTCAGTCTTCCGCTGGCTTCCTTTCAAAGTGCTAACCTGTAAAGCGGTAGTTGCCTTGACACATGCCTAAAGCTGTGTATCGATACATGCGCCTATACAGGTACATGCATGTGCTTTACACAAGTCGCTCCAAATGAATGCCCCCCACCAGATTGCCATGCTACGGAACTACGCCTGCGTGCTGTGTTGAGCGCATGTGCATGCATGCATGAAGACAAGTATGACCCGCGAAAAGTGGCAGTCCCCAATGCCACAGTGCCACTCCCACACGCTGCTTGGTCAACGTTCAACCCCTTTTGTCTTTCCTTAAGCTAGAGGCAATATGCTGTTTCATCCATATCGTCTTTCCTTTTGTCTTTGTTTTTGATCCATATGCTCTTCCTTCCTCGTTTCATTCAAGGGCAATATACACAATGTTTCTTCGTTCATCATCTGGCCATGGGTCAAAATCCCGGTTAGCCCCCAGTGAACATCCCAATCCCCACTAAAATAGACTAAAATGGGTGGTGAATTCACCTACCCCAAAATGGGATCCCAATACAGTGTTGACCCACAGCCATTTTACCTAGCGGCAAAGACGTAAGATGCTCCAAACAACGTGGGCCCACCGGCCAAGGGACTCGCACTGCAGGAGCTGTTCGCAGATCTGCTCCGCGTCCGCAACCTCCGCGAAGTAGATGAGGGCCTGAGTAGAATAGCAGGGATCCTTACATTATACACCTGAACATTGCCTTGTATATGGCGGGTTCCCTTTCTTTTGGTGGAAAAAGCCATGTTTCAAATGGGCAAAAATTATCTCTTAAGGAGCCCTGAATAAGGCAATATTTTTGAGGAAAAACGCTCGAAGCAGGAAAAAGTGTACGTTTACCATATTTTGGTGACGACCCCTTGTTTTTGCAATACGTTTGGACTAAGGGCAGACATTTAAGTAACGACGGGTGCTCCAGGTGGACACTACTGGGCCTTGTTTCTAGCCCCGTTTCCCGTATGTCCTACATGTAAAATGCTTAGTTGTTTGGGGGGGTGGGTTCCAGGGGCGTGTGTGTGTTTGTGTGTGTGTGTTGCTTCTGTGACTCGGGGGGCCCCAACGGGTGGCTTGGATGGGGAGTTCAACCCCTGGTTCTCGTAGAGGGTTAGTACATGCTTGGTTGCAAGCCAACCCCTCTGCAAAAAGCTGAACTTTTTTTGTGGGTTTAGCGCCAAAAAGTCAGTCTAAAAATCCAACCCAAGAGCAGTCGAGAATGGGACACCTATCCAAAGCAGCACGTAGAGGGAAGCCACAGGGTTGTGGGATCACCCGGGCTTTATCCACACAGTACAAGGGTTTTCTCCCCCTGCTGGGGAATCAGCGTTTCCCACAGCCCTGCCCTGTGGCGCAAAATCGGGCCCGTTGGTCCACCCCTCACCTGGAACCTCAGCGGCCATGGGATTAGGAAGAGCTCGCTTCGCACAGAAGTGCAGTAGCTTCAACTACTCGCTCGCTCGCTCTCGCTCGCTCGCTCGCTCCCTCACTCACTCACTCCCTCCCTCGCTCGCTCGCTCGCTCGCTCACTGACTCACTCACTCACTCCCTCACTCCCTCGCTCGCTCGCTCGCTCACTCACTGACTCACTACTCACTCGCAAAGCGAACTTGTCAAACGCTTGGCTGCCATCAAGGCAAAACCCTGCCGGTACAGCCTTTGGTTTTCACAGCCGTGCCAAACAACTGGCAAAGCCGAGCAATCCCTTCAAAGTAGAAGTCTCACGTTCTGGCATTTGTCTTTTCCTTCGCATTCGCCCCCCCCCCCCCCCAACATGATAAGTGCTCCCCCTCCCCCAACATGACAAGTGCTTTGTTTTGGGCGCCAGACCAACCACAACACTCGAGCCTGTTTTTTCCGCCGTTGCCCAAGCGGCGGCTCAACGGGCCCTTCCAGCCAGGCAGCGGTGCTGGGGTCCGGCATCTTGTGCCTGAACTCCGCCAAGAACTGGCGATAGCTCCTAAGGCGAAGGAACCGGTCCTAGGACCGGGTCCTCCAGACAGGTTAGATAAGTTGGTACCCGACTTTTTCTGTCTACAGAGCTACTTTTCCCTTGAATGCCATTTGCTGACGACCACTTACACACACACAAAAAAGAGAGCGAGAATTGAAGGTTCACCAACAAACTGAGGTGGTCCCTACTGATCAAGACACCACGTAAGTGAGCAGCGCTGTTAACTTTGGATTCATCCTGGCCATCGGCTTGAGTCACAGCTGGTTCCTCGTTTGTTGGGAATTGCATTCCTCTTAGTTGTACTGCTCAATCCAAACTAAGCATTACACTGACATGTTGGAGGAAAAAGCTGCAGATGCAAAAATGTCTTTCCTGCTCTCTTTTCGGGCTTTGGATGGATGGCAGTTTCATTGGCCTGTTAAACTTGACAGGGCTCTCGCTCTAAGAGTCAAGGCCATTCTTATGACGGTCACCGCAGCTTGCTTGACCATCGCGTGTAGAATGGCGATGGTTCCCAATGGTTCCAGGGAAAATTATTCAAGGAGACGTCCCACGGCCCTCAAGAGGATACCCTTTTTGTCCGCGTTGCCATGGAACCCACCAGAGAAATAGTCCCTCTTAGCACAAAATTGTCCTCCAGGACCCCCCTGTGAGGTTCTATGTTCGTGGATGGGAGGGTAGATTGGAAGATGACTTTGGGGGGTGACGACCCCGTTGCTTCAAAAAAAAGACTGCGTCCGAGTCTCTCCCTGCTCTTTCTTGCCAAACCAAAGGCCTCAAGAACCATCTTGCACCGCTCGTCGCCTAGCGGCTGAGATGCTGAGCGTGGGTCGCAGAACCCCACAGATTCCGCGGAGCTTCGCAACATGACGTGCGACGGCACAGTTGAAACCTAAGTTCCAGACCCCGTTTTGCAGAGTACCCACTTTAGGGGGGAAGACCCCTACAGTGCAACAGCCTTAACCGGGCTGCCCTCAGATCCTCTGCTAAAAGCTTAACTTTTAGTGGGTCAAATCGCAACCCCCACTCAACACTAAAAGTAAAAGTCTACAAGGCTAAGGAACCGGATGGCTGGGAGCCACCAAGCTAAGAATGCGAGGCCGCCTTTCGCCTGCCCTCCTTTCCGCCAAGCTACTGTTGGATGGCAGCAGCTGCATGCGCTTGCGCGCTGCCTCGTCAAAGCGCTCCAGCCCTGCCAGCGCAGGGGGTTGTATCCGCCCATCAGCGTGGGAAGCACTTCTCACACGGAGCGGCGATGGAACATATTATGGGTCTGGGTCAAAATTAAACCACCCAAAAACCGCAGATTTGAATATTTTTGTTCCATTTACCACTGGAGGGTCCCGGGGTACCTATTTTTGACCCACACGCTTCTGAATTCCGGGAGCCTCTTCAGATGAACAAGAATATTGGGCCCTGGGCCGTTTGAAAGGTAAACCAAAGGGAAACCGTCATCTAGACATGCGTGAGTCAGAGCAGGGCTCTCCCAAAAGTTGGTGATCCGGCTGGCTTCCTTTTCAACCAACCTGAAAAAAAGGCTTGCCATCAAAAGCTAACACGCAAACACACACACACACACAGACACACAAACACACAGACACACCGAGACACAGAGACACAGAGACACAGAGACACAAACACAAACACGCGCATGCACATGCACATGTTGTGGATTACCCCCAATTTGAGACACATCTCCGGAAGTTGTGCAGGGACACGTTGAAGCGCTTCCGGAATCTCGAAAGGCGAAGGCCGGAGTCAGGACGCGCCTGCCTCTTCGGGTTCAACAGAAAGCGTGCGACTTGGACCACTGGGTATTTGGGAGTGGGTCGAAAACCGGTAGATGAAACTCTGGTAAATGGAAACAAGGACTAAAACCTGCGGTCCCCTGGTGGTTTACTCTTGACCCATACCCACTTGATGGTATTTGGGGGACAGTCGTTGGTAAGTCATAAGAAGCCGTGGTCGGCAACAAAAGACAAGTGCCATTTTGCCAATGCAAAACACAAGGCAAAAACAGAAGGCATTCGTGAGATGCCTCCTGATTGCGCGCCGCCCGTCCTGGCCTACCAAGCACCTCACTTCCAAGTCCACATCCTGAACTGGCAGTTGCTGAAGCAGCTGGTAAGCCTGTTCGAAGTCCTGCGAGGAAATGTGGCCCAAAGGATGAGAGAGACCACGAGAGAGAGAGAGAGAGAGAGAGAAAGAAAGAGAGAGAGGAGACTAGAATGCTTGCCAACCTTGTCGTCAAGCAAGCCCTGCACCTTCCACAGACCTGCAAGGTCGGACTTTGGGTCACACCCCCAGTCCGATGTTCAAGGGCTCAGCACCTGATTCGATGGAATCAAAAATGCCTCCGTCCCGCAGTTTGAGGTTATCCTCGTTTTGGAAAAGTCCACTTCTTGCCTGGGTTACAGCAGCAAAGCAGGCAGGCCCCTCTATGAATCGTGCGCCCATCTTGCCCTCGCGCAAAGTCCTTGTTGTCCACCAGGCAAGGCACTGCGCTCTCAACATCCCCGTCCTGAGCTTGACCCCAGGAAAAGCGGGTCAAGCGTTGCCGGCCCAGCGCTTTGCTGCCACTTGGCATAGTGATTGTTTGAGGGTGCCACCTTTGGGCCCCCCGTTTTTGACACACACCCATTTGGCTGTGGGTCAAAACCCCGTACTAAAATGGGTGGTGTACCTATCCCAAAACCGCGCGGCCTGCAGGAAGAAGCCGGCTGCCGCCGAAAAGTCTTTCAACTTTCGCGCCAGACGACCGCACTCCTGGCGTCTGAGTTTACCATCTGTGGCTCTCAGGCGGACACGGGCTTAGATCTGCTCACTCAGAGAAACTTCTGAGGATGTACTTCTAGGTCCTCCGGTAGAGAAGTTTGAATAAGGGTACCAACTTTTTTCTGTAGTCTATTTTAGTAGGGGAACCCTGCCAACCAAAAAGGTTAGTAAAAGGGCACCTAGCTGGGGTACCTCGACTTCAAGGGGGTCAAAAAGGGGTCGAAGTAGGTACATCGTCGCAAGGTAGTTTGACCTTTCCTTTGTGCAAATATCATGACCATGCTGCCGTAGATTCGCTTCATGTGCAGCAGGTAAACCCACCATCAAGCGTGTAACATGGTTTGCTCCCAGTTGTCAAACACACTTCTAGGGAACATTTTCAAGCCAGTCGCATTTTCGTTACCCTCCCACCAGCTAACATGGAAGTGCACAGACCCCTGTAGAAAGACTACTTCTTCTTGGAAAGGGCCTTTGTGCACTTCCATGTTAGTTGGTGGGAGGGTACACATTGAAAACCGCGGGCTCGAGTTTGCCCATTGCATTCTCTCCGGTCAACCCACCTCTGAAACGAAACATGGAATTAGGATCGCAATTCCGGCGAGAAACACATAAAGAAGCATGTTGCTTGGGTATCATAGGATAGCTTTGTAATTCATAAACGAATGCCTCAAGTTCGAAGCACCTGTTGGGCGAGTCCTTCAACTTGCGGGGCACAAGCTGGAGAGCACCACCCCCTACAAGGGTTGATCTGTGACCAAGGGGTCAAACTGTCTCTTAAGAAAGTGGGAACGAACATCCTCTTGTTCCAACCGCTTTGAACGGCGCTTTTGCAGGTCAGAGGCTCAAGGAGCAACTCCCCTCCCCCTCCCGAGCCTCCCGCCATCTCCCGCCTGCCAGTCACCCAGGAGCTCAGTGACCCGCAGCTCGTCTTTCAATGCCCCGGCGCGGGCATAGAAGCCCCTGGCCTGCGCTTTGGCTTCATTGCGCCAAGGGACGAATTGCTCAAGGTTGCCAGAGGACCTGTTGCAGGTTTACCGAGAGGAACGCAGACCCAAGGGGCCAAGACCTCAATATCTAAGGCCTTTGGGGGGTTCAAATGCTTGAGGCAGTGTTAAGACAATAGCAGTTTCAAATTTGACGCAGTGAGACAAAAAAGAGTGATGTGACATTTGCGAACCTCAAGTTCGTGTACTGCCCCCGCACTACACATCCAGCGGACTAACAACACAACCAATTGTTAGTCGCACATGCTCCGAACCTCCACGCGGTGTGCCCCGGTAACTCACCCCTGTTTTTTTGTGGTTCACTCCTGAGTGTCCCCGGCAGTTCGTCTGGTTGTCTGATGGTCACCGGTGTTTGTCTGACAGGTCACATTGACGCAGTCAAAGCTTTGGTGTCCGCACGCAGTCGCACGGTAATTGATATAACGCACTTATAGGGGGGCGGACAATAACACAAAGGTCGAGCGTATACGCACGCATGGTCAGCCGTCATAGGGTGAGGCAAACGTCCTTCCTCTACAAGAGGTGGTCGGATTAACTCCGATCGACGGGGAGCAACGGGACGGGCGACTAGGTGTGGGGACTTGGGACAACGCTCACCTTGGGGACTCGGGGTGGCCCTGTCCTCTCCCCTCAACCTTCCGTTCCGGTAAGAGGCGGGTGGGCTCCGACTCTTCGAACTTTATGACGGGGGTCATCTTCGTGTACGGCAAAACAGACTAACCTTAGCCCCAAAAGGGTACAACCCATGGTTCTGCACACGTAGCTGTGCACATGCTCAAAGGGCCGGTACACGAGACAGAATGAAACGAAAGCGGACCTCACTCTCGAGCGTCACACACTGGGCCGCAGTAGGTTCTTCTCTCTTGTCTGGACGAACTTATGCTGACTCGCAGGTAGAAAGTCGTCAAACAATTCGACACAAACTTCGTGAACGACGAAAGCGGTTGGTTGGGCGGGGCTTGTTTCGTAAACGACAGGCCCGAACACGTAAAATGACGGGTCGGATCCGTATTGGGACGTGGAACGTGCGCAGGATGGGAGCGGTCGGGGGAGCAGTAGATCCAGCCATCAAACTGGCGCAGTTAGCGGAAGTGTGGGAACTTCGTGAATGGCAGGCGGTCTTGTTGCAGGACGTGAAGCTTGGGGCAAGTGGGAGAGAGAAACTGCGAACCAAAAAGGGGGAATGGAATATCATCCATCGGGGGAAAGTTGCCATTGCAAGAAACAGTGAGCTGACGCAGGTTTGGGAACAGGGGGGGTGTCAGGTGCACGTCGATGGACACGTAGCTGGCGCGTGGTGGTATCGTCTTGGACGCACGTGGTTCACATTTCGTGCACCCCCTGCACAAATTTGGGCTGACGTCCTCTGGCGTCGCGCGGCTTACCGCAAAGCCCAGCGTCCTTTGGCGCAGCACCCCGCACCGTGCACCCCCCCCATTTGGGTCGACGTCCTCTGGCATCAAGCGGCTTTCCGCAGGCCCGAGCGTCCTTTGGCGCCGCACCCCCGCACTTCCCCCTTTGCACTTTGCGCCGTCATGGTCGCGCACGGTCGTCGGTCCTGTCTGGTCCTTGTGCAAGCCCTGAGACGGGCGGCCGAGGCGGCGCAGGCTGCCAGGGCGAACCCGGAGGGGTGATGCGGCGATCTAGCCGACCGGCCTTTTTAGCAGCACGCCCGATGCCGGTCACCAGCAGCTTCACTGGTTTCTTTTGGGCACACAATGCCCCGGCACCGGTGCACAGTTTTCACTACTGCACGATGGGCTATAGCCCGTGATGATGGCGGACTACGCTGGCGGGGTCTACTTCTTTTTGGGGCAGCAATTTGCCTCCGCTTGACCAACTGCCGCGAACTTCGTTTGCCACTGCAATCACACTCAATCTATCTCTCTCTCTCTCTCTCTTCTCCTTTCAATCTACTTCTTCAGAAAGGTCCGCTGACACACTGTCGGACACTTTCTCCGTCCGCAAAAGAGGGACCCCGAGCCCGAGCCAGGGGCTGTGCCGGCCAGGCTTCCCCAAAAGGAAGCTGTAGGTCGACTGCTGCTGCTGCTGCAAAGCCCTCATACTTAGGGTCTTCGGCTCCCAGGCACGTGTGATTCTAAGGGGCGATTTGGTCACGCATTTTCGGACATCGGCTTCGCAGGTCGCCAGGGTGAAAGCAACTGGATCGGTCCAACCGAGCTGTAGGGTGAGCTCCTAGTTAATGGTTGGGGCCTCCCATCTTCTCTCTACAACAGCCAGGGACCCGTTCAAATCCCCAAACCTCCAATCCAAACCTCCAACTAAGGGGCTTAGCGCGCAAATGTAGTTGAAGCTCTGGAGCGTTTCCTTGAAGTTACCGAAATCCAAGTTCAAAAAGCGACAAAGGCAAACCTTGGCACATGCGAAGGTGCTGTCCGCACGATTGCATTTCGGATGTGAAACACGCCTTCCCGTTTTAACTTTTTTTGGGTGCCTGCATTGAGGCTCGGCATCCGTTGTTAGGGTTAAGTTTCAAGTAAACCAATGGCACAACACATCATCGTCCATTTGCTTAAATCCCTTGATCCTTGGGAAGAATACATCCTGGAGTGATAGATTCCCTTCAAAACAAGGAGGGGGACATAAAATCGAAAAACGGAAAGAACAAAAAAGGAGGGGGGGAAAAAGTGTTCTTAAGCAAATGCAAGTCAACTCAGCGTTCCCCCAGTTTGAAGCCACGCTCCTTTCCAACCACGGGGCGAGGAAATGGCCCCGCCTTCCGCCACGCACTCCGCTGGCGGCCATCATCCAGGAAGCTGTAGACCGGCTGCTCCGCCATCTTCTCGCAGACGCGGCCAGCATCGCTGAAAAGCCCCGCCTCGCTGTCCACAGATAGAATCCCCAACAAGGAAAGCAGACTTCCCACACCTTCAGATTCAGCTGGCCCCCCTCCCCCCAAAAAAAAACAAGAAGAAGAAACAAACAAAAGACAAACAGCCGGAACACACAGGGGTGGAAAAGGGTTGCTCGTCTTCATATGAATGTTTTGGAGCGAAACAACCACCTTCTCCGTACCGCCTTCGGGGCAGAAATCGAATGCCGCTTCAGCGGCCTCAGCGGGGTATTTATCTTGGTTGCCGTTGGAAGGTGCGGATTTCAAGCACTCAACCGCAATCAGCAAAAAAGTAAAATGCTTCCCAACAACAACCACGTTATAAGAAAAAAGCAGTGCCGCGGGTCTATGAGGAAAGGCATGGAAGGTGAGGGGATTGGGGAGCCGTCCATTGAAGCGCGATCTGAATTTCTTTGCTTGGAACACCTTCGCCTTGTGATTCATATGGCCACAGAATTGCCTGAGCTCCAAGCACTTGATTCCATCCCCGCAGCATGGTCTGACATGATGCTCCATGTAAGTTAGCTCCATGTAAGTTAGCTGAGTCTTTCTCTTTCCGCAAGGTGCAAATCGGAAAGTAATCGCCGAGTGGCGCTGATTCCATTTTGCAACACATTATCACTTTCTCACTTCCTGAGTGGCTTGGCCAAAACAAGTCAAAACTTCTTTTTTACCATAAGAAACGGGCCTTCCCAAAAATAATAATAAAAAAAAGCTCCATGAACTCAAGAAGCGAGCTTTTCAGGCTAGGTTTCGACACGTACAGACGCTGCTCAGTCCCGCCATGTCCCGCCTCTTGGAAGAATTGCGTCGCCTGCGCGTAGTCTTCTCGCTGCTCAAGAAGACGTGCCGCCTCTGCTGGCTCCCGGAGCCTTGGTCCACGGCTGAAACACCGAGGTCCTCCAGTAGAGAGCTTAGAATCACGGTACCAACTTTTTTCTGTAGTCTATTTTAGTAGGGGAACCGAATCTCCGAACCAAAAAAGAAACGGTCAAAGTTGGCATTTAGCTGGGGGACCTGGACACGTTCTTTTCCCGGCGAGATCGCTGGCTTTTCCTCCAACAAGTCTTCACAACCTGTGTATGGCAGCAGAAAACTGACTGTTTTTTGCAGCCCCCTTTCGAAAATGAATAGAACAGAAACAACAAAAAAAAACGCAAACAACTTGCCAAGAACAGTGAAGAAATGTACAGCCCTCATGCAACAAGAGCGGGTTGAGGGCGCTGATCACAGCAAAGCTGAACACAAGGTGATGTGTTCAAGAAACACAAGGGAATACATAGTGCGAGAAAGGGAGCAAAACAACGTGCTGGTGGATTGGCCCTCGCATGCGATCACGACAAATGACCTGAAAAAAGACTGGTAGCTCCTTGTGAAGACCAATGCAGCGGACCAGCAAGTGGTTCCGCAGGGCTGCATCATCAATCCTTATGTGCGGTACGAAAGTGTGCAGAGATCGCAGGGCCTTTTCCGCAAGCCCGGGCTACCTGCAAAAGACATGATTGCCAATTTGGTGTTCAGCTCCTACCCACGATGTAAAGAACCCAACATGGCCATGGGTCAAAATCCCGTATTTCCAGTGAACATCCCAATCCCCACTAAAATCCCGACAAAAATTACCCCAAAATGGGATCCCGGTGGCCGATGTCAACATTGACCGACGGCCGTGCTAGGAACAATAGTTCGTTCGGCAACAGGATGCCTCACAAGAGCAGACACAACCTGGAGTCTCGGCATGCCTTCAGGCTACCAATTTCGCAGTACCAAAAGCAAAGAAAAGGGTGCCCTTACTGGTAACACTAGAACTAAACCATGGCTTACCTGCAACAGGTGCAAGGCATTTGGGGCAACGCGCGCGCGCCCTTTGCTGACTGAGAAATATTGGCCGTGACGAAAGCAAGTCACATCTCGAAGGAAGGGAACCTTCATGAGTCAGCTGACCAGGTGGAGCTCATGAGCATGTTGCTACAGATTGGTCGCCTAAGGCAAGCAATGCTGACCCACGATTTGATGGTTGATTGGGGCGAGTGCGGCATTTCTTTTAAGGGTTGAGAACACCCCCCACACGAATCGAGTTGATGTGTTAATGAGTCCAGGGTCGCCAGGGAACTTGCAGAAGATCCCGCCATTTACCGTGGCTTAGGGGTCAGTGAGCCATGAGTCAGCCATGACCTTGCCGAGGTTCGCTTGGTCCAATAGGGCTCGGAGACACCGTACTTCCTTGGCATATTCCTGGACGCGCCGGGCGTTCTCTTTTGTAGATGGTTTACCTGGCGACAACTTGCTGGTGCGATAGGCAAGGAATGAGAAATGGAATGATCCCTATAGACCATCCAACTGGTGGCTTCCTTTAAGGGAATCCCTGGGTTCATTCCCACATTCTCTACTTATCGCACCAGCAGCCCAGCCCCCCAGCTCCACTCCTGGTGGGATTTGTACAGCCGCGCGGCCTCCAAGAGATCCTCCTGACACAACTGACGGCCCTTGTAGACATTGGGGGTCACAAGTCTATTTTCTAGCAACACCAACCCCCCCGCGTTTTTGCCAGTGAGTCCCTTTTCGATGACTCACTTCCTGAGTTGATGGGCCAAACAAGTCCAAACTTGTTGTTTAGCACTAAAACTGGTCCAAACCAAAAAAAAACACCAAACAAATGAGCAAAGATTGGGGGGTTACAAGTCTATACAGCAGCCCCAGTCAGTGGAAGAGGTGTCGACCTGGGCCTGGCGGCCTGGCGGCCTGGCGCCCTGGCCTGCACGTCGCTGGTGCTGAGCCGCTCTGCCGCCCGCATGGGCTGGCGCAGCTCCAGATAGCACCCCGCCTCCTCTTGGAGCAGCCCCGCGCTCCTCACGGAATTGGGGTGCAGGCAAAAAACCACGGCCCTCCGCGGGAGGCTTACCTCTTCTGATTACTCTTGCCATGCTCCTTTGAGATCTCTTGCCGAATAAGGCCAATTGGCGATGCTCCTTTGAGATCTCTGGCAATGACCAAGGCCCTGCCTTTGGACACAATGCTGGATCCGAAGCTGGCGTGGACACTCCAATCGGTTTGTGGTACGGCTGAAGCAGTTGGGGGTGCTGTAGAAATACGCGGAGGGACCAAGGGGGCTTGGTCCAGTTGGCATGTGTCGCCATCTGTATTCCTGGGACCAGAAACTAAAAGGGCACACGCCGAGGAGCCACCATGCATCCGTTTTCTCGTTGGGGGCGGGGGGGGGGAGGGTTGGCAAGCTAAAATCTACCTCAACATAACCTGCGGCCATACAAGTATTGATCGTTTCTTCAAAGTTCCTTGAACGCCCAAACACCCAAAAGTGCTTCTTGCACCTAGCTTATCCGGGTGGCGTCCATCTGTTTCCAAGTCGCTGAAAGCAGGATGCCGCCTGCTCAAAATTGCCCTCGTTGAAGTACAGCTGGCCAGCCCCTGCTTGATCATCCATGTCCTGGCCCCCATGTCAGAACGCAGGCCTTAGAAGACACTGCTTCACACATGGCTCTGGCCTCTGGCTCAAAAAACCGATACCAAGATGGGCAACCAAGATGCGGTTTGCCCCCCGTTTCATTTTGAGCCACACCCACATTTCAACATTGGCAAAACCAAGCCAACAGACCCGCCGACCTGGAGGACGCGGAAGCATTCCTCGGTGCTGAGCTGTTGGGAGCCATGGGCCTCGAGCACCAGAGACTTCACCGTCTCGTTGGCCTCCGGGGAATCCTGAGGCACCGGCAGGTGGTTGGGTGGGTGGGTGGCTGGTTTGTTGGTTGGGTAGGTGGGTGAGTGGTGTGTCTGGTTGGGTGGGTGGGATGGTTGGTTTGTTTGTCGGTTGCTTGGAAAGAGCCAACAAGGGATACCAACAAAAAACGCAAGCCCGTCATTCACAACACTGGTACTCGTCATTTGGTCGGTCCGGCCACCATTTGGAAAATCTCCCGTGTGCGCTTGCCACGCGCATTGTCCAACTGAAAGAACTCGAGACGGAGTTCAAGTGTTGAGCCAAGATCTAAACGATTTGCTTACATCTGGGTGTGTCTTGTTGCTGAGGGTACTTGGTTTGGTGGTTTTACAGCTTAAAGCTGTGTGACAAAAATCAAACTGTCCACTGCAAATCCCGGCGAGTTGGGGTGTCTCAAGTTTTTTCTCAAAAATGATGCAAGCCAAATGGCATCAGCAACCTGTGGCTCAAAATGTCTCTAAATTTCAAGTACGTAGTCTGCAGAACTTCAAACTCAAAAGGAAGCTCCAGCGATACGAAATGAAGTGGACACTCGAACCCAAATATGACAAGGAAGCTACAGCAATACTAAGTTTACCCAGGCTTGCTACCCCCCTAAGAAAAATGAGAAAATGTGTCCAGTAGCGAAATCAATTCCCCTTAAAAAACGAACAGGGCAACGAAAACAACATATTCATTTCAGCAAATGGAGGGAACAACAAATCGACTCCCTTTAACCCAACCAGGGCAACAAAAGCAACAAAATAACTTCAGCAAATGAAAGTGTTGGGAACAAGTGAACTGGACTACTGCTACGGATCGAACCGGGCGTCGGCACGCAGGAAGCTCTCAATGGCGTCCCGCAGCAGCCCGGCCTGTGATACGCCGGCAACATGGCTTGGACGACAACCCATGGGTGTGGCTTTAACGGACGGACCTCCAAAACGGGTGGTTTACTTGAGGCTTCCATTTTTTTTTATTTTTTTATTAAACAAAAAAAACAGTGGGGCCAACTACACAAAAACTTTGTGTGGTCCATGTTTCAGGTTCAGCAACCGCCTTTAGACTTGGCCCACAGACCCGGATCGTCAACAAATACATTGAATCTGTTCAGAATCTGTTTCATACGTAGCCTACCCTGAAACACACGAGCTACTCTTGCTTTCGCTTAAGTCCCCTGACAAAATCTCCAGCAGTGCTAGATTCCCTTTAAACCCACCGAGAAAATGGAACATATTCTTGGGCAAACCCAGTGATTTCAGTTACCACTCTTATGGTAGGCAGCCAAGTGAACCACACCCTTTAAAAGATCAAAAGCAAAATGGCTGGTTATCTAATCATTATATCAGTTATCGTGGCTTGCACGAGATCCACTGGGAAATGAGAGTACTTTCTGGAGGCCCCTTTGGCCTCCGAAAGCAATCTCTCATTCGGGGTCGCCACCATCTTGTCGACTCTTCCAACCTTAGAAAGGGAAACAGGGGTCATTCCTCTCTGATCGAAATCCATATCCAAGAAAAGAGAAAACGGCTCACCATAAATGGAGATCTCCAGGCGGGCACCCTCTCCCAATTCCATGCTAACTTGCTGATGCGGTAGGCAGACAATGAGAAATGGAATGACCCTTGTAAACCATCCTTTTCCTTTACAGAACAGGTCACCCTGAGCGTGCGCTTTTTTGTGTGATTAAATTGATTCTTGCAGGGAACACACATCTTACATCCAGAATTTAGAGGGGGATCCCTTCCCAATAGAACAATACAATGGAGTTAGAGTTGAAACATAATTTGATAAGGAATGAATCCAAACACCACTTCTATGCTATAATAGAGTTTAAATTAGACGGACTCTATTTAAATGGTAATTTACACAGCATGTTCTGTCCAATGAATTTCTTTGCACTTCAGTTAAGATTTAAACAAACATAGTTCAACTTGAGTTTCCACTCAAAACGTGGAAAACAGAGGAGAAAAAACACGCATGCTCACTGCGTCCCGCTCTCTAGATGCAAACGTTCATTCCCACATCCCCCGTACTGCACCAGCAAGAGGGAAGCGAAACATGGCGAAACCATCGCATTCCTTGATTTGTTTCCAGCCTCCTTTGGCCACAACCTGCCTCTGGCGCCCCTTGATTGCCTTCTGCTCCCCTGCTAAACGTGAATAATTTGAGTGGTTTAATGAGGAAAAACCATTAGTTGGCAAAAGATGAAAGTCCTAACATCCCTTAGCAAAATGCAACAAACATAGGCGGCCTTTTGGAAAAATAGATGGCCCTGATAAATGGAATAAACCCCATCTAAACCAGGGATCGCCCACCTATGTTGTAAGAAAACCAACCGAAAAGGACACGTTCAGCCACCGCCACGGGGCGCCCCCCCCCGCCCCCGGTGCGGCGCGGAGGCCTCCTCAAACAGCTGCCCCGCGCGGAGGTGGCGCTTGGCGGCGCTGCAGGCGCGGGCCGCCTCCACCTGCCGGCGGTGTGGGAGGCGGCGGACGCTCTGACAAGGCGGGGGCAAGGGGTGTGTAGAGGTGTAGGGCTGTAGGTGTGGGTGTGTGTAGGTGTGGGTGTGTGCTTCTTTGCTTGTTTGCTTGCTTGCCTGCTGGCTTGTCTCAGAACGGGGAAAACCTTGGCCCACAAAACCGGGGTGCAGAGGAAACTGTTCTATGTTCAGTCCCTGAAGTATAGTGTTTGGAGCAGACTCTCTGGGCACCCCCTGTTTGGGCCCGGGTTTCATTTAAGGAAAAGAAGGCAACCAACCGCTGGTCCGGCAAAAAGCACCCGCAACCCGGCAACTGGCCATCGGACAAAAGAGTTGGGCGACCAAGACCTCCGGCCATGGAAGCAGCACCGAGCCTCAAAATCCCTACCGAAAGGGTTGGGGAGGAGGCGCTTGTCCGGGTTCCCGGGCCCAAGGTGTTTCCAGCGTCGCGGCAAAGATCGGGGTAGACCAAAAAAGGATTTCTTACTTTTTTTGTGGGGGTTGAGTGATTAGGGGCATCTGGGTTCAAGTATCCGAACCCAAGCGAGCGGTTTCAACCACTCCGCTCTGGCACGCCCTGCCTTTAGCTCAGGCTTCTCCTCTGCCAAGGTCTCAAACAAATCCGCCGCCTGCGGAGAAACAGGCAAAGGCTTGCTGACTGCACGTGGTGACCATGTAGTTGACAGGGTCAAGTGGCTGCCAAGCAGCGCAATCCGTTGCCCAGCTTCGAGATAAAGGGAATTCATATCAACCGAGTGACATCAAAGCAAACAAGGATTCTGGACTGCCGTCCAGCTGCGCTTCAACTAGTGTGAAAACACGGCTCCTCACACAATACACCTACTTGCAAAGACACCTCTCTGAAGACAACTCACATGTCAAGCGACAACCAACAATTCATGGTTCAATTGGAACCTTTCAAGGGAAATCAAACGTGTTCCGACAAATGCACAAATGGTGGCAACACACACCGAAGAAGCGCGCCCCAGGTAGGACCCCATGGGTGCTACCAAGTAAAGTGGGCAGAAAATAATTAAAGAATCCAAGGCAAGTGAAGTGGGCAAAAAAAAAAAACCCAAGGCAAGTGAAGTGGGCAAAAATAATTAAAGAATCCAAGGAAAGTGAGGTGGGCAAAAAAGAAAAAAATAATCCAAGGCAAGTGAAGTGGGCAAAAAAATAAATAAACAAATCAAAGGCAAGTGAAGTGGGCAGAAAAGAATTGAAGAATTCAAGGCAAGCGAAGTGGGCAAAAATAATTAAAGAATCCAAGGCAAGTAAAGTGGCCAGAAATAATTAAAGAATCCAAGGCAAGTGAAGTGGGCAAGAATAAATACAGAATCCAAGGCACGTGAAGTGGGCAAAAACAAATCAAGAATCCAAGGCACGTGAGGTGGGCAACAAGAATTAACGAATTGAAGGCAAGCGAAGTGGGCAAACATATTTAAATAATCCAAGGCAAGTGAGGTGGGCAACAAGAATCAAATAATCCCAGGCGAACATGTCAGGCCATTTTCCCGAAAGCACGTCTTTTGAGCGTCTGGTCACCCCACGCCTGCTGTGGGCGGCCGCCGTAGAGCAGACACTCCGCCTGCTCCCTGCGCGCGTTCGCCTCCTCAAAGAGCCCGGCGGCCTCTTGGAAGAGGCGAGCCCCTGGCAGCGGGGTGAGTAGCCCGCAGATCCGGGTGGATCACCCTCCGAGACCGTCGTTTCTAGGGAAAGCCGGTTGGGTTTGAAGGGAGCGGAAAAACCCTGTGCAACCAATCAACAAAGGGAACCTGCTTTGGGGTTAAGTTAGGGGGGATCCAAAAAATGAACTGTCACTTCTGAGGCAGATCCGGGAGGATCACCGCCCCACCAGGTGTGTGGGTGGGTGTGTGTGGGTGTGGGTGGGGGTGGGTGGGGGTGGGTGGGGGGTGTGGGGTGTGGAGGTGTGGGTGGGGTGTGGGGCCATCGTTTCTAGAGAAAACCGCTTCTTTGGGTGAAGGGAACCTCCTTTAGGGTCAAGTTGGGGGGGGATAGTTAGTTGAAGTGACACTTCTAAGGCAACAAGGGCATGCATGGATGATGCAGGTTCTCCTCCTGAGGACCATGTATGCGCTTGCCCTTTCCGGGAACCGCAAAACGAAACACAGACCCATCATATAAATGTGGCATGCGAAGGCTACCTCTGTTTGGGTTTGAGAGGAATCCAGAAGGATAATCACCCTTTTGGGGGTGCCAACCTTAAAACAGACACAGCCGCAAAGGAGAAGTGGGGATTCGAGGGTGCCCACTGAACAACTGGGGCCTCGACAAGAGTCCGGCGACTTCGGCCCCCACTCAGGGTCGTGGCTGGCTCTGCGGTGAAAGCTGGCATCTCAAGGAGGCCGCTCGGGCGTTCGGCCAAGATCTATCTGAGACCATCGAACCTTGAAGGAACACATTGGGCCCACTGCCGTGCTGCATGCGGCTTACCAGCAAAGCTCGGCATCAATCAACGAGGCAAGTTCCCTCAATGCATCTTCCGCCGAAACGCGTGGCCCCCCATCTCCCCCACTTGCCTTCCGCCTCGGACTCTTCCATCGCCCGCGCCGCCTGCGGAGTTTCAGCGGGGCAGTGTCGGCAAGCCGTACAAATTGGGTTGCCTGTGGACGAAGTGCTGAAACCCCTACGAATGGGACAAAGCACCTACTGGCGCTTGAATGATTTTCGTCCACCCACAAGTATTGCAGGGTGACGTCTCCTCACCGAAACCATGGGGCTCCACCAGAAGCCTTTACTCCATTTGGTTCAGGCCCCAGGAAATACAAAAAAGCCTTTACTTCATTTGGTTAAGGCCCCATGGGCGAAAAAATAAATATTTTCAGTAGTGATGATTTTCTTTTAAGACCAACAAACAAAAATAAGAACATATTCTTAAGCCAATGGAGGCGGAAGCTGATCCGTGGCTGGAAGCCGTGGCTGGGGAATCGGGATCTTCCGGGCGGTCGCCCGCCTCAACTCGTCTTCCGAACCCAAGGGGGGCCTTCGGTCGCCCAATTTCGGCGGTCTCCGTCCAGTCCCCATTTCAGAACACAGCACTTGGAGATGAAAAAAGGACAAGGCGAAAGAATCAAGGAAGAATCCCATGTTGCACAAGCCAACGGCCTGAAAAAAAACAAAAACCCACCCAACCAATTTCTCCGCCCCGCAAACCATCCGCCCTTGGCTGAACTCCGAGATCCGTCCTTTGCTGAGTCTCAGTTGCCCAAAGGACCTGGAACTAAAAGGTTAATTAACCTTTTGGGGCCATGACTAAAAATGGGAAAGCCAAAATGGGAAAACCAAAAGGTCAGATCCGGTCGATTCCCTTTGAACAACTGAGCTCTGAGGACTCCGCCTGCTGCGCCCGCATGAAGGCCCTGCAGACCTTGGCCATGTCTTCATCCTCCGCCCGCAGGAAGGCGCCCAAGGCCTGCTGATAGAGCTGCCTCGGGGGCCGAAGGCCGAAGGTGGGCCGAAGGCCGAAGCAACCGGTTGCTTCGGAGCACCGACTCGGCCCGGTGGGTTTGGTGCTTCTCGAGGCATGTCCATTCTGAACCCAGAAACCCGAATCTTTCTAGAAAACCGCCAAACAACCCTGGGGAAATTGCGTTTTGTTTTGTTTGTTTTTTGAAAAGAACGATGGCTGAAACGAATGGGGAATCAACCCCTAGAGTTCTTGAGGCTTGGGGCGAACGGCGGATGTCTAGCACTGGCTTGTCACTGGCTTCAAACGAGCCCAACATATGAATCTCGAAGGGGTCGCCTGTAGGGAAGTGACCCGAAGACTTCTGGTAGAAGCACCGCGTCGAGCCAACCGGCCAAGCTGCAGTACAAGCATTAATTTCGCCAACTGAAGTCATGAGCCAAACAAGGGGGGCTCCCAAAAAACTCCCCTTGAGCATCATGCCACTGAAGGAATTCTCCAAGATTTGCACAGGTGAAGTTCAAAACCGCAAAAATCCATCTTTCAGCATTCATCCAAATCGATTCCACATCAACGAGGGAAAGCATCCATGGAAACAAGATCCCCAGTTTGCCTCAAGTGGACCGTCCCCAAAAGTCTGCAACAAGTCCAGGAAGTCGGGAAGTGACAAATTATGATGTGTCGATTGGGCGCGTTGGGCGTCACTTTTCTGGCGAAACGGCCCAGCCGCCGAAACGGCCCGGCCCAGGTCCCGCCTGCGCATGAGGTTGTGGCCCATCTGCCTCCAGGACTCTCTGCCCCGATTCTTGCCCGCGTGCTCGTGGATCTGGCGCCGCGCCTGGATCGATGGGCATCCATGGGATCTTTGCATGAGACCCAGGCGGTTGAAATGGAATCCACGAATCTGTGATACAACAGAAAGGCCCGAACCCCAAAGACTGAGCCCCCCCCTTTTTTTTGAAGGGGGAGATTCCCTTGTATCACAGAAGTGGTTGGATAAAGCCCCCCTAAAGAAGGCCTCTACGATGGTTGCTTTCGCCAACCACGCAGCGTGGACCGGAAAAGGCTCGCTCTTCAGGGCTACCCCAAACCAACAAAACTGCAAAGAACAAAAACATCTTCCCCGCTTCGAAAAGGCCCAAACAGGGTTTGCCTTGTGGACCCCTTTTGGGAGAATATAAAGAGACCCAAGTGTCGAGTTGGCCCATTAGGCGAAACAAAATGCAAAACCATGTCCTTTCAGAGCCATCTAAAATCCAGGCATCGAGGTCCCAGGCCATTTTTGTTTCTGTCCCTCCCTCTCCACGGGTCAAGCAGTTCCCTCCATTCGACTCCATTCGACTCCCTCCCTCTCCATGGGTCAATCAGTTCCCTCCCTTCGGCTCCGGTTTTCCTCCCTTCGCCGCTTCGCCCCTTCGCCTCCGCATTCTCCTCCTCCATGAGGCCAAAGTTCACCAGGCCCATGACCTTCCAGAGTTCGAAGACGTGCTTGGCCTGCGAAGATCCCAAGCCTCCACGCCTCAGGTTCTTCTTCATATCCTCTTGGTTGCGGTAATTTGCCCCCTCTGCAAAAAGTGTTTGCTTTTCGTGGGTATGGACAATCCGACCTGCTTTGCCAAGAAGTCACTGTAAAGTCCCCAAAGATCCAACATAGCCATAAAGACCTATCCAAGCAGCCAATCTGGGCTTCAAAATGGGACCCCGATTTGTCTCAAACCGCAACACGCAGGACAACAGGAAAAGCTCGATTTGGGGGGGGGGGGAGGTCCCCTAAAACATGACACTCCAATGTTTCATTTGTTACCGCAGTACCGCATCCAGGGCCCAACAAGTTTAACGTGGAGTTCGCACATCTTTTCTTTGGGAGGGTTCTAAATGGAAGCAGGAAAAGATCGATATATGGGGTCCTGTAAAGACCCCATTGTCTAAGGGCCGTGCTTGCGACTGAAAACCCCATCGGGTCAGACGCTGCCTGCTCCATGTCCTCCTCAATGATCAGCAGCCTGCGGGCTTCTGTGAAACCCACAATCCCCGCAAAGGCTCGGTGCCCGTCTTTGCGCCCCCCCAGCCCTGAGACTTCGCTCTCAAACGTTTGTCAAGGTTGTGGGGAAGTGGCAAGGTGACCTCCGGCCATTGGTCGAATAGTTTGGCAAAACGTAGGCCCAAGCTTACACATGTGTAAGGCCACAACGTGCTTGCCAGACACCTTCTTAACACAAAAAAAGTTGGCAGGGTCCAAACTCCCAATCATGTGGGGTTTTCTTTTTGTCTGGCAACCGTTTTGTGGTTGGTTTCACAGGCACACCAATCCAACAACCAGCGTTCTTCTGGGCCCCTTATGAAAAGATCCATGTAGAAGTTTGTGTGCTTCTTGTCCCCCCATGGCCATCTACATATTAACAAACCAACAGTAATAAGATATGTATGTATATACAAAGAAACAAAGAAAGCAAACGCCCATAGCCATCTACATTTCTGACCTCTGCCGACGGGCGACACGTGTTTTGTCCGCGTCATGGCGGTGTAGAGGTGCTTCAGCTCAGAGCAAAGCAAGGTGTGGCGCATCCGCTCGAAGTGCGGGCGCTTCCCCTTGGCCGCCTTGGCCTCCTCCGGCACGACCCAAAAGATCGGACACGCCAAAACGGGTGTGTCTGAAAATGCATGGACTTAGGCCCAGTTGTAGAATGTATAGTGTTTGCTTCCCTTTGGGCCACTGGCAAAATGTAAAATGAATCCTAAGCCATAGGGGACCCCCGAAATGGCCAGGTTCCTTGTTGCCTTTCGGAACCAACAAAAAGGTACCCTGACAAAAAGACACGACATGGGTGCGTCCTTTTCTGAGGGTTCCATTTTGGGGGTCGGGGTTTTCAAATGTAGGCCTTGCAAGCAACACCGGCCGGATGGAAACTAGGTGGAAGGCAGCCATGGCTTGGTGGAAATTGCTGCCATTGCACCTCAGGACTCTCACTTAAAACATGGCAAGCAGAAGGTGGTGTCTGAAAGCAACAAAAGGACGCCTTCTCGGACGCAACACCCTGCACAACCTGGCGAGTCACTGGCAAGTTTCCTGGCAGCAGCTGGCCTTGCAGCAAGTTGAACGAGATAAAATTACAGGGTTTGCAGTCTCAAGACCGTTGCTGAAGTTAAGTTGGATAGGTACGGGCTTCATACAGTGGCTGTCTAGTCACGTTCCATATTTTCCCATTGGGATCTTGATCCCTTGAGACACGTTTCCGGCTGCTTCTTGCTTTCCAAGATTGGACACCCCACGCCTTTGGAGACAAATGCAGAAGGACCAAGAGACAAGGAGATGGGGAGACAGGATCAAAGCGCAACCATGTCTGGCCAGGGCATCTCTTGGCCCGCCCCTATTGCAGCAACACGTCTGACTTAAAGGAGCAGGTGCTGGGCACAATTGGCAGTCTGCCTGAAATTCAGTGCTCTAAACCTCGGATGCCCAGTGGCCGAAAAAAAAAGAGCATCCTTTTTTGGTTGGTTGATTTTAACGTGGAACCTTAAAGGCGACACTGGGCAACTGAGAAACTGACAACATCTGACAACCTCCCCCCCCCCCACTGATGCGGCAAACACCGGGTCCTTCAGAGGCTCTTCCATCAGCTCCTGTGCGAAGATCTTCATGGTTTGCCACCTCAGTCTGACCGGCTAGCCTTGACTCACTTGCCCAAAGGACCTGGAAGTACAAGGTTGACCTTTTGGGGCCTTAAAAATGGACCAACAATTGGAAAACCAAAAGGTTAAAAGGTCGGCTTTGGGCCTTGCAACGTGTCCTTGCTGGTCCGTCTCCAATTGGATGAAAACATCAAGTTGAAGAGCCTGGCGGAGTGACAAGCAGCGAAATCGGAGGAAAAAAGACCAGCGCGGCCAAGCTGCTCTTTGTACAGGGAGTCTTTGAAGAAATTCACCAGAATGCAGTCCTTTGCACGTGAGAGTTGGATCGGATCGGATCGAACCAGCCGGCACAGACCGGATCGCTTCCAGCTGCAAGTCTGTTTTGTGGATTGAAAGGGAACTCACAAGGACACTGACCATGTCTTGGGTGCCCTTGTTTTAAGAAACACCTAGATGTGGCCAGCATCTCACCGCGCCCTGTGGGAATGGGAAAAGTGGCCTCCGAAGGATGTCTTTGGTCTCCTGCTCAGTCTCCCCTTGGGATCCCTAAGAAACCATTTCCAAAGGTAGCACACTGCGATTTGACCTGGCAAGGAGCAATGGGGAAGAATCCCCTTCCAAATTGGTCAGTCGATTTTCAGAACTGGTTCACCCACTGCCTATTTGTCTTTCTGATTTTGGCTTCCAAACGGGACGCCTAATATTGAAAATCAAAAGACAGACACGCCCCTATGCGGTGTTGATCAACCAAATGGCGCAGGCAAATGGTCAGCACCAAACTAAGCTGAAACCAGCAGAACCCTATGTGCAACCAAAACTTCTTAACCTCAATGACACCGCCCACATATATGTTCAACCAGCCAGGCCTACTAAGTGACAACAACGTGTGCCACACCAAGTGACAACAACGTGTGCCACACCAAGCGAATGCGCACGGAGAATACGCCGTGCGTCGTCGAACTCCAGGCCCTTGGATTGCTCCACAGTGAGCACCAAGGAGTTCTTCAGACCTGCCAGGACCCCCCCAAAACCCCACCTGCACTGACCGAGTGCAATAGCGAGCCCCAAAAAGCACACGCCAAAAGGCCGGACCCAAACAACAAGCTTGCGGCAAGACGACGCCAACATGTTTGACTCTAGTATTTGTCGCCCACCGGAAACGGACATGGACTGGAAAGAAAGGAGGCGTCACAATCATCCTACTGTGGGTGGACGAAATCCTGCACCACCTCAGAAACCCCAAAAATAATGATTCCCCTGTAAATACAATACCAAATAATGGTTTCAACCATGGTTTCAAAGTGATGCGAACGGATTTTGTCCATCCACAATAGGTCTAGCGTCCCAAACCTTTCATTGGGTTAAGGCCCCAGGAAAAAATAAACATATTTCCAGTAGTGAAATCGATTCCCTTTAAAACCAACAGGGGAAAGTAAAACAAGTAACAACAATATTCCTTTCAATAGAAGAAACTCCACCCAACCCAAAGAGACAAAAAAAAGCGCGCTGAGAGAAACCTTCCGGCAGCTTGGCGCGGGAGTCCTCGCTGCGCACCTGGGGACACGCCCTTCGCCGGGTCTACAAAAGGACCGGGGTGTGGGATTTGAGGGCCCACCACTTTCATGTGATAGCATTGCTGAATACATATATATATATATATATGCTGGGGATATATACCTTCTATCTATGCATTTATATATATATATATATATTGACAATATTGATACATACATTGATTTATAATCTACATGTATGTGTGTTTATGGGTGTCTTCTTTGAGGTTAACTTGAAGGGAAATCAACCCCTGACACACACACCCGGGCTACCCATTTTGAGGCACACTCGACATCGGTGCAAAGTGATCTCTCTTTGGTGGTGGGTACCTTTGCCTCCTGGTTCTGCATGGTCCATTCACACATCAATGGAAAGCTGACCAAAAGGGGCCCCCCGTGGATGTGGATTCTTTGCCACTAGGCTGTGCTCGGATCCCCTGCGGGAAAAGTTGCGCTTTTGGTGGGTGACATGGAAACCCAACCTCGGCGGCTTTCTGCTCCCCTGCTAAAAGTTTAACTTTTAGTGGTTTAATGGAAAACCCCATTAGTTGGCAAAAAGTTAAAGTCCTAACATCCAAGCAAAATGCACCAAAGCAACCACTAAACCAACCAAACACAGCTAAGCAGCTCAGGAATCGAAGAAGGCGGCTGGGTGAACCGCCATATTCCCCCCCCACCCTGTCTGAGGTCTCCAGCCAGCACGCACTGGCTGGCGCCAAAGGCGATCCCGGCGGTGCCTCAAGTAAACCCAGCATTTGCTCACTTTCTGAGTGGATTGGTAAACAAAAGCAAACTTGAACTCTGATTTAGCAGTAAAATGGTCTTCCCAAAAAGCGGAAAGTCCAGCAACTCAGGAAGTGAGTTTGGGTGCTTGCCACGGAAAGCTCAATGTAGGTTGCTTCCTTGCTGCAGGGTCCCATGTTCACATGTTGTCACCGTTCAATTGCACGCTTCCAGGGGTCCCATTTGGTATCAGGGGGCACGAGTTCTCAAACGCCAATCCAAGTCAGGAGGATGGCAACTTAATTAGCCCTGCGGTAGGGAATCTTCTTTGGCTCAAGGCTCGCACAGAAGGCATTGCAGGTGTCTGTCTGGGGCCTTTCTTAGACAGAGACAAATACCCACTTTGTGGCATGCATGGGGCGGTTCGGCCAAAGATCTCCCGTCCAGGTTGAAGACATTCTGGGCCAAGTCCTCGCGCGACTTCAGGTAGGCCCCCCCCCCCCCCCCGCATTCCCCTTCTTGATATGTCTATCCTATAGGGATACACCCTCATGCATGCGAATCATGTATTTGCCATTCACACTTCAGACAAACCCAAGAGCCTCAGTAAATCCCTATGCATTCCCCTCTTGATATCTTTATCCTAAGAATGCACCGCCCATTATGTGTTTGCCATTCACAACCGGAAAGTGAATCCCCGCATGAACCCTGATATGTGCTATCTAGGCTATCCCTCCCGACCTCGAGACTTGAGTAAGCCTGTCTTGAGCACGTCCTCCAGTGGCACGTCCGTGACGATTATGGGCTTCACCCCGTCCCTGTGCCCCAAATCGGGCTCCAGGTGGTCGATGGCATGCGGAAAGGCCAGCTCCAAAGGCCTCCGGCCGAGTCGAGTTTGCATCTCATAGGCAGACTCGCGGGGAATCGGGCTGGAGGTACCCTCCAAGGTCCTCCAGAGAGGTTAGAAGAAGTTGGTACCAACTGTTACCAACTTTCTTCTAGGGTCTATTTTCGTAGGGGAACCGAACCCTCCCCACCAAAAAAGGACCGGTAAAAAATTGAAACGGCACTCGCTGGGGGGGCGAATATTCGCCTCCCAACTCACTTGGTACCTGACAGGGTCTGCCAGGGTCCCAGCTTAACCGGCGGGGTACTTCAAATGTTCTCCTTCCGGGGAAAAAGAGTCGCAAACTCTGGGCTCATAGTTCTCAGATCTTCGATTCGTTGTTTGTTGTTTGTTCTTTCTGATTCGGTCGAGTTGTTTCTGCGGTTCTCCCAGAAACAGCAGGAGTGTCACATGCTTGAAGCCTGGATATATCCTAAACCGAACAACCTCGAAGAAACCAGACAAACCAGACATTACCCCGCGAAAGCCGGAAAACACACAAGGGTCACATATATTAATCGCAGCTAGAAGCAACAAACATCAGGGGACCGGTTGAACGGGCTCGAATGAACGGGTCCCAATCGCTTCCACCAAAGGACAATCATGTGCTTATTTGTTCACATCCGGAAGGCACCCGGTCATTTCTTAGAACAAATTCAAAGGGTCACCCACAAAAGGCGAAGCTGGCACGATTCACCTGCCTCACGACCCCCTTGTGCGAGAGCGCCAGGATCCTAGGCGTCTGCACATGTCAACCACTGGTTGGAGCGAGCGCCACCGGGACCCGGGGCCCGCTACAACAGGCGGATTGCCAGCTGCACCACTTCAGGGAGCAAATGCGCTGGATAGACATGTTTGGAAGTCCGGACGAAGGGTGTGTGGGAAATGCAACCGCTGTGAGTTTCACAACAGGGATTAGCGGCTCACCAGCAGCACAGTGACCTGAAAGGGACCCGATAAAGGGCTGAACTCCTTCCACGAAGCTTCCTCTGAATGGCAAAATATTTGAGCGTCCTGCTTCACTCCATGTACTCTAAGTGTCCAAAACGCGGCGGCGATTTGGGGAGTTCTTTGGTCACCTGGTTTCATGCCAACGCTATGCGTGGACAGTACCCTATCCCGGTGGCAACCTGGATCATTTCAAGTTGAGAATTGACAAAAATAGCTACCCTCTTCCTTCTTTGCATTGCGACTAGGGCAGAGGTGGCACGCAGAAAAGGCCCTGCTTAACCATGGCAGACCCTTTGGACCTGGGTTGATTCATTTAAGGGTTGAAGTTCTGCGGCGTCCATGCACCCCCCCCTTCCCCGACACTGTGTTTTTTGGGCCTTGGGGGGCGCTCCTTGGGCTGCGTGGTTCTTGATAGGCCAAGATCTTCTACGAGATCAGAATGGCAACATGTAAGGCCGCCCTAACAGCAGCCTAAAGAAGCAAGCCAGCGAATGCTCCATGACTTCGATTATTGCCCGCGAATTCCTGGGTTGGTGCCTCAGCGAGTTTAAACATCTGGAAGAAAAAGCGAAGCCAGCCATGTGTTCGGCTCCCCGGTTTTTACACCACCACAGAAGGGCTACCAACTGCACTGCAGGTCGAAATTTGGTTTTTGGGGCATTGGATAGAACCAGGGCAACTACCAAGCTTCCCCCCACCAGATCCCAAGCACATGAAACAAGCTTTAAGCTTTAAGCACTTAACTCTTGCTGGGTCTTAGTATTGAATCAGCATGGCCCCCTAAAAATCCCAGAAAACCACCGGATGGTTCGGGGTCCTTCCCGATTTTTCCCGCTTGCCGAACCAGCAAGAACCTTCCACTTCCCAGCAGGCCCTTCCCAGGTGAACCAACCCACGATGCCCTTCGCGCGTCAGAGGCTCTTCTGGTGGGAACGGTAGTTGATGATAAGCTGGTCCATCTCTGGCGGATTCACCTGAATCACAATTATAAAGGAAGACGGGTGCATAAGCAAATGCACAAATACCTAAATGAGCGTATATACACATACACATCCAGACACACATGTGTACATATATGTGCACACATGTGTATATATATAAATATATATATATATCTATATTTGTGTGTATATCTATGCACGGCCAAATTGGTTGATACTCTCCTGCAGGTTGACATGGAATCCCAAACGGGCGGCTGCCAAGACGAGCTTCCTCTGAAATGTTATGGTCATTTTGGGGTTTCAATGCCAATGTACAGGGAGGAAGCCGGTTTTTCTCATGGGAACAAAACAACATGCCCTTGGCCTCCGCAAATCCAATATAGCCACGCCAGGCGAAGGAGTCTTCATTACTCGTATTGCTTGCCGGACTTGCTCGGCAAATAAACTAGGCGGGTGAAAGTAGATGGCACAACTTATGTGGGTGAGTACAGTTCACTGAACCAAAATGAGTTGCAACCGTGCCTTCTACTCTCACTCAACTGCAGATGTTGATCCAATAGCAGAGATTGGTTTGCCAACACAACACACCCCCAAGGAGCTTGTTTGAGCCCAGTGACCTTTTGGCGCAGCCCAAATGTGCAAGGCGAGTGGCCCTGTCCTTTAGGCTACCTTTGTGTGGTTTTAAGGCAAGACCGACAAAACCACAAGAAAATGACAAATCCACGTCGGGGGTCCCTAAAATCACTCAAGAAGCGCACGTGGCATCCGCCTTGAAGTGGGTGAAGAGCGACCGCAGGTCGCAAAAGCGGAAGTCCACGGCTCGCGACACCGTCTGGGAGGTGTCGCCTGTGATGAAGAGGTCCTAAGGCCGGGGCGAAACAAAGCGTGGAGCTAAGCCCTGAACAGACTCATGAATACAAGTATGCAGGTGTAGAACGACGTATGCAACTTAGAATCTATATATACATATATACACACATGCATGTGTACAACCAGTATTCATACCCCCCTCCTTAGTAAAGAATAACAACGGGGCCCCAAAAGTATAGGCCGTGCCTGGCGCATCAAATGAAACCCAAGGCCCCTCAAAGTCTCTTGGACAAGGTTCCAGTTCTGAGCACATTTCCGGGCGATGCAGGTCCTAAAGAGCCCCCCGGAGCTCCAGTGACAATTGAGATGATGACAGCCCTTAGTCTTCATGGTGCTTGGATTTTTGGGATCAAACCCCTTAGTTTTCATTGAAATGATGGTGGTTGGCCCTTGGTTTTCATTGAGATGATCCATTCTCAAACCCCGAAAAAAGTTTCTCTCTTGTTCTCCGGCACTCTCTAGTGTCGGCAGTTCCTCGTAGGGCCGCTTCATGATCATGAAGAATACCGCAAGCTCCAGCCTCGGATCGGACACCATCCAGAAATTCGAACAGGGTCCCCCCATTTTGGGGGACCAATGGGTAGCTTCCTCTAAAAATGGCACCCAACGCCTGCCTCTTGAACATTCATCAAGCCCGGTTCATTAATGGAGGACCCCCTACTAATACTAAATTACTAAGGGAGTTTTAGACATGGGAAAAAGGCAGTTCTTGGGACCGGTTAATGGGAAGATCTCCCAAAAAACGGCGGAAATTTTGGGGTGCTGAACTGTTGGGGGGTATATACGGTACCTCCTTTCCCGGTCCCGAATTGACATCCTCAAAATTGTCGTCCCACCTGCCTATGCTGGCTTTGGGGGCTCCCTGGCTTCAGGCGTCTCTCTGAACAAGCAGCGACGCGGCCATGCCTTTGGCCCGTGGTTGAAGCTGTTCAAGCTATGCGTCAACATCGCAAGGTGGGTGTTGCAGTGTTCCCGGAAAATATGATTTCTCCCACAAACAAAACAACTTGCGGTTACATGTCGATTTGCCGTGCCCAAGTTGGCTCAGAATTCGCAGCCCTTGCCTTAAAGCAATCTGCACATGCGCTGCCAAAATGATCAGGTGCAATGCCGCGGGGAAACATCTGAGATTCGTTAAATTACTTGCTGACGTACCAAGCCAAACCAAACCTGTTGCATCACTTTGAATTCGCTGGTTCTTTGAGCATCAACTCGTGTCGGTTTCCCTTTGGATCGCATATGCCCTGCACGCGACATGAATAAAATGTGAAACCAGGCGGCTGCGCCAGATCTTGCACCTCATCCACGGCCACAGAATGTATAGGCGGCCCATCGTAGGGCTGTTGCTTCAGTTGCTTGATGACGTGCCAGGCAACATCCATCCTCCCAAGTTTGCGCGTCTCAGCGAAAGCGAAATACTGACCTCGGCAAAGCAATTCAAGCTTCTTCAAGAAGAAAGGGTCCGACATGTTGGACCCAGACGTTTTTGTTTCTTCTTTATTTTTCACTTTAAGTGGAAGAAGCTTAGCTACTTTCGGGGCGCTAGATCTGGAGGTGACTGGGGTGGCATCCTGCTTAGGCAAGATGACAACTCCACTCACGCTCCACCCCAACTCCCCCCCTTTTCGTGACTGGGTTCTTTCGCTACCAGTAAGTCTCAGAAAGAACGACCACCGCGAAACAGCCAAGCTCCACAAAAGCTTGTTCAGCCGCCCAAAGGAACAACTTCTTCCCGGCGTGTTGGGAGTCTTGGGGGAACCTTCCGGCTTTCTGGCTGATGGGCTATGCTCAGGCGAGGTGGATGTTGACACTGTCGGCTATGGCCAAGCAAAGGCGATTGTGCCAGAACCAAGCAATTGCTGGGAAACCCGGATTTAGCAAACCCCTGATTAATTAAATAGGGTATCCCCTTCTGGTAACACCCAGCAGGGCCCCAGTCCTGTCAAAGCACCTCCACTCCTTGCAAAGCTCTTGGTAGGCTTTGAAGGCAGTAAAGATCCTCAGTGCAGCCCATGCTGCCTGGGTGGTCGTCCCCTAAGGGGACGGAGACTAGACAGAGCCAGGAAACAAATGACCTAGTCTCCGTCCCCTAATGGGTGATTTTCAGGTCCCAAAACGGGCACCCAAAGCAACAGCCGCCCCTTCCTCTGCAAGGCTTGTCACGCGAAGCTCCCCCAAGATCACTCAATAAGCGCAGTTAGTATCCCAAACAGCCCAGAAACCCCCTGAAACCCTCCGAAAGCTTTTGGGCAGAAACCCCATAGATTTCAGTGGTTGGGAAAAAAATGCGAACCCCACACAGCTTAAATCGCCTCTGCCTGCTCATGTTGGCATGTTTTTGTTCCGTTGGTTTTGCTTCCCTCCTTCCAAGTAGCGGTGAATTCGGGCTGCAGACTGCACGCGTTCCCTCTCAGAACGGCCAGGAAAGGATATGCTAAGCCACTTCCAAGGCTTTAGGGGCACGAACTCTCCAGAGTTGGGCCAGCCGCTTGCACAGCTCATCTCACAGTGTTCAATATGTTTAGCCCACGTGGGTCAGGGATCCTTACGTTAGACATGAGCATTGCAACTTGTGAATGGTGGGTTTCTCTTTATTTTGGTGGAAAAAGCCATGTTTCAAATGGACAAAATGTATTTTTTGAGGGGCCCTTTGGGTTCACTCCTAGTATCCGTCCGCCGAGCTTCTGTTGTCGGTGCTCCTCGAAACCCGGAGAAGCCTTCTTCGCCACTTCACGGTAGGTCTGGAGGTCCAAATGCCCTCCCTCGAAGTCCTGGTGAACAATTGCCTGATGAGCAATTGCCTGATGCAAAATATTCTGATGAAAGCTACCCTAAGGCTCTCACAGAACGCTCAGTTCCCGTTTACAGGGTCCTGATGAAAAATTGCCTGATGCAAGTTACCCTAAGCCCAAAGGTTTCTCAGAACAGTTCTTTTGACACCCGTGTGCAAAGCCGGTATGGAATCGGAACGGTTTCTCCGCACGCTCCGAACGGACTTAGAAAGTATACGGATTTCCTGTTGACAGGATCAACAGGAGCTTCTTCCCTGATTCTGCAAGGAAAGTGGAGGGAGACTAGGGTGCCTCGGAATGCTGGAAACTTGTTCCGTGATCAAAGGAAGCCAACAGAAACCCAAAGCAAAGCACAAATCCATGTTCTTGCTTTGGGATGTGTGTCCAACTCGGAGCAATCCTGCCGGATGTGTGTTTCCGGAGGTGCAAACTCACCAAGTTGGATGACGCGGTGAGCTCTAATACCTCCCCAGCATGTAATAAGAAATGAACCCCCAAGAAAGACAATGGGCCCGTTGCCAAAAACACGAAAGACCTTGACATGCTTCAAAGCTCGTCTAATTGGAAGAAATGGTTGATCACTCACCACTACGCACACGTGACTCAAAGTAGATGGGCATGCCTCAAAAACATCAATCCCCCCTGAGGATAGTTTGTGTGACGCCAAATGGGCTCAAGCAGATGGATTCCAAGTGCTGACACTGATGCTGCTTTTGTGCAAGCTGGAACTCGTCTCTTAGAACCTGTTTAAGGTCCCCCGAGTCGCGTTCAAGTCAAATTAAATCAGCAAGAGCCCACGTCCCACACAAATTCAATCGGACACAGCCATATGTGACCTTTTGTGAAAAATAGAGGGCCCTGCCTTGTAAATGGGGCATAAAGCCCATCTTAACTTGCGGAACCCATCCGTTTCTAACCATCCTAAAAGGTGGAAAAATGCATGTTTCAAATGAGCAAAATGTATCTTCCAAGGAGCCCTGCGTAACCTACCGGCAAACAAGCCCTCGCAAGCAGCCCCGGTCCAGCACTCGGTAGGAGCCCTTGATGAATGACTGGATCTCGCGCCACAGAAGGGACGCATCGCACCCTGCGGGCACCTCGTGCGCGCCAAAAAAATCATCCACATCCGGAGCTTGGGTGGAAAACTTGCAGCTGGTGACCCTGCCGTTTGGCATGGGGCCTGACGTTTCGGGGTCACAGACGCAGCTTGGAAACTACCCTCCTACCCTCCCGTACACTATCCTACCTGATGGAGGGGTCAGACCCGCAGCGGGTGTAGGAACAAATCAACTGGCTACCCTCCCGTCAGCATGGGACCTGACGTTTCGGGGTCCTGGTTTGGACCATTCTCTTTCTCAAAGGGACCATTTCTCCGGTGGACAGGAGGGTACCTACAATGACACATTTCGCTCCTGGTCACCTGCCATGGAACACAGATACCCACCATAGAGGCAACTCCCTTTGGGTGCAATCTTGGGTTCTTTCCGTTGACGTGGGGGAGTAACATGGCATCATAAATAGCCACTATCCACCCAGAAGTCAGGAAATCCCCAGTTAGGGACCTTCCCACCAACTAAAAAGTGTGTGGCCCGCCTCTCATGGCCCGGCCACACCCACCAAGGGCGCATGTATGGGAAAGGAAGAACCATCCGCTTATTGGGTTTCGGTACGCACACCATCCATGCATGACTTTGGTCGGGATGGGCCAAGGTTTAGTAGAAATGATGTGGGCAGTTGTTCTCTTCTTCAGACAGCTTGAAAGGCATAACCATTGGTTTCTAGCTAGGAAATGCTGCCAAAGAATTCCTCGGCTTGGTCAGGGAGCTTGATCTGATCCCAGCCTCCATTCATTGTTCAGGAAACAAATGCACATCCTTCATCATCACTAGCCTCCAAAGGTGTTCGCCCAGACCAGCTCAAAAAGCTTGCCTCAGGCTTCCAAGCGGAAAACGTGTTCTGTTTCTTCCACCTGATTCAACTGGCCATCCTGCGGGGGAAGGGTTCTCCTTAGTTCCAACCAAAAGGTAAACAAAAGGAACAAGCAACGAACGTTATTGGAACCAGCACAAAAAGAAAACAAGAACCAGAGGGCAAACAAAAGGAAACAAAAGGTGCTTTGAAGGTTATCTTCAGTCCCAACCTGCAACGCATCACCACCGAGATCCAAAAGGAGGCTCGCTTGGAATCGGTCGGCAAACCATTTCCGATCCGCCTACGTTTTCAGAGTTCGGGGTCAAGTAAGCCAGTGGCATCCAGATTCTTCGTTGCATGGCTGACTTGAGGCATGGCTCCTCCAAGTGGTCGTGGGAACATGGCGCCTGGTTTCTTGACTTGACTCTGAATGGAAGGCCCCCTCCAAAAACACCAAAAACACGGAACATCATAAGTCTGCGGCCTAGACCCTAGACCCTTAGCTGGAGTCGCCACAAACCTTCAAAAACGGGGTCCCCCTTTCCTTTGGGTACAGACTCCAGGTACATCCATTGGCTCATGCGTGACGTCAGCGTTGAAGGGTTATGGAGTCTCATCCATCTTCAAAAAGTCATGCCCCTTCTTTTTGGGGTAACGTGATCCTTGTTACTGGTTTCAAACAACTCCAGCTACATCGCTGTGCCAAAGCGCGTGTTGCCGAAGCTTGGGCCAGAACTTCGCCTTGAAGAGCTCGTAGTCCACTTCCGTCATGGAGTCCGACTGAGCGGACAGCCCGCTGACCATCGCTGACCAACCGAACGGGCTGTTTGTGAATAAGTGCCAGCTGCAAACTCACTTGGGTGCCAAGCCGGGCGTCCGGCGAGGAGAAAAATACAAAACTTAAAAACAACTTCATGTTCTGCATCCTTTTCAAAAAGCACAAACTTAATGCACACGTCACATTTACAGGGGAGAGTAGATGAGGGACTGACACCCTTTGCTGGCCTGGCCGACCTTGGCCTGCGCCTTGCGCAGCGCGGTGCGGCGCTGCTCCCGCAGGGCGGAGATGGGGTCCAGGGCGTCCGGGGCCTCCGCCATGATCACCTCGCAGCCCGGCCATCGGGCCATCGGCCCGTCGGCCCATCGGGCGCCGGAGGGCGCCGGCCATTCGCCGGAGCGCTTGCATCTAGTGGGGAGTTTCAGGCGGATCCCCACCCCGACGGCCCAAGTTTTAGGCGAAACCTCCGTAAAGGGAGCTGAACCCCAAGCCTGAAAGAAATCAGCTTCTTTCGCCTGGCAGAAATATGTTTTGCTCTCTTTGTTTTTTCTGCTGGTCTCTCCATATGAGGACTTCAAACAGGGGTCGGTAACGCAAACAAAAAAAAGCTTCGGCACCCACGCCTTGTCCGGATGCACTGCCCCAGATGCGAAGCGTCGCGGGAAGAAGGGGCTGCCCAACGAGCCTTTGTTGTTGCGATAGGCAGGGAATGGCCGAGGCTGGGTGTTGGGAACGAACCGAATCCGAGGATTCCCTAAAAAACCGTAGGAAATGCATGGCTTATAGAGTCCTTCCCACGCATTCCATGCTAAGAACCTAAACCGGAAGGGGAATCCCCTTCAAGGAAACCATACTGTGGCTGGACAAAATCCATTTCGCACCACCCAAAAAACAATGGAACGGTGATTCCCCTGCAAATACCAACAATCAATGGTTTTCGTGGATTCAATCTGGTGCAGGATTTCAGTCCATCAACAGTAGGAAATCATGGGAAGGTAGGCGATGGCCTTGCGTGTTCTGGAAAATGAACCGGAAGGGGATCGATTCCCTTAAGGGAACCCCTAGGGAATGTTCACGGTTTATTGGGGTCATTCCGACCAGCAAGTCTCAATCGGCCAAGTTCGCCAGCTGTTGCCTGAAGTCCGATCTTCGAATGCTCTCCGCGTATAGGGGCCCAGTTCAGTGCCTGAGGAGGCCGTCATTTGGAAAAATCTGGCAAGCCCGCATGCAACTGGCCAGGAAGCCGTCGAGCATGACAATGAACTTCCTGAACCTTGGATGAGGGAGAGGCACACGTGCAAGCAGGAACACGCGCCTGTGACCTATGAGCCTCCGGCCCAACAAGCCAAACACGCCCAAAAAAAAAAGACGTTTCTCCACATGCACATGTGCCACAGTGGAAACGTTTTTTGCGGTTCATCGGGTCCAGCGCCAGCTATGCAAACCCCGGCGTGAGCCATTCAGCTGATCTGTTGACCGCGGCATGTGCAATTGCCCGAGTGCCTGCCGTACCTGCGCAGGTAAATTGCAATCACCCGAGCAGCGTGACAAAGAGCGGGAAGTTCTTGTGGTTCTTGAGGTTGTCCGGCAACCTGCGATCCACGCCCGAAGGAACCCAAGGCCTGGATGGGATGTGGTCGATTTGTTGGGAGCCTCTTGACAAACTTTGGCCAAGCAAACAACTCAGCGCTGTGCAAAAACCCGAAGCCCCGGGCTTTTAGATCACAAATAATCGTCCACAGGCCCAGGGCGGGCGAATTCGGCTGCCGCTTGGTTTGGGTATGCTTCGGGAGTTGTGTGGTACCCTTCTTGGGAGTGCCTCAAGCTTGCGCTCGCTCATTGATGCGCCTCTCGCTTGCCGGCGAGAGGGCATGTTCCCAGGCCAAGGCTGTCGGGACCCCGGGGCAAAGGGCTATGACATGGACTGGGATGCTCCTAAATCGATGGAGGGGGTGGCTAACCTGCATTTTGAGACACGGTGTTGCAACCCGGCTGAAACAGCACCAGTTCGTGGTCCGAAGAAGCCAACCAACAGCTCACAGCTCGCGACGTTTGCCCAAACAGGGTTGGCTTTTTGAAGTCCGCTTTAAGAGAAAAGTGCAGGTTTCTAGAGGTTTCGTTTGTTTCCCCAACAACTACCTCAGTTTTTGACTAACTAAAACTGACATTTGAAGATCCTGACCCTTGACACAACCTGAAAGGCAAATGATGTCCCTTCACCTGCCCAAAAAAAAGAAGGCAGAAGAAACCAGTAAGGAACCGTGCCAAGTCAGTCGCCTGCTGCCGCAGGCCTCTGATCGGGGCCAGCCACGCGCAACTTCATGGGATTTTGCTTGGACTTTTCGAAAGGGACATGTATGACTTTTGGAGGTGTTTTGCGGAGGGCTGTCGTTTTGTATTGCTGGTTCCTGTTGTTTGGTGGTGTTGTTTCTGTTTTAGTGTTTGTTTGCTTTTGTTTAGGGGCGGAATCATTGCTCACCCTGTCCCATGGTCTTGACTTAACTTGGTTTTAAAGTACCCCGACCCGAAACCAACTCTAATTATCAGTACCGGATGTGTCTATTGCATTTCGTTCTTAAAACAAGGGAGTTCCTGCTTGGTTTCTTCGAGCATGGGGCGGCAGCTTCACTACGTGACTACGTGTGGAAGGCAGACTTGATAAAAGGGCCGTTGATAAAAGCTCCGATGGTGGCTGATGGACATAGCCAAGGCAACACGCTTCTCTGAAGGGAACAAACTTGACCATCAAAGGAGGTTTCTGTAGCTTTTCCCTAGGCCGGAATTAGGACCCCAGCAAAACAAATCATCATTTTTGCCTGGTTCGTGGAAAACAACAGGGGACCCAAAAAAAGCAACAACTCAAAAACGGGCCTGGTGAGTGGAACACAAAAAGGGGACCCCGAAAAAAAGAAGAAGGCAAAAGCTCAAAAATGGGCCTGGTGAGTGGCAAACAACAGGGGACCCCCCCCAAAAAAAAAGGGGCAGCTGATTCTGGGGGAGTCTCGCCCCCTCCCTCATGCAACCAGATCGCCTGCTCTGCTCCGTAAGTCTGGCGCTCGGGGCCGCTCCCTGCCCCTGCCGGCCGTTTTTTCGGGGCTGGGTGGGTGGGCCGCTGGGCGGGGGGTGGGTAGGAATCCCGTTGTCTCTTCTCCAAAACCACATGTTGAAGTCGAGAAAATATGCAACGCAATACTTGGGGGTCACTGAGTTCCCCCTTCCAAAGTTGCAGCTTACTGCTGGCTTCCAACGAACCTGCCACTTTTGGAGGTTCAAAAAACAAGGGACAAGGAGGAAACCAGTCGGCAGAGAATCCTTGATTCTGTGAGCGAGAGCTCATGAGATTTAAAGGATGGCCTCATTGAACTTACGTCTTCGCTCCTGGTAAATGCGTCCACTGGGTGCTAGACCGGGGGGGGAGGGATCTGAAAACAGCGAAAAACACATCCTTTTACGAGCTTGAGCTCCCCGCTAAAAAGGTTTAACTTTTAGTGGGCTAAATGGAAAACACCGCTAAGGGGAGCCACCAAGTTTTGTGGCACCTGAAGCAACAATTGAGGGAACCTCATCCCAAATTCAGAGCCCCATGGTCGTTGAGATGCGCTTGGTAAGCTCCCCGAGCCAAGCAGCCAAGAGCAGCAAGACAGCCAAGCGACCCAGCGCCCTGGCTGCCACCCACTCCTAGAAAGACATCACCTCCCCGTTGTGCGGCTTTAGATTTAGAAGATTCTAGACATTTTCTGAAAGGCGCAATCCCGGACTTTGGGACCTGCCTCCAAGTCTCAGACCCCTTGTGCCGAGATCCACATTCACAGTCCTAACCTTGTCAGCCGGTGAAAAAATGCAAACTCAGTCAACATGCCCAGCGCGTCGCGAGTCCCGAGTCGCGCGTCGCGCGTCGAATCAACTCCGAGGCGCGTTCTGGTGAGTTGCTTGCAGGTTGGAGAAGTACTCCAGGACCTCCCAGCCGTGCCACACACTCACGGGGAGCGGAAGCGCTTGGTCCGGTTTTCTCCGTGTTCGATGAAATTCTAAGGGTAGCTTCCCCATTCTTTCCAGGGATCCTTCTTTCTTGAACACCACCAAATACCCTGGGAAAACAGCTAGCTGGTTCTTGAAAAGAACAATGCCTGAAAAGAATGGGGAATCAACCCCTAGACAAATTGCTTTGTCTCCTCAAAGGCTAAGTGCATGAATGCACCTGTACACGGGAGCATCCGTCATCTTCTGATTTGGTTCCTTCCACCAAGGCTATGTATGTTACAAGCTGTATGCCATCTTGGGCCGCACAATGGTTGGACTCCCATACGTAAATCACCACGCTGGCTGGCCACCAGAAACAGGGCTTCACATGGAGGCTCATACACCTCACTCTCTCAAGTTCCAAAACCCTGAAAAGTGCCGAGTGACCCCGAGTGATTCAAAACCTGGTGAGCTCGCCAAACAGAAGGCATATTTATTCTATCTTTGATACAGGGCACGACCGTATGCGGTACCTGGGTTGCTGTTCAATTCCCAAAGGCTCGATCCCCATTCGAGGTTCAAGGGTGCCATTTGATTCCAAACGGTTGGGGGGACCACAGATCGAACCGACATGAAGATGTGGCTCTCAAAAAAATACTTCAGACCCCAACGGCCAGGGTTTCAACTCTCAGCTTCCCTTCGAATACCGACCAACCGGGGCAAAAAAAAAATCAGAAACTCCCATGCGCCGGCGAAGCTGCGGCTTCGCCTTGTTGGCGAGGCTGGCGGAGTGGGTCACAAAGACCTGGCCACAGCCGCCGCTTAGCGCAAGCCGACCACAACACCAAGGTCCGAACACGGGCCGTAGGGAAACCCACCTAGGCCTTTGAGTGGAGAGCTTAGAATAAGTTGGTACCAACTTATATTTCCCCAGATAGCTGAAAGCTATAGGGGTTCTAACTTCTAATAAAGAGGGGGAAGTGATTTGCGAGATTGATGGGCTGGTGCTAAGGGGCGTGCAGTTTGGGGTGCTGGTTTTTGCGGATTGGGGTGCTGTTTGAGGTGCTGATGGCTCTTTTCAAGATTGACGGTAGGGTGCTAGGGAGCATGCAGTTTGGGGGTGCTGGTGCAGGTGCTGTTTTGGGGGTGACGGTGTTTTTGCATCTTGACGGTAGGGTGCACGGGAGCATGCAGTTTGGGGTGCTGGTGCTGGTGGTGTTTTGCGATGCTGTTTGGGGAGCTGTTTGAGGTGCTGGTGACGGTGCGGGCGCAATTTGCGATATTGACGTCCGGGTGCTATCGGGCATGCAGGTGACGGTGCAGGCACATTTTTGCATCTTGACGGTAGGGTGCAAGGGGGCATGCAGCTTGGGGTGCTGGTGCAGGTGGCGTTTTGGGATCCTGTTTGGGGTGCGGCTGGGTGTTTGGGGGGGTGCTGTTTGGGGCGCTCTTAGGGCGACGGTGCAGGCGCATTTTTGGGAGATTGACGGCAGGGTGCAGGGTGCATGCAGTTTGGGGTGCTGCTGCAGGTGCTGTTTTGGGATGCTGTTTGGGGTGCTGCTGGAGGTGCTAGTGATGGCGCGGCTGCTCGATTGACGGCCGGGTGCTGTTTGGGACGCTCTTCGGGGGGTGCTGTTGGAGGTGCTGGTGTGCAATCATTGCTATCTGGGGTCTATGCTGGTGTAACTTTTTCTCTGTAGTCTATTTTAGTGGGGGAATCGAATCTCCCCCTCAAAAAAAAGGGGCAAAAGGGCACGATCCTGGGGGACCTAGCCACCAACGATACGACTCTCTCGCCATGGGCGAAGTTACCCATGGTCATTTTGGCACAGGAAAAATCGATCGAACATATCAACCCTCAAATGGGCTGAACTTCGAACAAGTCTCAGGGAGCCCTCGGGCCCCTGAAGAGGAAGTTGATCTTCCCAGGCAACCTCCCAGAGGTGTCATGTTGGTGGGGGGAAGGGATTTCTCGGTGCCCAAAAAGGGCGCAACAAAAAAAGAAGCTTGCTCTGGAAACCGTTGTGCTTCAGGTTCCTTAAACCCGAAGGGGTGCCCATTTTGGCAAGCCTCTACCTTGTGATATCTGGAATAGAGCAAGGAATCCCTGTGAGAATCAAATTTGTCATTGAACGCTTGGGAGTTGCCTAAGCTCAAGTTCGGCAAAATAGGTGCCGTAGCAGATGGGTATTGCATGGACGGGAGCGTACCTTGGTTTTCCTTGAGATAGCTTTTTGCTGGATCTTCGTCGCTTAAAGCATGTAGCCATCGAGAGAGCTTTTCCCAAAGGCGGAGGGCGGCTGAGGGATGGAGAGCCGATCCGGAAGGCGGAGTTGTAGGTGGAGATGGGGAGATGTGGTCAAGTTTGCAACCTTCTTAATCTGCGGGGTAGCGTTTTTGTCGGGCCTTGAGTCTGCAAGGTAAAAGTGGAGTACTTAAGGGTCTGGTTCAGAGGCACACCTAATGTTGACCCCGGATTAATAAACCCCTGATTATTAATATGGGGGTGTTCCCCTCCAAAAGTGATACACCCCCACTAAAACCGGGGGACACCCCCATATTAATCAACCAGGGGTTCATTCATCCGGGGAAAAAACATTCTCCGCTGTGGGGGGCGAAGCTGGGCCGCAAGAAGGATGATTCATTCAGATGGCACCCCCCTCGCAAGAGACAAAACCACTCCCCCCTCTGCTTCCGAGAGCCGAGAACGCCTTCAGCAGGGTCTGGAAAGCATCTGTTTGAAGGCAACCAACGCATTTCGGGGCTTTGGGCGGATGGTCCGCCTTTGCCTCTTGGAGACCTGAAAGTACGCTTTTGCTCTGGTGGCTGCTCCCTCGTTCGCCACAAGGTGGAGGCCCTTGGCCCGAACGCGCAAACCAGCTGGAAGCAAGTTGTCCGAAACGCCTATACTTGCACACCATGCTCTGGAGTTGACACAAACATAAGGGTAAGGTCATGCTCAAACCTGGGGTTTGAGCAGAGTCGACCCAGGCTAACCCCGAGCCTTGCTACTGTACAGTCCCCCACCCCCCCCGCCTGATGCAAGTGTACCAGCTCATTGCCATTGCCAGATGGCAGCAGCGCTGAGCCCCCAGCCTGGCTGAGCCAACACGAGACTCCGAGTTTGGGGGGGGCTGCTAGCAGGGGCACACTGCAGGTACCCTCAAACTGGCATATCAACAGGGATCCTTACGTTATATACCTGAACATTGCCTTGTAAATGGAGGTGTCCCTTGATTTTGGTGAAAAAAAGCCATGCTTCAAATGGGCAAAACGTATCTTTTAAGGAGCCCTGATAAATCAACCGTGCAACCAGGTACCCCTCAAGAGGCACAGTACTGTAGGCACATCAACATCCAGGCAAAGCTGCAGTAACCTCAAGAGGCATAATGTTGACCCCGCATTAATAACCCCCTGGTTGATTAATAGGGGGGTGTCCCCATTTAGTGGGGATTCATCACTTTTGGGGGGGAACACCCCCCCAAAAAATGGGACGGGTTCTACTTAGATCCTGGGTCAACATTACAGGCACACTGCTTGAAGAGGCTCGTGCAACCGGCGGGTGCCCTCAAGCTGCACACGGCACCCGTACGATTCCCACAGCGCAACGTCGGCCTTGCTGGCCCGCTTCCAATATTCCATGTGCTGGAAGAAGAGCCGATACACGCAGCCTGGGCCCCGCCAGCAAAGCAGCTGCTGAAATCAGGCTCGAGAACTTATGCTTATATCCAAACTTAGGGTACCCAAAAGATGGTTTGCCTTTTCGTTTCTCGTTACAAAAACACGGGTAGTATTCCCTTTTGATTCGCCTCTAGCGAAATTGCCCACCAGGCCCCCCCGATGGCCGGCAATTGGGCCCGGGTGAAGTGCCGGCAATTGACCAGCACTTGCTTAAAAATGGTTTTGTAGTCACATAGATTTGTTGCCTTCATCAAAGTGCAGTGAAAAGTCACTTTTGTTTAAACGTCACTTCAGGATACTAGAGGGGATCCAATTGAGGGGTTGGGCTGGCATGTATGATCATTGCACATGTAACGCGCGGGGGAGGGGGGGAGGGGGGGCGACACGCTGGTGACACGCTCATATCCAAAAAAAGTGACCGTTCAACGTACATGTGCCGGCAATTGGCCACCCCCCGGCACGCCGTGACACGCCGTGACACGCTCCTCAAGAACCCCTCCCAACCTCAAACTTGCCCTCCAAACCTCAAATTTGTTGCTCTCCCCTTTTCCCTGCAACCCCATTCCAAAGGACCCTGAAAGGTCAGTTGTATCATTGCACAGATTGCACTAAGTACAGATGAGTGATACTTGATAGCAAACTGCTGTTGCAGTCACTTAGACATAAAGTGACATCGTTTTGCCCAAAATCGATGTGCCGGCAATTGGCCAGCCATTGGGGGGGTGCTGGCATGGGCTATTACTTTACTTGTGGGGACATCCGGGTGTTTCATGCAAAGCTGCAAGCATGGGATGTGGCAGCAACAAACCTGGACCTTCTTTGAGTTTGCAACATGCTTCGGAAACTGTTCAGCCCAAACCCGACCCACAGCTCGCGCATGCCACCGAGACTTCGTTTCCAACATGTTTGATCCACAGCTGGAACATGAGACGTCTTCACCCCAAGAGGGCACTGCGAGAAAACTCTCCGATTTTCCATTCTTTCCGGGGATCCTTTTTTCAGAAACCAGCAGAATCCAAGGGGAAACAGCTGGTTTTTTTTCGGATTTGTCGTCTCGGGATTTTTGGTCCCAGCGGCAGAGCGTCTTCCCGGAGCCGCTGCGGCCGATGACGATGATGGGCCCCGGCTTGTCGATGATGGCCGCCTCCTGCTTGGAGACGCGCAGCGCGAACCTAGGCGTTGAGGGCGATGCGATCCCCGTTGCGGCGTGCACCTGGAGTCTCCTTCTGACCCTTAAAGGCTGGTTGGTCATTACCCAAATATCCCAAAATAATTGGGAAATTGACCTTGATTTCGGTCATGGAGACTCCAGGCAGCTGTCTCCCCCCAAATGCGTTTGTTCTTCGTCTTTTTTCTGCTCAAAGTGGCGAAAGCCGTCGCAACGCCACCTTTCTCCCCAAAATGCGGTCTTTTAAAGTGCGGCTAGCAGTCGGCTTCCGAAAGATCAAAGGAAACCAGCTGCACACTGTGGCAGGTTGCGGGTCCTACTTTTCCTGAGTACGACTTGCAGGACGCCAGGCATACCTAGTGCAGAGTTCTTTGCACGTGCGGCGTTCAGAGTGAAGTATTCGCAAATAGCCAAAGTGCTTGACATGATCTTGAATGTGCGTTTGTGCATGTGCATAGGTAGTCTGGGCAAATCAAGCATGTCCATCTTGTGGTTTCCTTTCGGGGTAGGCAACGGTTCTGGGCTGTTGAGCTTCCAAGTGACCAGAGCTCAAGCATCTATGATTAATCCAGTGAGCAATGCTCACAGCCGGACTTCTCTGAAAGTCAAGCATGTACAGCACGGCCTCTGGGGGCGTCAGGAGGATTCGGGGGTGGAGTTCCCAAAACCAGGTAAAGCCGCTATTCAGGCCACAATGACTCCGCCGGCAAAGAGCGCAAGGAAAGGGAAGCCAGCTTGTGACTTTTCATAGCCTCTAACAACAGTAACTAACCTGCAAAGCGACACCATGTTTCCTCCCCCCATGCTTTACCTGACCTTTGGGCTTGAAGGTCAATTTGGGCCCCCCGTTGTTGATTCTCCCTTTCAACAGGGCTATAGGGGCCCAAAAGAAACCAAGCCGCACCCCCCAAACCCACAAACCCACAAACCCCCACAGCGCCCAACATCCTCCAAAGTCGAGTGGCTGCTCCGCCGCGCCCAGCTCGCCTGAGTGATCTGAGTGAAACATTGGCAGCCCAAGGGTACGGGGTGATGACTTTGACGGTTTCTGGCGGGGGGGGGGGGGGCAAAACAATACAATCAAACCCCCCCACCCACAACAAAGCAACCAACCCAAACCAACCCAAACCAACCAACCAAGCAAGCAAGAAACCAACCCAAACCCGGAAAGCAAGCAACTAATCACCAACCTGCCAAGCAACCCAAAGCAAACCAAGCCAAGCAACCAACTACCCGCCCCTGTGCCTCGATCCGACTCCTCCTCCACCAGGATGGATTTCAGCATCTGGCTGTCCAGGCTGAAGAACTTCCGCACGGAGAACACGTCACCTGAGCCGTCGAAGGCCGACCAAGGCTTGTCAGGCTTTCTGGTTGGCTTGGATTGGCAGTTGGGTGGTTTCCGAATTGCCCTCTACAAAAGCCAGGGGTCCAAACCTGATTGGTGCTTTGGATTGGTGGTTTGGTGGTGGTTAAGGGGTGGGTGCGTTCCAATTCCCAACCTGACTTACTATCCTGAAGGTTCAATCGACCCAAATGGTCTTCTCTAAGGAGGTTCCTTCAGAAATGGGGAATTGCAGAGCTCCCCTGCCAATTCAAGCTCTAAACAAGTTGCAAACCGCCACCTCCCCCCATGCGCTGAATCTGAGCTCTTCCCCTCACCCTCCCTGCGGCCGGGCGGCTGTCCTGCAAGTCTGCCGCAGCCACCGTGCGCGGATTGCGGCAGTCCCCGCTGTAGGTGATGCTCTGGTTCTTAAGGGCGTTGAACAAGCCTGGGACATTGGGTGCAAGGGGCACAGAATCTGAATCTCTCACTTACTGAGTTCCGTTTCGGACTTGAAACAGCTTGGGTTGGACCAGATTAGTGGTGGGGCGGGTTGCCAGCGAGAAAATCCGGACAAGCAGGATAAAGGCGATCATGCTCTGGGACTCTGACTGAGAGCAGGCCGAAATTGGCAATTACTCACTTCAGCCTATTATTTGTAGACATACACACACACATACATGCGCCCTATTACAAAATAGTTACTTTTCTCAGACCCCGAACCTTCTCCAGTCTAAGGCAAAGCATCTAAGGACAGGCATGACAGTAATATATCTGCAATTGCTACCATGCTACTAATTTATCCGTCCAACACCTGAATGCAAGGACTCACTTCCTGAGTTGATTGGCCAAATCAAGTAGAAGCTTCTTATTCACCACCAAAATGATCATTCCAAAAACCATATAAAGTCCAAGAATCCGGGGAGTGAGTTCCATGTTTCTTCTTGCTTTCTTATTTGCGTGCTTGTTGGTGTGGCCTTGGGGGAGTTGTGGCTGTCCAAAACCTGATGGATCTCAACCGGGGGTGATTATACCAAGACCTACCATACCATGATTTCTATGTCCAAAACCTGAATTCATGGATCCCAAGTACTCACTTCCTGAGCGGATTGCCCAATAAAAGTCTGCACTTCTGATTCTACAGTACCATGATTTATCAAAATCTACGTCCGAAAAACAATTTGGGTATGGGTCAAAATTCGGTGCACAAAATGGGTTGCCCTGGTATATGGAAACAAAGACATTCAAACCTGCGGTCCAATTCCTGGTGGTGAAACACTTTGATCCATACCCATTTCTGCACTCATGGTTCCCATTTGTGGGTTGCCATTGTCCCTGAAGCCAAGAAGCCAAAAGCGGAAAACAAAAAAAAACTCCGACCAAATACGGAGAATAAAAACAAAAAACGTAACAGAAAAAGCGACCAACCCAAAAAAAAAAACAAAAAACATACCCCTCCTTCGTGGCATCCATGGCATCCATGACCTCCTTTTCGCCCGCTCCCCGCCTTTGAAGCTCCGCGAGCCACGCTGCCACTCCTCCTTGAGCGCCTCTGCCGCGCGCTGGGACTCCTCTTTGCCTCGGCCGCCGAGTTTCGTCGGCGCGCGCGAACGCGAACGCGAATGCGCGTGGTTTGGGTTTCACCCGGTGGGCGGAAGTTAAAGAGGGCCAAGCCAACGGGTTATCATGGAAGAAAATGGAAAAACAAGGAAAATGGAAGAACCATATCATAAGAAATATTCAGAAAATGGAGAAAATCATACTTTTTTCACAAATCCGTGCGTAAACCAGCTTTAAACAGCCCTAGTTTTTTGCTTTTGCAAGGAGATCTGTCTGCTTCTTTACGCAAAAATCCTCCCAGCCCTCTTCGCCTACCGACTGCTTGAAGGGTAATCCAAAATCCCTGTCACAGTAGGAAAAGCCAATTGCCGGGGAAGAGCACGAAAGGATCCAGTACCCACTTCCTACCTCCTATCCTGCGGTCATTTGCGCATCCCTGTTTTCTGAAGGACGCCCCCCCCTTCGTTGAAAGGCCTCGCAAAAAAAAGAGAAAAAACAAGAAGAAAAAGATCGCCGCCGCGGCGGGCCGAAGCGGAGTTTTGTCGACCCCCGAGCTGGCCGGGGGATAGGTCTGGCAAGGTGCGGGTGACGTGCCAGACTTGGACCACCTCCACGAAGACTTTCTGCTCCCGGGAGAATTCCATGTCCAAGCCTGAAGCGAACAAAATGCGATCGGGAGAGACGGAACCGGGGAATGGGAAAAGGAATGACCCGGATATAAACCGTCCAACTGGTTGTTTCCTTTAAGGCGACCCCTGGGCTCATTCCCACATTCTCCACTGAGCACCAGCAAGAAAATGCGGGAGAGTAAACGCTTCTCGCGCGGGCAAAAAGGTCAAATGAGCCTTGTAAACCTGCTTTGAGTCCTTTGCAAGTCCTGCAAACCCAGCACGCTCTCCAAAAGCCAAATGTATCTCATTGCTTTCCTGCACCCCTGAACCCTACAATCGAGTCAAGGGGGAACAAACTTGCGGCTGAGCATTTTGGTACTTTGCAGGTAGGAGACCCCTCTTTGCGATGCGGAATGGACAAGAACCATGGTTTTGTGGCAGTCTGCCCTTTTGGGCTCCGCCGAACTGGTTCGCTTTCACTCCTTCACTTGCCGCGACCCCGCAAGCAGCTGAACCAGCACATGCCAACATGTGTCCGTTCACGCCCAAGGCAACCGCGGTTGCCTTAAACCCGCAAAGCGAACGCTTGCTCCGCAGAATGCGCTGGAGGTGCTACATGCACCCCCACAAGCATAGCCCGCGAAGTGTGCATTTGCATACCTCCCGCCGATGCAGATTTGCATTCCTAAGCTGCAACCGCCCAAGTACCACCTGGTGCCACCAGGCTTTCTGAACAGGTCCGGCACCCTGGGTGTCCAGCATGCGTCGCGTGTGTCAAAGAAGCCTCTTGAACGAGGTGCAAGGGATCCCGGACGAAAGTCGAGGTTCCTTTGGGGTGCCGATGGATCTATCTATATATATACACCCGTTTTGGGTTGTTCAAATGCAATCCGAAATGGAGTCCAGACTTTTTGAGGGCGCACCTTTCGCATGTTCAAAGACAATCCAGCCGGACATTCCCCAACGTTGCGTGTCTCATCACGTGTTCCTTCTTTCTAAGGTACCCCGGCCCAGCACCGATCCATGCCAGGGTGCTCCACAGGATGTCCAGATCTGCGCCTTCCAAGGTAAGGGCCATGCGCCGGAGGATCCCCAAAAAACCGCCCCTTTGTTGGAAAATCCATGGTGAACGAAATTGCGGTGAATCCGAACATTCGGCTGGGGTTGAGGGCTTGCCACGGCTGGCCCGCAACTGCCAGCGTGGCTGTTCAAGATGCAGGGTTGGCCGATCACAACTCTTGAGTTGCTTTTTATGGAAACCAGTCATGAAAAGCAACCATTCAGAGAACTAAACATATGGCTGTGGGTGCGCTAACAACAGCAAAATACAAGCGCAACAACCATTGACCTTCGCAAGAGTGCAATCTTCTGATCCGTGCACGACTACATGCTCGCAGTGCTTAGCTCTCGGCCAGTCCCCCAGGCCTCCAGTTGCAATTGGGGCGATTCCCTGCCCTTGAATGGCCTGAGGAGTATCGATTGTGCTGAAAACAATGCTTTTCAGGAAAGAAAACACGTTGTTTTCGTGGCATATCCCTGGAAACACCACTTTTCCAAGCGGGCACGACTAATCTTGCAGGTTTTTGAGTCTCTAGGTAGCAGGAGACGATGAACCTTTGAATCTGCGCAGCAAAGTTTGCTGCAGGCCATGTGACTTTGCCTGCGTTGAGAGGCAAAAACTTTCCTGCGCGCACGTCGCTTGTTTGCAAGGATCGTTCCGTTCAGCGGTCCTGCCACTCACACTGATCCCCATGTCCCTTCTAAAGTTCACCCTTCTCATTTTAAAAAGTCGACCACTTGAGACTTAGGGCATATTCGCAACCGCAACACCTAGCCATGCTAATTACGTGTTTGTGGCGTGTCTGCCTAAACAAAGGGCATAGGGAAGCCCTGCTTCGTGTTTCTCAAAGCGAAACCAAAGGAAAGCCGTTGCGCCATTTTGGTGGGTCCAACCTAAAAGCCATATACTCATTTTGCTGGACGAACACACAAACCCAACTTCTCCAACTCGCTTTTTGCGGGAAGGGTGGCAGGTCACAGATCCAAACGGTCCGGCCTCTGGCGCACTTCAGCTTCTGCTGCTGGTGGCTGCACACCATCTCCCGAAAGTGCGGAGCCCAAACTCCCGAGGCCAAGGTCTGCGAGGAGTCGATCGCGCGCGCGCGCGAGCGCAAGCGGCGCGCGCCGACCCCGCCTTCGGAACAGAAGGCGAAAAAGCCTAGAGACTTGGTTGGCAGTGAAGGAACCGGAAAAGCAAATGGTGGGAATGGAGGCAAAAACTGACAAAAGAGTGATTTCATGTAGCGTTTCGGAAGTCAAGAGAGAGTCCTTCACCGAATGGAAGAAATGCGCTTGCCTCAGAGGCCCCACCTTTCTATTTTCCAACCACCCGAAACTTCCGTTTTCAATTCAACTCATTTCACAAGCCACCACCTCACCAACCCCAAATCCCCAAGACCCCACTAGTATTCTCCCGTCTCAAAAAGTGCTATAGCTTCATTGCAGAGGTGACCTGGCTCACAAATTTGAGATGCGAGGGGCGCAAAGATATGTCCAAGCCCTATATGGCCATGGTTCAAAACCGTTTTGGGATCCCATGTTGGTTGGTGGGTGAATGCACCCCCCATTTTCGTTTATTCTAGTGGGGATTGGGATGGCCGTGGTGGTCGTGGTGGTCAACACCGTTTTGGGATCTTAGTTTGGTTGGTAGGTGAATTCACCACCCATTTTAGAACCTATCTTGGTGGTTGGATTGGGATGTCCACTGGGGGTATGATTCGGGTTTTGACCCATGGCCATATAGGACCTTCACCATGCCCTACATCGATGCATGGTTTGTTGCATGTCGTCAGTTCAGATGATCGCCGTGTTAACTTGCAAGCCCTGGCTGATGTGAGCTGATTTTTTGGGGAGCCACACCAATCTTCGAGTCACCTGAAAGAACCGGAGGGAGACTGTTGGCTGGAGACTCGGTTCATGCGCTCCATGCGAGGCAAGAGCAAACCGGCCGGAACTATTCTTCACCTTTGCGCCTTAGAACCGGCCGGCTTCCCCATAATATATATATATATATATGTCCTTAAACAAACATCCTTGCACCAGAAAATTCACCTATGGCCTACCGGGTGATACTTACAACCCGGGATGTTGCCGGGAACCGTGGAGCACCAAACAAATGGTTTCCGCCCCTCCACAGCCATCTGAAGAGACTATCTTGTTGGGAACCCCGGAGGGAAAATAAACCAAAAAGGCCTCGTCTCCTCCACATGGAGAAATCAATCAGCTTCCCAAGCCTTGGGCCCAGGGTGCACAGCAATATGCTCCCTTGCTTTTGCTTGCACGAAGCCTGCACTATAAAATATGATTAGAGAGAAACATGCGTAAACCCACGCGTACCAAGAACTGCAAACTCCAAGTCACCAGTCACCCAGTCGGTCGTCACTTCATTGGCCCTTTCGCCTGCTCTTGCAAGAAGGACTCAGCAGGGAAAACAAATGGAGAACAACAATCAACACCAACTGGACGTGTGACACCTAAAGTTGACACCCAGCGCCATTTGGGAATCGCTTCTCCTGGACGCAAATGGGCACAGACCCTCAAACTACCGATTAAAGAAGAAGTTATTGCCACACAATTCTGGGCTCATTCCCTTTTTCTAAAGGTGGTTTGCGGGACTAGGTAGTTGCCAGGGGGCATCTGCAGGACAAGTTCGCGCGTGAATGGCCCTTTTTGGGGGAATATCAAGGTTTCGACTGGTTGGCATAGGTGTCCTTATAGGGGAAATAGATGGATATCCCTGGTAGATGATGAAACCACCAGGTAAACCAGGCATCGCCCTCTGTTTTTCCAGCAACACCACCAAAAAAAGGACCCCGATGCACCCAAAAATTGGCCCAGGACGCGTTTTGCGGGTTGACTGTCATTTTCCCCCTACCTTGCGGCCCCAAGTTTCACCCGGGCTCCGCGGCTCCCCGGCGAAGCGCCCTGCCTTAAAGACCTCCAGCGCCGCCTGACGGAGGGGGAAGTTGGGCCCCAAAGACCCTCGCTGGACCGTAAGTGTGACCTCTCAGAAAGCCCCGTTTAGGGTTGGCACTCCTTCCGTGTGGTTGAGGCCAAAAAGGAAAAATAACAACTATTTCCAGTGATGAGTTCCGTTTAGCAACAGGGGATAAAACAAATATTTTGCAAGTGGAGGCATCCACTTCCATTGGTCCATTGCGCCCCTGTCTCAACCACTCCAAAAAAAGGCCCTCAGCCCTGAGCCTAACATATGGAGGGAACCAAGAGGAATATACCAGATTTGTTTTGGGAGGTCGGGGAGGGCGGGGAGGTGCAGGAACCCCAAATGGGCCTACAACATGGATTTCGGAGTTCCTTTCTGAGTTTCCTGTTGGAACCACTGAACAACAAGGGCACCGAGCCTCAACAAAAAGCAACGGTCGATCCTTGCTATCAAAACATAAGCCCGCTGCCCCAATTCCTTTTTTTCCAGAAAAAGGCATAGTAAAAATCGGGCCGAAAACCCCCAGTTTTCCCCCCAACCATGTCCAAGTCGAGGAACTTGCTGGGCGCACCAGTTTGTACACCGCAAAAATTAAGTGTCCCGCTTCCGCCCCCTTGGCATCTTGCTCGCCCTGCTTCCACATCTTGGGCAACCCTGGGGGTCGTCTTTTGGAGGGTCCCGCACCTTGGGTTGGTTTGAAAAAGGAACTCAGTTGTTCAGTGACCCTGGGAAAAAAAGGGAACCCTTTTTGGGGAAGACCATTTTTAGTGGGGCAGCCACCAACAAAAAAGGGAAAAAGGGTGCCACTAAACAACTGAGGGAAAAAAGGGATGCCAAAGGTGTTGGGCTCATTTTGACAAGAAAAAATGGGCCTTGTTCTCGCGCTCCGCGCTCCCTCCCCGGCCTTCTGCTGGCTGCGCGTCAACTGCTTGGTTTCCCCAAAGGCGGCGTCCGACAGCAACACGCGCCAGGGCTGATCTCCGAAGATGTCTTGCAGCACGTCGGAGCCTGAAGGCTCCAAATCGAAGTCCAAACATGTCCCAGAAACATCCCAAATGATTGTAGGCTTCCCAGAAATCCCACATTCAATCTTTGTCCGTGCTTTCCATGTATTGCCATGTTTGTGATGTCTGCAACTTTTGTTGTCACCCCAACAAAGGTTCCCCAAACAAAACACCTCACCGAATTTTCCGAAAAGCACGTGTTTGAAATACCCCTTCAATGATTCAAGAAAAAATGCAGCAATGCCGGGCCCAAATGGACGGCACCAGTTAGCCTCCGCCCCCGAAAACCAGCGGGCTCCTTGGCGAGGAGTTCAACTTGAACTTGCCGGCACGGATGGACACTGCTTGCTTGACGTTGGGTTTGGGGAGCCAAAATTCTCAATTTTTAGCAGTTAAGTGGATTTGGATTTCAACCACCAAACCACAAGAGGCAAAAATGTAAAATGTGTCCCAACAACAACCATGTCTGTAAAGCGAACCGACTCACGGCTTAAACATCTGCACCTGGAACCCAAAGAAACAGAGTTCCAACAAGAGCCCCCAAAAATACTCCCAATTCCCGGTATGGACCCACCTGGCTGAAGGACTCCCTGAAACCGGCGCAAGCACGTCGTTGTGCCCCAGGACATCTCCCTGTTAGCATACACAGGCCCCTTGGCCCCTCTATTTCGCCTTTAAACGTGACTGCCAAGAGGCACCTGCCTTCAACTTGGCCACCAAAACTTGGTTGACGTTGGAAGGGGAGCAAAAATTCTCAAATTTTAGCAGGTAAGTGGGGGATTCAACCACTAAATCACAATAAGCCAAAATGTAAAATGTGTCCTAACGACAGCCATGAAAAGGTGTCCAAACCAACAAAACGGGGACCTGCAGGGAGCCCCATACGTCCAAGACGCGCGGAGCATCGCACGCTTCCTCCTGCAGCGGCTCCAGTTTGGGTTCTTCAAAGCGCGGGTGACGGCCTTCCGAGAAAGAAAAAAACGCCGCGGAACTGCGAGGAAGAGGGATGGGCCTTCAGCCCCGCTTGGGGGGAGTTACAGGTATGCATTTGTCCATAAGTACACATAGTTGTATGTATGTATGTATGTATGTATGTAGGTGGGTAGGTAGGTAGGTAGATGTAGGTAGGTAGGTAGGTAGGTAGGTAGGTATGTCTGTCTGTCTGTCTGTCTGTCTGTCTGTCTGTCTGTCTGTAGGTAAGTATGTATGCAGGTAGGTATGTCTGTCTGTATGTCTGTCTGTCTGTCTGTCTGTCTGTATGTATGTAGGTATGTGTGCATGCAGGTATGTATGTATGCAGATAGAAATGTACGAATGGATGAATGTATGTATGTATATACGTATGTATGTATGTATGTATGTATGCATGTATGCATGCATGCATGTATGTATGTATGTATGTGTGTGTATGTCTGTATGTATGCATGCATGCATGTATGTATGTATGTATGTATTCATGTAGGTAGGTAGGTAGGTATGTATGCAGGTATGTATGTATGTATGTATGTAAGTATTTATGTATGTAGGTAGGTAGGGATCTATTTAGGTACGCAGGTAGGTATGTATGTCTGTCTGTATGTATGTATGTTGGTATATGCGTATGCAGGTATGTATGTATGTAGATAAGCATGTATTCATGTATGAATGAATCAATGCATGTATGTATATACGTACGTACGCATGTATATATGTATGTAGGTAGGTATGTATGTATGTAGGTATGTATGCATGCCTGTCTGTCTGCCTGTATGTAGGCAGGTATGTATGTATGCGCGTATGCATGTGTATGTATGTATGTATGTATGTATGTATGTATGTATGTATACATGGATGTGTATGTGTATGTATCTCTCTAAGCATGTGTACAAGATAATATACATGCACATGCATAAAACATTCCATCCATACATTCTTACCTACATTCATACATGCATGCATACACATTCACTTATACGTGCATACATACATACATACATTCTATTCATACATACGTTCATTCATACATACATGCATTCATACATGCATGCATACCTACATACATACATACATACATGCATCCATACGCATTCATTTATACGTGCATGCATACATACATTCCATCCATGCATACGTTCATACATACATGCATTCATACATGCATGCATGCATACATGCATACATTCATACATGCATGCATACACATTCACTTATACGTGCATGCATACATACATTCTATTCATACATACGTTCATACATACATGCATCCATACATGCATGCATACCTACATTCATACATACATACATACATACATGCATCCATACGCATTCATTTATACGTGCATGCATACATACATTCCATCCATGCATACGTTCATACATACATGCATTCATACATGCATGCATGCATACATACATTTCATACATGCATGCATACACATTCACTTATACGTGCATACATACATACATTCTATTCATACATACGTTCATACATACATGCATTCATACATGCATGCATGCATACATACATTCATACATGCATGCATACACATTCACTGATACTTGCATACATACATACATTCTATTCATACATACGTTCATACATACATGCATTCATCCATTCATATATGTACAGGAGATGACCTCATAGTGTGGGAACCCTGTTGAACCACATTTCCTTCATTTTCATACCCCCTGCGCCTAGTACCAGCGCTCCAGGCCAAGCCCACCCCAGCAACAACTTCCCTTGCACCGCCGTAAGACAGGACCTACCTTCACGCGTGCCACGTGGTGTGCAAGCAACCTCATTTTCTCTTCCCTTTCAGGGCGGTCTGGGTGAGTTCACTGGCCCCTGCGACATGTTTGTGCGAACTTGGACGGTAGAAAAGCCTCTCGCACGAAAAGCGCAACATATTTTGTCGGAAAGTGGGCAACAACATTTTTTGACAAAGCAACAAGCGGGGATACGGAGGGAGCGGGTGGGATTCCCTTGGCGGCATTTCCCATATCAAACTTAATCCAGGTGCATTTGCAAGGAATCCTCCCGTATCAAACTGGTTCCCCCTGTATCCCTGCTAGTTGGATTCCCTGACAATGGTCTGATTTCTTCAGAGCAGCAGTGTACACCTCAAGCTTGCTCAATTTCTTGACAACATCGCCGGGCTCCGCGAGTTCGCTTCATTCTGCCAAACACCGGGCACAGCGAAGCGCCATCCTCAAAACTGCAGTCTAAATGGTGGTTTCAAGGGAAACACCATCCAAAAGCAATTTTCGAGAATAACCTGAAAATGTCCAACTGAAAGGGGCGGTCAAGGGTCGCCCTTAGCGCGTGCCCCGCCTTCCGTGAATGTTCCACTCATCACGGAGGTGCTGTCATCAGGGGCCGGCTCCACAGAAGCCGCGGCCAGTGGCTCCTCCACCTGACACTTGTCTCAGCATTCAGAGGGCCGTCCAGCTTCCCAAAGTAGCGACCAAACACGCGTAAAACCGCAAGAGTCTTGGACCAAATTTGCTCAGGGAGTCTTGGAAACATGGGTTGGGTTGACACCCACAACACTTTTGAGACACTTTTGTCTCATGAAAGTTGCTTGACATTTTTTTCAAGCTCACTCGTGCTTGGAAACGGCGCATTCGCTACTCAATGTCTTGCCTCACTTAATGGATTGGCCAAACAATGGGGCCCGTGAGAAGCGAATTCCTAAAATTTAGAACTGCAGCAAGGCTCCAGACCTCTGGGTATGAATCAAGACGATCCCTGAAGGGTCAGCCAGGGTGGAGCCCCGAAACTATGTCTTTCTTCAGTGAGCCCCGAAGCGAGCCAAGGCTGGCTGCCCCCTCAACTGTCACATAGCTGTTTTTGCCGGATGGTGCAAAAAACATTGGGCTGAAACTCTGCCTGGGATGTTTTGCCCAAGCATTGAATGTTGGCTTTCCAGGATTCCCCTCAAGTTTAATGTTGACCCCGGATTAAGAAACCCCGGTTTATTTATATGGGGGTGAACCCGGGGTTGCTCTTAATCCGGGGTCAACATTACCACTGAACAATGGTGGGTACCTGGCGACGACCGCGCAAAATGTATCTTTGGATTTGTCATAAAACTTGCGCTTTGCAGAAGGCCTCGGCTTACAGCATGCTGCCTAGAGGCAGGGAAGGAGAAGCGCGTGTCCGGAGTCTCTATGAAGTCTTGAGCTTCAAAACGACCTGAGGCGGGAACCTGTTAATGTTGACCCCGGATTCACCCCTGGTTTTTAATGTTGACCCCGGATTAAGAGCAACCCCTGGTTGTTTTTTTTGGGGGGTGTCCCCTTTTAGTGGAGATTCAGACCATTTTGGGAGGGGTTTTCACCCCCCTATTAGTAAGCTGGGGTTGATTAATAGGGGGTCAACATTATGCAAGCAGCGGCTCAGCTGCATCTCAAGACTGCCGGGCCGCGCCGGAGCTCTTTCTGCTTCTCCTCCTCCCTTCGGCGCAGTTCCGCCTCCTCGTCCGCGCCGCCGGCCTCACGCTGGGCGCTGGGCGCAGCGAAGTGAGTTTGCCAAGCGGGTGGCAACGTACGAGCCCTTAGGCTTTGGTGAGAGGAAGGCCAACTGGTGGTTGGAGCATCCAAAACCCCGCTTCTACAACATGAAGCAGGTAGGCCCCAGCCTGAGTCGGGCGAACAAACGTACTGCAAAAGGAGAAACAATAAGAATATGTTGTCCAACAAAAACAAATCTCCCACAAAAACAAAACGAACCCCCCAACAAATCCAAAACCCCAAGAAATCCGAAATCCCCAAGACCAAAAAGAAGACCCGACGTCCCCCCGAAAAAAAAGAAGCGAGCTTCTGCCGGGGTTTAGACTGCTGACCCTCGCCTTCTTCGCCGTCTTCTTCAGCAGCTTCTTTTGGCCCTGGCCCTCCCGAAAGCGAGGACCGCGGCCCGCAAGGCCCGCGGAGCCGGGGCCTGGAGGAAAGGAGTGCGAGGGGGGGGGGGGAAGGGAGAAGGGGATGGAAATGCCTGGGTTGGCGCAACGATTCTTTGCTCCCAGACGCTCCGATCGACTTCGGCTTCCAATGGAAGGCCCAGACCCTCCATTGGACACCCCCAGAAAAGTTTGTGGGGTCTCAAAACCTGGCCCCTGGCTGTTTGAAGGCCCAAAATCAATCGGGAGCGTCTGGGCTAATCAATTGAGTGAGGCCGCAATGAGAATGTGAGCCAGGAGCAAACTGTACAAACGAATGCTTCGACGAAGAATCAGCTTTTCCAACCAGCTTTTTGCTCGCACCTTGGCTTGGCACGTCGGAAGTTCGAACAGGCGGGGGCAACATCGCAGCGGTGTTGCTTTGTGCCGCCTGCGGCAGGGCATTGGTTGTTTGGATTCTGAGTCACGGCGCCGGGAGCGGAGCGCCCTCCGGCGCGATCGCCTCCAAACAGTTTGCTGAAGGGGGTGCGCTCAAAGCAATGGACCCTCATGCGTGGCCCAACCCTCATGCCATCTCTTGGCATTTCAACAGGAACCTTCCAAGAGTAGGCCTCGGCCTGGAAAAAGCGTGCTTGTATGTTTGGTCTGGATGCTATACGCTCAAGGCAAATGTGTTTGAGAGAAAAAGGCTACGTCTGGGAATCAGGAATGTCTCTGTAAAAGGGGCCTCTCTGGTTGGCGATCTTTGTGGGCCTTGGCAATGGGCCCAACTTCACTCCACCTGGCCCAAAACTGGACGAGCGCGGTTCTCAACCATTCTTGGACAAATTGATGGGACCCGCAAGTCCCATTCCGCCCTCCTGGGGGTAGCAAGGCCAAAAGTGACAAAGAAGCCAGCAAACAAGCAAACACAAGACAAGCAAGCAAACCTACCTACTCCAAATACCCGCTTTTTCCAGGGTATTTTTGGGAAAACCTGGTTTTCCATGGTAAATACCTCCTTTTTTAGTAGAGGGTCGACATCATACCCTGAAAAAAGTGGGTATTGGGTGTAGGGGGTAACAAGCAAACAAGGAACACAACTCGAAGGCAAGAGCCCCATAAATCCCATGCCGCGCGGCCAGGTTGTTCCTGGCGAAGGGCGGAATCCCGGAAGGCGAAAAAAAAGAAGAAGGGTTGCTGAAAAGCAACAGACATGTCGGCCCCGGGTAAAGTGAAAAAGGAACACATGTTCCACCCTTTTGGCTTGCAACATTCAAGAAAGGCCCCTTTGTAATTCTGAAAGCGGACATGGCGAGGAAGCTGTTCGGTCATGTTCAAACTCACCGGGAAAAAAACGGAGGAACAAAAACGTTCTGGAGGGTAGAGGCTCGGAGCAAATTTGCATGCGGTCGAACAAAAACAAATTGGTCAATGTCGTTGGATGTTCGAAGAGGAAGCGAAAACGACTCCACGTTATCATCATCCCCGCCCCTCTTCCTCTGCGAGGGGACCCCCCGTCGAGCACAATGCGTGGAGGTCTTGGTATGGAAGTGTTGCGAGGAAAGCTGGTTCTTTGTGCGTCTCGCAAAGTTAAGCCTGTTTCATCCAGGAGAGGGATGCGCAAGACCTCAGGGGAACCTCGAAGGAGGTCCACAACTAGATTCTGGAAGGGGTGTGGCAAGCGTAAATGGGATGAAGTGGGATGGTACCACCAAAGACCCTGCGTTGCGCTTTGCTTTCGGTCTGAAAAGAAACTGTTCTTTCACGAAAGGGAGCCCCGGACTAATAAACTTGTGCTATTAATAGGGGGCGTTCCCTCCAAAGGTAACGAGCACCAACAACGGAACACCCATCAATTAACCAGGTGCCTATCAATTTGGGGTCCAATTCCTTCAGGATATCCCCAAATGCTCAAAAAACATAGAACACACCTCGAGTGCTTGGTCATGCTTGGTGCTTTCAAGCCATGACAACATCGACTAAAACAAATGGAAGAAGGGTCTTCAGGAACCGGTCTGGCCTTGGAGATGATTGCAGCCAGCACCCGTGTCCAATCACGTGAACTTGGGAATCCGGACCCACGTTCAGAGTCTCCAGAGGACCCCTAAAATAGATCATGTCCTCCCTGATTAGCCTGCTGGTTTTGAGCATGAGAGTTGGGATGACCCCTAAATTACTGGTGGGATCCACCCCTGCAGGATACTAAAAGAGTACTAAAAGAGTACTCAAGAGGACCTATCAGGGGAAAATAATATGCGAAATTCACAAAAAAAACGCCTCCGAACCCATTTCTAGAAGTACCGCCTCCGAAAGGGAAAAGTCCGGGAAGCCTTCGCGCGAGGCGCCGCCGAAAAGGAGTTTGAGGAGCTGCCTCAGAGCAAGCAAGATTCAAAGACCCAGTTGGCCAGGGATCCCCAGTTGCCCTTATTTTCCAGCGACTTTTGGGTAAAGTGGCTGGAAAAAGGTGGGTACTTAGGGATCCAGGTGCCTTGTTGACCTGAACGGTGACCCAGGATTGATAAACCCGTCCCATTCTTAGGGGGTGAAAACCCCTCCAAATTTGGTCTGAATCCCCACTAAAAGGGGAACCCCTCCCCCCCAAAAAAAGACAGGGGTGCATTAATCCGGGGTTTACCTCAATTTGCTGCTGCGACTGGTAGGGAATGACACCGAGTCCGGGTTTTGGGAAGGCACCGGTTTTGGGGATTCCTGGTAAGTTTAGGATTTGATTTAAGGCAAGACCGGGAAAACCTCCTGGTGGGTTTGGGGTTAGGATGGTTTCGGATTCAGGTAAAGCTGAGAAAACCTCCTTTCAGTTGGAGTTTGGGTTGATACTAACTTGGGCGTGGCAAGTTTTTTTCGTGCCGACAGGTTTGGTCTTTTCTTGCTGCAGGGCGGTCAGCGACAACTCTGGCCATGAGCCATGACAGCCAGACTGACAGACCAGATTCCATTTCAATGTGTTCAGTTTGCCCGTGATTGGTGGTTTGGTGGTTTGGAGGATTGGAAGTTCAAGCCCCGCACCACCGATTGGGGGGTAACCTGATTTTTGGGTCCCCAAGACAACCACCAATCCAAACCACAAATTAGCGTGGCCTCCAACACTCACAGGGGGTTCTCAGGCTGAATGTTTTCTTGGTTGACGCTGGAAGGGGAGCAAACAAACACATTTGTTAGCAGTTAAGTTGAGTGGATTTGGATTTCAAGCACTAAACCACAATAAGCAAAAATACCACATGTTTCCCAACAACAACCATGTTTTTCTTCTCCGAGAGCTTCTCTCCCAGACGTCTGACGGCTGGTTTCAGTTCGCATCTGGGAGGCCCGAACCAAAAGTTTCAGGACCTAAGCTCCCTGTCATTTTTCGTGGGTCATCCCAAATCATGTTGACCCAGGATTAATAGACCCGTCCCATTATTAGGGGGTGCTTCCCTCCAAAAGTGATGAATCTCCAATAAAAGGGGACACCCCTATCAATCAACCAGGGTTTATTAATCCGGGGTCAACATTACATTAAATGGGCCTGTCTTCTATTGGAAGGTGCCCTTTTTTGAGGTTGGTTTGGGGGAAGCCCAAAGGCAAACCCCAGTTTCAGCGAATCAAGGCCGCATTTACCCAGCAGCACCTGCGCATTTTCCTGCCTAGTGCCTAGGTCTGCAGCTACCGACAATTCTGTGCTTCTCTCTCAGCCTGACGAGAGTTCTGAGGGCCCTGAACAGGGGCTCCGAGTTTTCCGAGCAGTTCCGCGACGTCAGAGTTTTTCAATGGAGGGCCCGGAAAACCTGCATTTGGGGGGGAGGGGGTTCATGAGCCTTAGGGTTCTAATTCGGGGCTTTGAGCTCGCAAACTTTGAGCTTTGGCACCTGCACTTGGTTTTTGTTTTGCTTACTCCCTGCGGGAACTCGGAACCGTGAGCCTAAAACACGGAGTATGGGCTTTGCTGCAAGATGTGTCACGTGGACATCAGGCCGGCCCCTGATATTTTTTGGGCAGGCTGCCCATCCCTTGGACTACAACCGCATGACTTGAAAGGGATATCTTAATAGCGAGAATTGATATTTTTGCGGCAGGTGCCAATCGCAATCCCATACTCAGGAAACTCAGGTGCGAATTGCTTGTATTTGTCTCCGGGATCATCCCTGTTTGTGGGGGCACGTTTTTCATCTAAGTATAAACATAGACACACACATATAGAATATATATATATATACACATACATTCCCAAAAAAGAAAAGGACAAACAGATTAAGCAGGTGCCGCAACAGCAAACCCGGGACCCCCGACCGCTATGGAGCTTTTTAGGGCAAAGATTCCACCGCCTTCAGCTGGGCAGAAATTGCGCACCAACGTCAAGCCAAGAGCGCTTAATCGAGGCCATTTTTCTGCCTTCAACACCAAAACCAGTCCTCCAGTAGAGAGGTTAGAATAAGAACAAGTCGGTACCAACTTTTTTTCTATGGTCTATTTGGTACCCTTTTTTTCTATAGTCTATTTTAGTGGGGGAACCGAAGCTCCCCCCAAATAAGTTACGGTAAAGGTTGGCACCAATCGCTGGAAGACCTCGAAAAGCTTCTCTCTTTCCGAGGCGCCGCTGAGCGGTGCACGCCAAAAGCCCCCTGGACTGGTGGATCTGCTGGCGCTGTCCTCTCTGGCTGATTGGACATCTCCCTCGTCTCGTTGGCTTAGGTGGGTATACTTGAAGGGGCAGGGTACTTAGTAATTAGTAAGCCAGGTTATAACCCACATAGGAGACTTATAACCATGGTAAGCGGGTCATAACCTGACCTATTAACCACTTACTAAGTACCCTGCCCCTTTAAGCAGGTAGATAACCCGCTGCTCATTTCGAAAACCGGGCTCCAGACATCATGTACTGCCAGTGCGAGCATCTGTTCAGGAGTGCTCGATTGAAATTCAGTCAAACTGTCTAGTTTTGGGCTTCCTTTCTGTAATACCGCCCGGTGGGATTCCAGTCACAACTACTCTGTCAGTCAGGTAAGCGCCCTGCACGGGCCTTTTGACAGCTGGTTTGGTAACAAAGACCCCAAGATTCACCTGCCTTCCCAAAGAGCCACCCAGTGGATCCCCGGCAAGCTCCCTAGTAGGTACCAGTTTTTGCGGGGTTTTACGGGGTGCCAAGCCCTTGGCTACTATACAGGGAAATGGAATCACTGGGTTAAAGGTCGCATGCCGGAAGGGCAAAGTAGCCCATGGAGGGTTTGATCACACGGAGTTCCCTTGGTATCTAGTAGCTGGCATCGCATGCAAACGAAACCGCGTGTCGTATTCATGCTGTTCAAGAAGGTGCCTGCAATTCACCTCGCCGACCTTCCGCTAGATCACTCACTTGAACTGGCCACGTAGCTGAGCAACTAAGCAACTCACTATGAAGCTGATCCCAAACTTAACTCACTGGCTCACCAAGGAGCTAGCTTAGAAAACAACAAATCTCAACCTGATAATCTATTGCCCGCCCAGTTGACGAGCCGACCGAGTTGATTCGCGACGAGCCGAGTTCCTCCTGGCGTGGTTCCGGAATGTGGATATAGGCGCTCAGGGTGGGCTTGGGCGGGGTGCGCTTGAACATGTCCTCACGGAAAAGAACAATAGCGTGGCCAACACATGTGGCCGGCATGCCCTCACCCAAATTCAAGAGACCTGCTTTAAAAATCATGATGAACGATCACTGGCTAAACAATTGCAAACCAAAGCGGGATGATCGATACACTGCCGATACACACAGGAAGAAAACAAACATGCAGCTGACCTGATCAATGTGACTGCGGTGGTCTTCACCTTTCCTAAGCGCTTCAACGGCAACCAGCGGCAACGCCTTCAGATGCCCAGTGGTCTTTTTGGAAGGAGAAGGAACCGAGCACAAAAATCGGCGGTTGCAGCCAATCCAACCAATGACTCTTGCTGGCCAATCCGCCAAGGACTCTGGCTGGTGCCTGAGCAAAACCAACTCATGGGGTTCCAAATAGGCATCCGACCAACAGAAGAGTCGGTACTCAACTGGACAGCAGTTTGCGTCAGGCGGATTTCTCGGCATCGCCTCAAATCCCACCTGGCTCTGCCATCGTTGGTCGAAGTCCTGCCAGGGAGACGGTCGAATTCTCGTGAAGCGAGCTTAGGGCCAGCAAGGAACAGGTTAAGCCCTGGGATCCTTGCGCAAAAAATACGGAGCCAACACACCGCAAGGGTTGAACAATTGTGAATTTCGATGGCTTCAATCAAGTAAATCAACAATTTCTTTTTTGGAAGGTTCATCTGTGGTTGATTTCCGAGAGCAGACTCGGACTTCTGGTTTTAGCGCTGAACGAAAACGTGGAAATTTGGGTGGCTCGTCATTTTATGAGTTGGTACCACTGTTCTTGGTGGCTTTGAAGGCAAAGGCACCCCCGCAAGACATCCGCGAAGACATCCCCAAAAACATCACTCTAGACAACTGCGAAGACAAAGGCGCCCCCCAAAACATGCCCCAAGACAACTACAAGGACATACCCAAAGACACCCTCAAAGACATCCCGAAAGAAATCTCCCAAAGACATTCCCCAAGACATCTCCCAAGCCACTATCAAAAACACCCCTGAAGACACCCTCGGACGACATAGCAAATCCAGACTAGGTCCTCCAGTAGAGAGGTTAGCATAAGAGCACCTTTTTTTTCTGTAGTCCATTTTAGTAGGGGAACCCTCCCCCAAAAAAGAAACGGTAAAGGGGTACTACTGGGGGACCTAGAGACTATTTACGTATACCATGTACTTTTTGTGGTTTAATGGAAAACCCAATAGTTGACAAAAAGTCCAAGTCCTGACATCCAAGCAACATGCAACAAAGGCAAAGCCAAAGCCAAAGATCCCTTACAAAAGTGACAGACCCAGAATGGCCATGGGTCAAAATCCTGTACCCCAGTGAACATCCCAATCCCCACTAAAATAGGCTCTAAAATGGGTGGTGCACCTACCCCAACATGGTACCATTGGTTTTGATCCACAGCCAAATCTGGCCCACTCCGGGACGCATAGAAAGTTGGCATCCCTGGAAGACAACAAAAGGATTTCCTTCATCCCTGGAAGGGGACAACCCTGAAGACGAGCACAGCCAGAGATCCCCTAAACAAAATGACAGCCCCAAATCGCCGAGCCTCCCAGAAGTCTTCCTCCGGGCTGGCGCTACGGCGCCGGCTCCCACTGCGGCTCCGCCGCCGGCTGCCGCGGGAAGTGCTGCGGCCGGCGCGCGGCTCGAAGCTGCGGCTGCGGCCCCGGCTGTGGCCCCGGGACCTGCGAAATCGGAAAATCTCCCTGCTGGAGTATTGTTGAAGTTTACGTTTCGGGTTTTCAGGGTTCATCTTGGGTGGGGAGTTAGAGATTTTATTGGGTGGGGGTCAGACTGGTTTGGTTTATCAAAGTCAGTCAGTCGATCCATGTACCTGCAATCGAGGTAACCAAGGGAAAAGAGCCGAATAGAGCCGAAATAAAAACCAAAAGGCAAACTGCTGGTTGGAGTTTACGTTGCGGGTTTTCAGGGTTTATCTTGGGTGGGGAGTTGGAGATTTTATTGGGTGCTGGCTTGGTTTATCAAAGTCAGTCAGTCGATCCATGTACCTGTAATCGAGGTAGCCAAGGGAAAAGAGCCGAATAGAGCTGATATAAAAACCGAAAGGCAAACTGCTGGTTGGAGTTTACGTTCCGGGTTGTTAGGGTTCATCTTGGGTGGGGAGTTGAAAAAAAACATATCTTGGACTGTGTGAGGGAGCAACTTCATAAACGCAGCGGTTGCATGGCGCTTCCCATGTTCTGCCGCTGAACAGAACTGCATTCCACTCGCAGCCCTGCTCTTTCAGCTCCCATCACATTTCTGGCTTTTTGCTCGGGGTGAGCCTTTTTGGGTTCGTTTAAAGGGCCTCCGGCACAAGCCGGTTGCCTTAAAATAGTGCTTGTTTAAAGCGAAAGCGCTTGCGAAAACGACGCAGGTCCTTCTTTGTCCACTGCAGTGGGTGCAAGTATTCTGTCTATTTTGCGGTCGCCTCACCTGGGGCAAGCCAAGTTTGTCCATTAAATCATATACTTTATCCAGATATATCCAGATTCCAGTTGCCCATATCGTAACCAGCCATATTCCCTTGGTCACCTACTACAGGGAAATGTATCCACTGGATTAGGTTTGTGGAGTTGGTGTTTGGGGTAAGCTTTGAAGGGAAATTCTTGACGTGGCCGCCCGCACCTCTTTTCCTAAATGGCATGACCACTCGACACTTTTCGCTATGGACCCCCCAAGTTGATTTGCGTTTTAAGGTACCCATGGATGGCTTTCAAGGGGAAACCAAGGGAAAAACAACTTCGAGCCTCCATTTGCTTAAGCCCCCTGGAAAAATCAAAATATGTCCAGTAGTGATAGATTCCCTAGTGGGGAAAATGCAATACATTCATTTCAGCAAATGGAGGTGAGGGGTCCACTAAAACCACAGGACACACGAAAAAGTCTCCAGTCCACATGCCCCGCTGTCCACCAGTATTTTGGAATAGATTTGTAGCAGTTATCCCCCAAAGCCCAGTCGTTGTCCTTTGGTTTCCCTCCAAATCAACCCAACAAGGGCCCACACATCAACAAGGGCCCAAACATGTCAGTGTTCGCCTGATTTCCCTTTACGCCTCACTTCCGAACGAGTGGATTGGGAAAAAACAAGTCCGAACTCTTTGATTTGCCACTAAACCGGTCTTCCCCAAAAAGTGTTTGAAGTGCGAGTCACGGAACTCCGGAAGTGAGACAACCCAAAGACGTGGCCCCCCGAACGCGGAGAGCAATCGGACCTGGGGCGCAGCGGCGCGCCCGGCGCCCGGGTCTCGCGCTCGTGGCGGTGCTGGCGGTGTACGGCCCGGGAGCCCGGACCGCCTCGGAGGAAAAAGGTGCCGTGCGAGGCCCAGGGATTTTACTGCAACAGGTCCTTAGACATAGTTATTCTAGGGGTCCCTTCCATTTCCATTCTTTCCAGGGATCCGAATCTTTCTAGCAAACCTCCGGAAACCCACGGAAAACGGCGGTTCTTGTGAAAAAGACCGATGGTTGAAAAGAATGGACAAGGAATCAACCCAGGTCCATAGACTTCCATTTGGTTGAGACCCCTGGAAAAACTAAACATATTTCCAGTAGTGATACGTTCCTTTTAAAACCAACAAGGGAAAATAACAAACATGTTCTTAAGCAAATGGAAGTCGACATCTTATAGGTTTAATGGTGGCAAGGCCATCTGGGTGTGGCTTTGTTGAGGGGTACCCTTTTTTGGGGATATAGTTTGAAGGGAAAAACAACTTTCGGCATTTGTTATGTTTTTCTTTTTTGATTTGTTTTTTGTTGGGGGGGTTCTCCCACTCTAAGCCACACAAAATTGCTTCCAAAAAGTGTCGTGGTCTTTATGCCTTGGTTGGCCGAAGACACTCAGCGCATCAGGGTCCCTCTTTTTGGGCTTGTCCAGTTTTCTTTCTTCTGAGGTTGCTGTTCTGTGGCAATTTTGCAGCGGCGTCAAAGGAAAACCACCTTTTGGAAAAGGCAAACCCTCGGGACAAGCGGTTGCTTGCGTGTATGTGTCCCCTTTTTCAATCACTTCCTGAGTGGCGTTGCCTGCCACCGATGTTTCCAAACTTTCAGAAGCTCCGAGCAACCCTGAACAAGGGGCCCTATATGGTCTGTTCAGGGTTCCTTCAAAGAATTGTCACCTTAGGATTTGAAGTAGAACCCCAGCTGTTCGAAGTGACGGTTAAAACACAATTCAAACAACCTGTGTGACTCGAGGGAACTCCCGAGTGAGGATTTCTGAACCCTAAAACGCGCTGGTCTCCGATGTTTGAACCTGGCACATCAACTCCGGAGTTTGCCATTTCACCTACCTTGCTGCGAAGGGAAGCCCTCGTAAAAGTTGCTTTAAGCTCCTGATGCCAACTTCGGCTTCCAAATGGTTCAGTGGTCTACAGACTGGAGCAGTGGGCCAGTTGAACGCAGTGACGTCGAAAAATCACCTTACCCTCCCTCCCGCTTAAACTAGGATCTTCTTTGAGTTGATTTCAACATGCATCCCAACATGACTCGTCCCGTCAAGGACTCACTCCAAGTGCCGGGCTCGATTCTTCGCGCGGCCGCTCGCGGTCGCGAAACATCTGAAAATAAAGCGCTTCCATCGCTCCGCGGCTTGGCTCCAAATGGCTCGGCGAAGCGGACCTTGGGCCCTGGGCCCCAAGGGCGACGCGAAGAAAATCGAAGAAATGGGATCCACTTCCGACTTCCAGGGCGGATTCTTGCTTGTGGCCTGTTCTCGTCTGCTTTTTTGTTGTTGTTTTTTTACAGGTTTCCAGTGAGGCGCACGAAAATGCTGGCTGGTTGATGTCCCTGCCAACCGCAGGGCCAAATTCGGTGATCACCTGTCGAGTAGTCACGGAATCGCCTTTTTGGGGATCCCATTTTTTTGATTCCACATTCATTTGTAAAATAAAACAAATAAAAAAGAGTTTGTGTGGCTCAAAGATCCTGCAAGCATCGCTTGCCAAACGGCTTGCGGCCTTTAAGTTGGCCCCAAGTGTTAAAGCCCCAGCCTCCCAGGAGATGTAACCTGCACTTCGCGTCTCTTGCGTGGCTCTCCCACCCTACCCTGGGAAGGCTCCTAGCCTAAGAGTAGCCCACTGGCATGGTGCCTCAAGGGTACCCTAGGAAGAATCTGGCAACTGAACAATGGGTGATCACCCCAAAATTACGGCCAATGAGTTCCCTTCTTTATGGGTAGTTTGAGGGTTCTAGGTTCAGGCTTTTCCTCAGCTGCATCTTCCCCGAAAGTTCACCGAAGGTCGGTTTGCTAGCGGACAAGTGAGTGAGCAGTGCCCAAAACATGATCAGGTCCGCATTTTTAATCAGGTCTGAACATGCATTGGGACAACATTTCTTTTATAGATTCCTCAAGGGACAATTCGTCTTCCAGCTATCCTCCCAATCTTTCACGGTTACCTCTCAAACTCGAAGCGCCCCACGAAGCCTTTAGGAGGGCCACGTGCACGAAAGGACCTACCAAAGATGAGAACCAAAACACAAAGCAAGTACTCGCAGCATATCAAAAATTATGATGCCTCCAAACTTTAGACTCCGAGCATCATGAGACCTGCAAGGGTCCTCTCTGACAGGGAGCCTTCTTGCAAGAATTAATTACTTGATAAGGCCGTAGGGCCCATGTCTCCCTCACAGGACCCTAGGTGCAGCGTCCCTGCCAATTCAGCCGCTTCCACTTCGCAGCTTGCCTTCTTCAGCGCTTCAGTCCCCCCAGGGACTGCATTGAGGAACAAGCGGCAACGCCCCAGTTGCCGCTCTCATAGGTGCCTTTTTAGGCGGAATAGATGGCCCTGGTAGATGATTAAACCACCAGGTAAGCCAGGGCCAAAAAGGACACCTATGGCCGCTCTGCTACACTGGATTCAAACCAACGCCAGGAATCGGGGAGACCCACATGACCCCATTCCCGCCGGTTGCTTCGAGGCTGTCTGGGCCACAGGCGCTTCGAATCCTCTCGGCATTCCTGCGTGCCTGCAGAAGCAACATGTCGCTGACTCAGTTGTTCAGTGACCCTGGCAAAAAAGGGACATTTTTGGGGAAGACCATTTTTAGTGGGGCAGCCACTCCAAAAAAAAAAAGGGGAAAGAATTGGTGCCACTGAAGAACTAAGCTGAAAAGGGCTAGCCCGCCAGCCGCTGGTTGCAACCAGTAGGAAACGGGGTCGCCATTTCTAGGGTTGACCCGGGGTGCTTTTGGGGTCACCTCAACACAAACTTCTCTCGGGTGGGAACCCATTGGGCCGAGATCTCTTCTGGATTTCCATCATAGAGCGACTTCTGGGTCACATCGATTTCACCCTATGTCTAGGCCCATATCATTGCGCCCTTGGAATGGACCCTTGGCTTTGTCACCTGTACCTCCCACAACCCACCCCCCTCTGTACCATTGAATGGCCCCTTCGCCTCAAGAGACCTGAACACTTCGACCTCCATCCCCCCTTTTTCCTCGCAGCGGAAAGGCATGAATCAACGCCACCGCCCTCAACGCGCCGCGAAGAATGGGCATTACAGGCGCACACGGGAGGAGGGGAAGCGGGGCCACGCTTTGTCCCGTGAGATTCGAAGGGCGTTTGTGTGAAGCATGAAGCTTCAAAGTTGATGCCGGGCTCCGATGCACTCAGGTTCAGTGTCGCTTCGGGTGTTAATTATTCAGCAGCTGCTTCGCTTATCTGGATACTTCAGCTGCTTGCAAACCATGTTTAAACTGAAGCAAGAACCCTATCTCGATGCCTCTTCAGGGGTTGTTCAATCATGTTTGACCAGTGCAACCCCCCGAAACCGCGACCATGTAAGACAAGGATGGCAGGTCAAATACCAAATCGGCTTTGTGTTGAGAACCAAATAAACCGGGGAGTCCTAGCATGCAACGGACCTCAACCCCTCGCCAGGGTTTCTATACCAGGGCTCCAACGGGCGGACCAAAGCCTAGCGATTTACTAGCTTGTCCAACGCCGCTCCCACTGAGCCCTGCACAGGTTACGGTGCGATCAGAGCGGCTCGACATCGCTCTGTCGGAGACTGCGATGGGTGCAATCAGAGCGGCTCGACACCACTCTGACAAAAACTGCAATGGCCGCGATCAGAGCGGCTCGACAACACTCTGTCGCACTGCAGTGGGCAACTGCTGGGTGAAAAGGAACAGGGGGAACTGAATAAATCCGTACCTTGGGCGCACCTGCGATAGCAGGGGTCCATTGGGCGGGACCGAAGCCTAGCAATTCGCTAGCTTGTCCCACACCGCTCCCACTGAGCCCTGCACAGGCTACAGCTACGGTGCGATCAGAGCGGCTCGACGCCACTCTGTCGGAAACTGCAACGGGCGCTGCACCACTCTGTCGGAGACTGCAATGGGCAACTTATGGTTCAACAGGGAGCCTTACATCATTATACACCTGAACATTGCCTTGTAAATGGTAATTTCCCTTTATTTTGGTGGAAAAAGCCACGTTTCAAGTGGGCAAACTGTATCTTCTAAGGAGCCCTGTTGGCCGCCATAAATCGCCTGCCCTGAAACTGAAACATTGGAACTGAAACTGCGTCCGGCTCAAGAGGTCAGTGGATGGACTTGTCGTCGGTTGCATTGATTGGCGTGCCATCAGCGAGGCATCTGCATCTTAGCTGAAGGGGGGAGATGTCGACGTTGGGGTGTGAGGATCTGGCTGAAGGAGCTCTGGGTAGATGGCATTGCCGGCCTCGGGGCATGGGCGTTCACCTGTTTGATAAAAATGCCCAGTGGTTTATCTCTTGGTGGTTTGTGCCTTGTCGTTCATGAGCCGGACCTGGATCCTCTTGGCGCGATGCATTGCCAGCCTTGCTGGGTTCGGGGACCCGCCTGTTCAAAGTAACACACGAATCAATGTTGACCCCGGATTAATAAACCTCTGGTTGATAATACAGGGGTGTCCCCTTTTAGTGGGGATTCCTCACTTTTGGAGGGGTGTTCACCCTCCTAATGGGATGGGTTTATTGATCCTGGGCCAACATTAAATGATCAAACACATGTTGCCCATCTCTGGGGCCTTGTGAAGCAGCGTGCCATCTGGAAGGTGAAAAGGTCGTGGGCGCTCCGGCAGCACAGGCCCGAGCGGAGGGTCCCTCAAATGTGGACGAAGTTTCGCGAAGGGGGCACAGCTGGGATTGCTGCACGCAATGCCGTGGCCGCTTTCAACAAAAAGTTCTTACTGGCAGCATCAAGGTAGGGGCTGTTCGATCCAATAGCTCTCCCACATCCACGAAGCAGGCAGGCGCTAGCAAGGCCGCGCCACGCGCGTGCACATCTGGCTGATTGCAGTGCCGGCCAGGCTCATGGGAGGACCATCAGGTCGCCAACCGAATCGACAGAGACTGCGGAGCTGGATCGTCGCAAAACGATCGATGGCATTTCCCGTCATGGGTCTGCTATCTGGCAAGTAGCCAGCATCATCGGTGCATGCGAAGTCAGCCTAGGCATCTTTGTGGAAAGGGTAGTCGAACATGATGCCATGATGTCGCCGCACATGCATGGCATCAGCGTTCCAAGATGGTTTGCTTGATGCTGGCAAGGATACCAAGTATGGCATTCTGTAGGCGCATCCACAAAAGGCAACCTACACAAATGACTCAGGGGCTACACCCTGACAACTCTCCGTGCCCCTTTGTCGGGGTCAATTTTCAGACGGGAGAGGATGCCCCAAAGTGGTATGCGCTTCATGGCATTGCCAAAGCGACGCCCAGAAAGTGAATACTATGAATCACTGTTTGCTGGATGGTGAAGCAGCCAGAAGGCTAGAAGTGAAAAGGTGGAAGCAACTTCGCAGCAACTGTTGCACACCTCGAAGGTGCCCCCCAAAAGACCAAATCGGCCAAACCCTGAAGGGACTGGCCGAGAGACTGCCCGAGCTTTCGGCCCGTCGAGTTTCACGATGGCCCAGGTTGCGGCTTCAATGATTCAATGACTCGTCCGGGAAAAGGGACAGGCGTTGGGACAAAGGAACCCAAACCAAGCCGCGATCTTCCGATTTGGCACGCATGAAGCCTATAATTAAGGCTGAAAAAAGAAAATGACATCTTGGCAAGTTGAGGTCTGCACCGAAGACAGATCCCTTTTTTTGTCCGGGATTTGAGCGAAACCAGCAAATATGACGCAACCAAATCTGCCGGCTCCTGAATTTCCAAGTTGCTGCCCGCGGACTTTTAGGTTGTTCTGCGCGATCTGTGGAATGGGAAAGCCATGGGAAAGCCATCCCGTCCGATGGAGCTTGTGACTTGGGTCCGAAAGTGGACACCCGAAAGGGAGCCGAACCGCTCGCTCCAAGCACCCCACCCCGGCAGCTCCCGAACCCAAGAAAACTCACCAACAAAATGGCTCCAAAACAAGATGTTTGACATATTTGACCACTACCCTGCTCCTTAAACTTTTGATGTCAGTCACTTTGGAGAGGCGACCCCTAGCATGGGTCAGGTCGCAGGCTCTGTGCTCTCAGAACTTGCCGAAGCCTGGCGATCCGGGCGACTCGCGGAGGGGGGGGGGCGCGAATCCAGCCCGACGGATGTGGACCAAATCCACATCCCTAGTAAGTTGGGATGCGCGCCTTGGGGAACTCACGCCTGAGCCCCTGAGAAACAAGGGGGCTCGCGAAAAGTGCCCCAGGCCTGGGGGAAGTTTTCAAAACGTTTATCCATGTCAACAGGAGGTGGGCCATCACAAAAAACCGCTCGGAAGAAACAAAGAAGAAAAGGGAGGGAAACGAGACCTGCACAACAAATAGGGCCCCACAAGAAAAACTGTCAGCCTGACACGGCCCCAAAAGGGTGTGTTGTTTCTGTTTGGAGGCTTTTGGAGTGGGAAACACAAAGGAAAAGCACTATTTTTGGCGGGACGTCACCCCATTCTGAAACACCCCCCCTTTTCCACACGTCCCATAAAGTCCAATTTGCGAGTTGGCAGGATGCGAAGCGGTCTCGAAGACAACTGGTGAATGCCTGTCCCCTCCTGTAAGAACACTGAAATTAAGCTACCTCCATTCCAACAATCATGGAAGTAGACAGGGGGCTTCCCCAGAAGGAATGGGGGGAGGGTAATTAAGAAAGCGGCTAAGGTTCAATAGTTCCAACCTTCAAACATCCCCCCCAACAAAACTCACCGGTGATGTGTCAAGCACCCCCCTGAACAAAACAAATCAACCTACACCAACCCTTCACCCCCTAAACACACACAAAAAGAAGAAAAAACAAACAAACCAACAAAAACAACCCCCCCCCCCAAAAAAAAAGAAAAGAAAAAAGAAACGACACCGGACACGCCGTGGCCCCCACGTTTCACCCCGGCCCAACCCCAAAACGCCCCGCCGCCCCGGCGCCTGCGCCTTGGCCTGCTCCGCGAAGGCCAGCAGCTGCGCCAGCTCCGCCTCTGGGAACGGAGCATCGGCGATGCTTGCCCCGTAAAAAGAAACAAAAACTCCAAGCAACCTGGGGAAGTGTTCTCATCTTTTACCCATGTTACCCAAAAAAGTTGAGAAAAGTTGTGTTTTTAGGAGGTAAGTATTGATTCCAATTCAATGGGTTTCTGGTGCTATTGAAGGTGCACTTTTTGTTCAATCATTTCTGGTTGATTCTGTCCGCCCCTCCAGGCGACCCCTCTGGGTTTAGGCGACCCCTCTGGGTGGTTTAGGCGACCCCCCCGGGTGTTGTAGTTACTGCGTGTTTTTCCTTCCCTGAATGCCAGTGGATTCGCCATAACTCGGGCATAAACACATGCAAATTGCGCCCTCGTCAGAACTACGCCGTGTTCTCATTTGCTTCAGTTGGCGTGTTCTTGCGGGAGACGTGCGCAAATGTGCGGGAGTTTTGCGGGACTTTTTGTTTCTGCACCGAACAACTTTGGATCGGCGTTGTATGTCTTGACAAACTTGTGGACTGCATTTAGTCGTTGACCCGGCAAAGCTTCCTAGCGTTGCACAAGTGTTTGTGTTTAAAGTTTCAGCTTTTTGCGGCAAAAAGTGCCACGCTTTCCCGGAGTTCTAGTCAAAGGCGGACACCGCGTCTTGGTTTCAGGAGGACGAAGGTTCAGGCCAAGAAACGTCAATTTTCTGACTCTTTGCTTCGGGCTGGAATGGTCAGACCCAAAAAGTGGCTCAAGTCCATAATCTCAAGAAGTCGCGGACCCTGAAGATTGGCTTCTTGGCTTCCTTCGCGTTTCGCTGTGACACCCTCCAAGAACCCTAAATTGGTTGTGTTTTTTTTCCTTTGGGCTTCTGGCCTACACCCACGCAACCAGTATTTCTTCTCGAGGCAACCCGAGGCCCAGGGCCATATGCCCCGCACCTCTAGGATCCAAAGCGACCCAGCCGTTCAGGACGGCCAAAGGGACGGCGGTGGTTCAGAACCCGACTCTGCGGAGATCTAGGGTCACCAATGTACGGGATCCACTCGGGAAAGTTAACCAGATGCTTTAGGATGCGTCTCATGTTTTGCCCGTTCCATGGGCGCGGCTCTAGGGTTGTTTGGCCTTTCTTAGCGTCAACTACCCTGCGGAACTCCTATATTGCCCTCAACCCCGACCAGCGCAATCTCACCGGCAAGCAAAACCCACAAACCTGTTCGAACACCTGAGGAAACTGCCAGGAAAGCGACCACCTCCGCCCGCCCGGCCCCAGCAACTGCTTGTTGGATAGCACTTGCAGTTTTTGATATGGGAACAAGCGGCCCGGGGGGGGGGGGAAGTGAGGGTACCCTCAAACAAAGCCAAACCCAGATGGGAATCCAAACCTGCCCGCCGTGGGAAATGACAATTTTTTATGACACAACAAAAAAGGCTCTCCAAAGACCACCCCCCCCCAGGTAAAGGGACAGATTCCCGAAAGTATCACAGAATTGGTTGAATAAAACCCAAGTGATCCACCACAACCTCTATATATTGCTCTATATGTGCATGCCAACCATACCATGGCGAGGTAGGTGGCAAGCCTCCATACCTCAAAGATTATTATATATTTGTATGCCACCTACCTTGTTATGGTAAAAGTACTGATGCTAGCAAGCCTCCATACAGACTAACCACCCCCCCCCATGTAAAGGAAAGATGCGGTTCAATAGACCCCTACATGGTAAAAGTACTGATGCTGTGCTGGCAAGGCTCCATACCTCCAAGCCCTTCAAAATGGCTGGCTTTCTACTCGGTTGCGTTCTACCCCCCCTGCTAAACGTGAATAACTTTTAGTGGTTTAATTCGTTGAAAACCCATTAGCTGGCAAAAAGTCCTAGAGTCCGAACATCCCTTGGCAAAATGCACCAAAGAAAAATGGCTGGCTGACCCGTGAGTCCTTAGGTCCTTGGGTCTTGGCTGGAGCTCGTCCTTGCGTCTCGCCTTCGCCTGCTGCAGCAGCTGCTGCAGGCGCTGCACACTCGGCACCTCCGGCAGCTCAGCGAGGATCTCCTCCCCGCGGAGGCATCCACGACGCCACAAAATGCGTGGATTTTCTGGGGGGTCCTGGTGAAACCACCCAAAAAAGGGTATCTTTCAAGAAGAATCCGTTTTTTTGTCAAGGGCTGAACGAGCTAGAATTAGATATTAGTTGGGGGCTTGAAAACCACATTTGGCCCTGATTGGAGCAAACTAGTAGGAATAATTTAGCCCCTACCTCAAGTGCTACAGCGTTTGCATGGATCTAAAGGGGTTTCCACTCAACCCAAGCTATGTCACAGTGTTGGACACTTAGACACGTTCCCTTTCTCAAGAAACAAAACAAGAGTGGCGATCATTTCAATGGAAACCACTAGTAAAATCAACTTAGGGGGAAATCCAGTGACCCCCTGTTGGCTGGTTGCTCAAGGTCAATCCTCAATCGCTATGCAAGATGAGAGTGGCTTCCCATGTAGCGGCGTTCCACTGCGGGTTGCGGGTAAAATCCGAGATGCAATCCAGTTTGGAGGCTCCTTTTGCATCCTTTTGATTGATTTTGAAGTCACCTTGGCTTGTTTTGCCTGAGCCTGTCCTTGTGCAGAACTTTGGTCTGAGAGAGTGTCCACTGGACCTGAAACTTAGAGTGACTTTGGCCAAACACCGGTCCCCATTCCTGAGACCCAAATGGACCCAAATGGAGCAAACCAGCAAACATCCAGCAAACCCCGGCCTCTTGGGTCTTTTGCTCAAAAAGCTCCAGGCACTTGGCGTAGTTCCCCACGGCCCCACGGAGGTCGCCTGAGAGCTCAGCACTTGGATTGGGCCCAGCGACCAAGGAGGGTCAACGGGGCCCCCACGGGGCCCCCACGCCCAGGACTCTGCTTTTTGGGGGAGCTTGGGTTTGGGTTCCATGGAGCAACTTCCAGGGAGGTTCAAAGATTTCCGGGAAAGGCTTTCATGGACACCACGGGCTTGAAGAAAAAGCTAACCACTTGGGCCACGCGAACACGTGGCTGCTTCCCAGGGCGAAGGTGGATGGCGCGATTCTTTGGTACTCAAACCAAAATGAGGGAATTGCGCAATCTACTTCCCCCAACTGTCCTGGGGCCCTAGGATAAACATCCATCCATTTAAAACCGGCCCTTGGCCAAATGGCTGCTGCACGTGTGCGAAGGGCCCAGCAGCGAACCATTTGCAGCGCTTCTTCCATGGGTGAGCTTGTGTTGTTGCCTGGGCGTGCTATTTGCGCTCCATTCAGGCCCTTTCCTTTATCTCCCTAGTGAACGGGAAACCACTTTGGGATGGGGGGTTGTTGGCCCAAGTCAAAGACTCATTGAGAAGCTCTGAAAGAGACGTAACCCGCCCCATTCGGAACCCCCAAAATCCAATTTGGCATTTTTTTGGGTTTCCTTTAAAAAAAAAAAACACTCCAACCGAGGGGTTCCTTCGAAAAAACGACCCCCCCCTACACCCCCCCCCCCCGGCCCAAACCCGCCCATCCAACCTCCCCTCCCCTCGCCTTCTGCACGGCAACACCTGGCCAGCGCCAAAGAGCCCAGCGCCAAGGACCCGTGGAACTCCCCGAACAAACGCTGGCAGATCTCCTGGGCGCCTCAGGCCGTCCGGTTTTCCATCAGTCAGCTCACCTCGCGGAAGGGGGGGGGGGAGGTTGTTGGTTTTAGTATCCCAGTTGGATGGGGTTGAAAGGTTCATGGGTTTAAAAAGTCTTAGATCTCCTGGGCGCCTCAGATCTTTACGCGACCTCTGACGTCAGACATCTGGATTTCCGTCCCCAAGTCGGCTGATCAAAGGGATCGAGGTGTTCTTGGCTTGTTTTAGTATCCCAGGCAGGTGGGGTTTATAGGCTATATAGGTTTGGTTTCAAAAGTCTAGCAGTTGAATCGCTGTGGTGGGTTTGTCCCCATGTCAGCTGACAACTTTGAGAGTGCTGTGGGGGTTTTCGTCAAGTTAGATGGGGCCTGTTTAGGCCTGGAAGGGCTTCCAGAAATGGATGGGTTCAACGTCTACCGGTTGGATCGAGTGGCTTAACAAAAAAACCGCTGCGTGGCCCGCTGATATGAACTACCCGGGAAAGCAACTGGCACTTAGATCCCAAGAAACTGGCACTCAAAGATGGCCTCATGGGTGCTCCCAACGGGCGGTTCTCAAAATATGGGGCCCTTCAAGTGGCTGTGTCACAATTCCACATGACCCCTACAGTCGGCGTTCAATACAGGCTTAATTGTGGTCAGCCTTGGTTTGTTGGGCTCGCTTTGGGGAAGCCCACCCAATCCCAAAAGAAGTCCCTTCACAAATGGTGAGCTGTGGTGCTGTTCCGTGCCAGCCCGCAGGGAAATGCAATGAGACTCAGCTGTGTGTCCACTGGTTTGACATGGCTTGGGGTTTGGACAGCTTGTAACCAAAAGGCACCAAACCTCCAACCATTTGCTCAGTTGCCCAAAGACCGGGAGCAAACAATGGGCCAATGAGGGAAAGCCAACATGTCAAACGGCTGGCTTTGGGCCACTGAGTTTGCGGCGGCCAACCAGTGCAGGAACCCTCGCAAAGACTCGGGATCGGGTTTTTGGATAAGAGCCCCTGTCCAAAGTTGACAAAGCCGCCCCTCCGTCGTCGATCGCGGGGTTCAAGCTGACAAGACAAACAGATTGTAAAATACATGCCGGTACGCCCCACACAAAGCGTATGGATATGTGTATGTGTGGAATTAATGCAGAGCTATGTGCCGCCGCTACAATGTAAAGGTCTGCGTGCGTACCTGTATTGTGACATAATGTCACGATGTCATGAAACCTATACAGTAGTGTGATGAAACATATTCCCATGGGGGTTGATGGCATGTGCCAGAAAGCCGCCGCAACGGAATGCAAAAGCAACTTGTGCAATGCTTGAGATAGGCCAAGCTGTCTTTCACACACGTGCCGGGGAACAGCAAGCAAGTGCACAGAACAACTAGGGGCGCGAAAGCATTGTCTCCAAATGTTTTGCGGCAACCCCCCCCCCAACTGTGAACGCGCGAAAGCCAGAACATGCCCGCTCCGCGCAAGTCTCTCTGCGCAGATTGCTCTGAGCAGTGCAAGTTGCTCAGCGCAAGTCGGTCTGTAAAAGTTGCTCTGTGTAAGTCTTGCCAGTTGGTCTGCGCAGGTTGCTCTGTTGCTCTGCGCAAGTCTCTTTGCGCAAGTTGCCCTGTGCAAGTTTCCCTGTGAAAGCTGCTCTGCGCAAGTTGGTTGAAGGGCGCCGGAAGAACCCTTCGCGATGCGTTCGGGAACAACAGCAGCTAGGTATGCGTGCACATGCATGCATACATGCACTTACAGTACAGCAGCCAGCATGCCCGCATGCATTTGTTCGTGCATATGCACATGAATATGTAGGCTGTAGGCGCGCATGCCTGTGCACGCGCATGCGTGTCGGCATGTCAACCTCTGCACTCGCTGGAGACGCTGCAACCGAGCCGCGGCTGCAAAAGCTGCGAGCTTCCTTGGCCTTGCCCTGGGCCAGTAGGCACCTGACTTGCCACTCGCTAATAAGGGCAGTCAGCATAGCTAACCCTCGCTAGTGGTTTGCATTGGCGGTTTGGAGGTTTGACCCCAGATTGTCAAAAGATGAATAAGCCCGTTCTGTTGATAGAGGGGTTCCCCTCCAAAAGTGATGAGCCCCGCTCAAAGGGGACACCCCGCCTGTTTCTTCCAAGTTCGGGGTTCCCATTGGGTGTTGTCTTTGGGTTCAAGCGGAACTGTGTTCAGATCAGACAGCCTCCAATCCTATGAGGGTTGGTTCCCCATTTACCCCTACAAAAGCCAGGGGTTCAAATCTCCAAACCACCAATCCAAATCACCAACCATGGGTTTCCCTAGTTGGTTGCAATTGTTGTGAAAAGAGTCTGCTGACGGTAACCCAGCCCCGGAACATTTTGCCACACGAGGACCAAACTTTAAAGTTGGCCTGGAAAAGGGGCATCTTCCCAACAACAAGTTCAAATGTTTGGTCACAGACATCCTCAATGCCTGAGTTGATGCTGCCAGATAAAGCTCCCAAGCTTTTTGTTCACCGCTAAAATGATCCAAAACCAACAAGTGACTGAAACTCAGGAACTCAAGGGGGGTGAGCATCTAACTCACCTCCGTGGACTGGCCAGAAAAGTCCAAATGGTTTATTTACCACCAAAATGGCCTGTCTTTGGTCAAAAAGCTTAAAGTCCAGGAACTAACTGGTGAAGTGAGTCTAAAACCAAACAAATAAAATCAAACACAAAAAATGCAGGAACCGATGAAGCGAGTCTAAAACCGAAAGAGAAAAAACAAATCAAACACACAAAAATGCAGGAACTGATGAAGCGAGTCTAAAACCGAAAGAGAAAAAAGAAGAAAAATCAAACACACAAAATGCAGGAACTGATGAAGCAAGTCTAAAACCGAAAGAGGAAAAAATCAAACACCAAAAAAAGCAGGAACTGGTGAAGCGAGTCTAAAACCGAAAGAGAAAAATCAAACACCAAAACAAGCAGGAACTGGTGAAGCGAGTCTAAAACCGAAAGAGAAAAAATCAAACACCAAAAAAAGCAGGAACTGTTGAAGCGAGTCTAAAACCGAAAGAGACAAAACTCAAACACCAAAAATGCGGGAACTGGTGAAGCGAGTCTAAAACCGAAAGAGGAAAAAAAGAAAAATCAAACACAAAAAATGCAGGAACTGATGAAGCGAGTCTAAAACCGAAAGATAATAAAAAAAGAAAAGAAAAATCAAACACAAAAAATGCAGGAACTGATGAAGCGAGTCTAAAACCGAAAGATAAACAAAAAAAAAAACAAACACAAAAAATGCAGGAACTGATGAAGCGAGTCTAAAACCGAAAGAGAAAAAAAAGAAAAATCAAACACAAAAAATGCAGGAACTGATGAAGCGAGTCTAAAACCGAAAGAGAAAAAAAAGAAAAGAAAAATCAAACACAACAAATGCAGGAACTGATGAAGCGAGTTTAAAACCGAAAGAGACAAAAATCAAACACCAAAAAACACAGGAACTGGTGAAGCGAGTCTAAAACCGAAAGAGAAAAAATCAAACACCAAAAAACACAGGAACTGGTGAAGCGAGTCTAAAACCGAAAGAGAAAAAATCAAACACCAAAAAAAGCAGGAACTGGTGAAGCGAGTCTAAACCCGAAAGAGAAAAAAAAAAGAAAAATCAAACACACAAAATGCAGGAACTGATGAAGCAAGTCTAAAACCGAAAGAGGAAAAATTCAAACACCAAAAAAAACAGGAACTGGTGAAGCGAGTCTAAAACCGAAAGAGAAAAAATCAAACACCCAAAAAAGCAGGAACTGGTGAAGCGAGTCTAAAACCGAAAGAGAAAAAAAAGAAAAATCAAACACAACAAATGCAGGAACTGGTGAAGCGAGTCTAAAACCGAAAGAGACAAAAATCAAACACCAAAAATGCAGGAACTGGTGAAGCGAGTCTGAAACCGAAAGAGAAAAAAATCAAACGCCAAAAAACGCAGGAACTGGTGAAGCGAGTCTAAAACCGAAAGAGAAAAAAAATAAACACCAAAAATGCAGGAACTGGTGAAGTGAGTCTAAAACCGAAAAAGAAAAATCAAACACACAAAAATGCGGCAACTGGTGAAGCGAGTCTAAAACCGAAGAGAAAAAACAAACAAAGAAAACCCCCCCCAAAAAAAACAACAACAGACATGGGTTGCCATCGGACCGGGCGACTGCGAGGCGTTCTGCAGGATCTGGGAGGCCTGGCAGGCAGAATTCTTTTTTTCGCAGTTGCTGTCGGGACCCGTTTCTGGAGCTTTTGGCACTGCCCAGCGGCTCCGATCGGCTTGGGCCTTCAATGGAAGACCCGAGCCCGAAGCATTGGACACCCCCGGGAATTGGTGGTTGGGGGGGTCTCAAAAAACCTGGCTGTAGGGCCCACAATCAACCGAATTGGAGTTTCTGGGTGGGAATCAAAAGCTAACTGAGTTCCTGGGAACATTTGGAATCAGCTAGCTGACCATTTGGAACCGGGGACATCCATTTGCGGATAAGTTTCTTGGAAAACATTAAACGGATGTCATCGATTCCCATATTCCATTTGCGGATATAAGTCCCCCGGAAAAAAAAGAAAAACAAAAACAACAACAACGGATGTAATCGATTCCCTTTTAAAAAGATTCCAGGAATCGCGCAGGCAGCGCAAACGCTCAAAAGCGGTTCTTTGGGAAGGGTGTGGCTCAAAAGTCAACAGCTAGACTTCCAGCAGTGGTCGATTCCCTTTAACACCAACAGGCGAAAATCAAACGTATTCTTGAGCAAATGGAAGTGGATCTTTAGAACCGGGCCCTGGCTTGGGCATCACCTGTCGAGTAAGACACAAGTTGGATTCATGTTTTTTTGGGGCGTCGGCTTTGGACACATGGAGCTAGGGAAGGCACACAGTTGCCCAGTGGAAAGCGGAAACTCAAGCTTGGCGTTCCACTGAAGAACTGAGGCAGTGACCAGCATCGGTTGATGAGAATACTGATGACTATAGGGCTTTCTTGTGCCGCCACCCCATTGGTCAAACTACTACTATAGGTTTCAGACATCTTACGGCACTTTGCGGGATCCTTTGTTTGACTACAGTTCTTGCACGCCTGACGCCCCTATTCGCAACAAAACATCCTGATTAGATTGTTGCTTCACAGCGAATCCAGCCAAACAAAAAGAAGCCCAGCCAGCCCGAAGCCAAACGGGATTCGGGCCTGTCTTTTGTTGTAGAGTACCCCTTTCGGGGTCGGTTTAAAGGGAAACCTCGTTTTTGAGGCTACCCCGCATTTGTTTGGTGGTTTCAAAAGGAAACCACCAACAAAAACCCTAGCAAACCATGTTGAAAGCTCCAACTCCCAACCAAACCCAAACACTGCATCCATTTTAGAAAATACTCCTCCCCCCCCAAAAAAAAAACACAAGCACCCATTTTGAGGCCCCCCCCAAAAAAAAAGAAAACCTCCTGGGCTCATGTCCCCCAAATTTCCGGGGCGAAACGGATTTTTCTCCGCCCCTCCGCCTGGTAGGTGGCCACCTTGTCATCCCCGTTGGTCGCCAGGCGGTAGGCCTCCTGGAAGGACCCGAAGGCCTCCGCCAGCCTCGCTCGCTCGTGTTGGGAGGGGCCGAGGGAAGGAGCTTCGGACGCCAGAGAAAAAACCCACCGATGTCCAAATTTCTACACCAAACTAGGTACCCTACGGCTCCCAACAAGTGTTGGGCCTCAGGGCCTCAGGGGTCTGGAATTTCTACCCATGTTTTAGAGGTCATGGAGGCTCCAACTAGTCAGGTTTAAGTAGTGGATTGAATTGGGGTCTTTTCCGACCCTACGGCTCATGACCCCTCCAATGCCGCCGGGCCCAATGAAAAACCCGGACCCCTCTGAGGGGCCCTTGTATTCAACCCATCACGCCCAAAGATCTTTGGGAGCCTGGAAGCCTTTGCTGCAACTGCAATGCTCTGGTTTTGCGGGATGGATCAAGTTGCCGGGCGATAACTTGTCTGCGCCGATCCACCCAAGTGAGAACAACAACACCTAATGGAAGCCCCCTCTCTGTTCTCCACAACCTCCAAGTTGGACCGAGCAAACCCAAGGTACACGCAGCCAAGGGCCATCCAAACAAAGTTCTCAGAGGCCGGCTTTCTGGACTGGGCGCGAGCGAAAAACCGCAAAACCGGTTCCGCACACCGCGGACCGGGCCTGGTGGCGTTCTTCAGCGCGATGCCGAGGTTGTTCTGTGCGTTGGACAGCGCCTCACATCCCCCCCACCACCGCTACCGCAAGGGGGAGGGGGGCGGGGGTCTGGGACCCAATTGCAATCATCTAGTCTTCCCCACTCAAAAAACTGGAGATCTCCGAGTCTCCGGAATGGACAAAAAACAATATCATTATCCCCCCCCCCCCTCCCGGCTCCCCCGGCTCCCCCCCCCAAGTCATCCCACCCCCCCCCGGGCTCCCCCAATATCAACCTTCTTTTCAGGGACGTGGACATCGCCTGACGCTCCTCGAGGATCTCCATGGAGAACTCCTCCGATTCCATCTGCACCACTGCCTGGCCAATGCCATCCCTTGAGCCGGGAGCCGCCTAAGGAGCTCAGGAATCTTGGCGGAACAAACTCGGGCGCCTGATTTCTGCAACAAAAAACATCCGCACAGGTTTTTGATGGAACATCCGCAAATTCCCCCCAGTTTCTTTGGGAACAACATGTGGGAAGACCTCAATTTGTATCTTTGGTGTCCTTTTCCCTCTCTCTTCCCTCGAAAACCACCAAACAAAAGGTACCTGCCAAGCACATCGTTTCGGGATGCCTCGTTTCGGTGGGCCCCTGAAGGCTTGGAATTCCGCTTCCCATCTGGAGAAAACCCCCGGCCGAGTCGGGATGAACCAAACTGGTGCAAAAGGACGAAACTCGGAAACCCCAAAAATTGATCAGACACTGCTGGAAAAGCCCCAAAACCACCCTCGTTTTCGTCGTCCGGGCCAATCTCTTCTGAAAGCCATGCTTTGAACAGCTACCAAGCGCTATATGGTTGATCAAAAAAAAGGTCCTTTGCATGGGATGATGATTGCAAAAAACTACTAAAAAGGTGATGTGTCGCGCTAAATGGGACAAGTTACCAGTTTTGGGGCCAAGCATATTGATCAACCCCACTGAAGATGTCCACCCCCCCTGAAAAACCAAGTGATCAATCATGTTGGTGAAATACCGATTGTGTCCAACGATCACCACACACCAGCCATGTCAAGGGAGAGGGTCGGAGGAATGACCCATCTTACAGAAAAGGCGGGTGGGGTTGTTTCGCCAGCCGCTGCCAATGAAATCCGCCCTTCCCCCCCACCTAGTGCGTCCCAAACGAAGGCACCCAAACGTAGCCCCCTCGGCCGCAACCAAAAATCAACATGAGCTTTACCATTTCATTGATTTTTAGGATGGGATTCCGCCGTTGTCCTCAAAGCATCGCCAGCCAAAAGGACATTCAGTTGAAATTTCTGCTGCGGATTCAAAGCATCACGTATATATACTGGGTCCAAGCAAAGCAAGTCTACTTCCATCCGAGCCTCTCGTGACTCACTTAAGGGTAAGACACTGAGCCGGCCACTTGACTAACTCGAGTCGAGTCGAATCGAGGGCCTGCCAGCAGTCGATTGCATCTGGCCACCGCCGCAGGCGAAGCAACACCTGGGAGTCCGCTGAGTTCACTCCACGGAGTTTTTCGTAGACTTACCCCTTAAAACTCCAAGCCCTGGGGAAGTTCTCATCTTTTTACAGACATATAGCCCATGTTACCCAAAAAGTTGAAAAGTTGTGTTTTTAAGAGGTAGGCGCCAAAAACAAGCACAGCTCATTTCTCAAAGCTCCTTTCTGGAACATGGACCCCCCGTTCAAGGTCTCCGTGGGAGCAGAGGCAAAGCGGCAAAGCGCCTCTGCTCCCGTCCCTCAACTAGAAGCTGTCACCTTGGAGGGGATCTCCGCACAGCTAAGCTGGTCCCAACCCTCCAAGTTGTCTCGTAGCCCTGGTGATGCACAAGACACGCACACGAAAATCGTGGTCAAGCCCTGCACAGGAAAGCAAGCGCATAAAGGAGCCAGGGCAAGACAAGCACACAAGCCCGACAAGACATCCATGCACATAGGTGGCCTTTTGGAAGAATAGATGAATGGAACAAAACCCATCTACACCAGTGAACCCCATCTATTTTTAACCAGGCTCACCTAAAAAGGACACCTATGTCCGTGCAGAACCCTCCAACTTGTTTCCGCCTTGCCCGCCAGCGAGGCCGCATTGATTTCCTCCCTCCTGCCAAGTACTTTGCAGTCGGTCCACTTGATGCCGATGAATCTCATGAATCTCAGCCTGTTGCCCATGCAAGTGTCGTTCTGGAATCAGATCTCGGCTGAATCTTGGAGGCTTCCATTTGGAGACAGACCAAAAAGAAGAGGCTAGCTTCCACTACATGGAAAATCCGCACATTTTGGATATTTTTGGCGGGTCCCCCCACCCCATTCAGAGCCAGACCCCAAAGGATCGCTCCAGGACTTGTCTGTCTCCGAAACCTTCAGTCCCCCGGAGAAGATCGATATTCCTTTCACCAACTCCACGAAAATAAACAAACTATTCACCACATGGAAGCAGACTCACCACAACAACAAGAAAACACACTCCACATTCTAGGGGTATCCATTCAGAAACCGACCCCCAAAAACCAGCTTCGGGAGACCCCCCCGGTCCTTTGGCTTCCGCTCTTCGCCGCTTCTCGCGCCGCCTCCAGCAGCGCCAGGGCCTCTTCCGGCCGAGCCTCGCTCAGCGCCCGCGCCTGACGGAGACTCGGCGCTCGGCGCTCGGCGCTCGGCGGCTACAGTGGGGCGTGGGGCTTGGCGTCCAACGAATAAACATGGGCTGACTAATCCGGGGTCAACATTAGTAACCAAGGGCATGCCACCCTGCCAACTGGTGATCAACTATGTCTGCAAGTTTTACTCTATAGTTAAAAAGCTGAATTGAGAATTGGAGCCAAGTAAAGGATCTCTACCATGGTGAGCTCGTTGTACCCCCAAATCGGTGAGCTTGCTATGTAAAAATAAAGGCAGAACAAGCAATCCTTCGCTATTTTCCTGCTGCTTGTTGTAAGGGTAGCTATTGGTCACCTACAAAATCAGGTGAATGGATGCACCGGGCACGCCACTTCACAGGAAACCACCTGGCAGTATGACTGTTTTTTTTCAGGCGACTCGGCTCAGAGCCCTGCGAAAAGCTGACGGAATTGTTTTGCTGGCCAACTGATTCAGCTACCTGAACTCCTGACTTCACCCAACTGTGCTCAGTTCACGCGATGTCCAGCTGCAACCTGTCGCTCCCAAAACACTTAATGTTCGCATTCGATTAGTAAAGGGTACCGGAATAATAGAAAGTGTTTTTCCTTATTCTGGTTCACACCCATTGCTTAAGGGGACCAGAATAATAGAAAGTTTTTTTGGCCAGGGGGAAGATTCAAAAAAAAACTCCACAAAGCAAATTTAATTAAAAAACCATCCCCCCCCCCCCCAAACTCTGAATCTCCTTCAGCAACAAGCTGAAGATTGTGTACCTCAGAAATTTGAAAACCATCCCCAGCCCTGAAACTGCAAACTCTTTATTAAACCGTGCTAAAAAAAAAATGCAAAAAAAAACAATCAGGACAAGGGTACCCCTCACAGACCCCACTGAACCACAAAAATGTGATTGTTTAAGGGGACCAGAATAATAGAAAGTTTTTTGGCCAGGGGGAAAATTCAAAAACAACTCCACAAAGCAAATTTAATTAAAAAACCATCCCCCCCCCAAACTCTGAATCTCCTTCAGCAACAAGCTGAAGATTGTGTACCTCAGAAATTTGAAAACCATCCCCAGCCCTGAAACTGCAAACTCTTTATTAAACCGTGCTAAAAAAAATGCAAAAAAAACAATCAGGACAAGGGTACCCCTCACAGACCCCACTGAACCACAATAATGTGATTGTTTAAGGGGACCAGAATAATAGAAAGTTTTTTTGGCCAGGGGGAAAATTCAAAAAAAAAACTCCACAAAGCAAATTTAATTAAAAAACCATCCCCCCCCCCAAACTCTGAATCTCCTTCAGCAACAAGCTGAAGATTGTGTACCTCAGAAACGTTGAAAACCATCCCCAGCCCTGAAACTGCAAACTCCTTTGAATGGCTACAGAAAGAACTGAAAGGGAAGTGGTTGCAATACTAAAGTAGTATTCCAAAAAGTATGCTCAGGAAGAAGTGGTTGCAATACTAAAGTAGTATTCCAAAAAGTATGCTCAGGAAGAAGTGGTTGCAATACTAAAGTAGTATTCCAAAAAGTCTGCTCAGGAAGAAGTGGTTGCAATACTAAAGTAGAATTGCAAAAAGGAAGTGGCTGCAATACTAAAGTAGAATTGCAAAAAAGAAGTGGCTGCAATACTAAAGGAAGTGGCTGCAATACTAAAGTAGAATTGCAAAAAGGAAGTGGCTGCAATACTAAAGTAGAACTGCAAAAAGGAAGTGGCTGCAATACTAAAGTAGAACTGCAAAAAGGAAGTGGCTGCAATACTAAAGTAGAATTGGGCCCCAAAACCCTCCATTGTTTGGACGTCCCAAAAGTGCACCCCCATTATTTTGGCGCCTCCATTGTTCAGGGGGGGGGGGGGCCTTTATTAATCAAGTGCCAACATTACACAAAAAAACATATTGGTCGAATTTGGTAGGTTACGTCACGGTGTGCCCGGCGGTTCCCTTCAACGGATGTGTCGGATTGTCCCAGAAGGCTTTGGACAAATTTGGGCGCCCGAAGTCCCGGGGCCCTTGATCCGCATCCCAAAACTGTTCTACGCGTGTCCATCAGAGAAAAAGCCCGCTTCACACAACAAAACAACTCCAAGTGTTGGCGCAAGACGAGTTTGACGGGGATCGCCCGTTGACAAGACAATTCAGTCTTGGAAGCATTCCAGCGTCCCACAGTATGATAGATTATGCCTCAAAAGCCAACTTTAACACGAGCCAGCAAACAAATAAAACTCCACAACACATCTTTGTTGGAACATCGCCAGCCGACAAGCTGAGCCCCCGCGCAAACTTTGACTGTTTCGCTGGCAAGGGAAGCAAGGAAAATCCCAACGTCACCCAACGTCAACTTCCCGTAAGTGCCAAAGCACGTCAACATGTGTTTGCTTCTGATTTTTCGCGTCATTTCCGTCTGCCACTCAACGAGCTCAAGGTGGGTGCTAGTGGGCGATGGCTCGGTCCCACCTGCTCCGTCAGCGCCTTGGCGCCACTGGGCCCGGCCGACTTTGCAGCTGAGCGCTCCTCCTCCTCTTCCTCCTGTTGGGGTTGGGGGGGGGGTGTGTGGGGGGGGGGGGGACATAGTGAAATCAAGTCACTGAGCCCTCCTGAAACGGTCTTTGTCTTCTTTAGGTATCTCATGATTTGGCTGTTTTTTTAGGGAAACCAGACGAAAAAAACACGACTTCTTTAGGCCTCCATTTGCTTTAAGTCCCCTGAAAAACCAACATATTTCCAGTAGTCATGGATTCCCTTTATAACCATCGGCGGACAAGAAACAATACTCTTGATCGAATGGAAGGGGAGACCCCCCAAAAAAGGGTGTTCCTTTCAAGTCCAACAAAAAGATACGCCCACTGGTATCCCCAGCAGCCCGCGGAACTCCCTGAAAGCCAGTCCAAACCACCCCTTGTCGCCGATATGGGCCCATCCACCCCAGAGCTTTCAGCGTAACCTGAAAAAATACACACCTAATGGATCTGCCTGAGCGAAAAGTTGTTCACGTGTGGGATGTGTCCTAAATCCCTCCACGCCCTGACTGAGCAAAAATCTGCGGGGGATTACGGTATGGCCGGAAACCGCCCGGAGAGGTAAGGGCTGGGTGTGACAAAGGGCTTCAGGAAAGAATATTGAGTAGCCGTGCCAGGCTTGAAAACTTAGCGGAGGATATAACAAGACAGGAGTGATTAACTACTGGGAGTGAGATTAGTGCTATGTAAGATGCCAAAAGGAGGGACCCCCCCAAAAGTGATGCCTTTCCTTCAGGTTTCCCTGAAAACAAGCCCCCAAACAAAATACGGTACACGCGCGTGTCTGCGGCAAGGGGTCGAACTGGAGGTTGCAAACTGTTTCAAACTCCCCCGGTTCGAACTTCGCACGTTGAAGCTTCAACCTATACATGTGCTTCAGCCACTAAACAACAAATAGAAAGCTCGGTAATGACGTCATCGTTTCACTCCCGTCTTCCTTTTGCCCCGATGAGCACAATGTTCTTAGATGTTCCATACGGAACCTTCAGCTAATGTTCTTAGATGCTGACTTCTTAATACAAGGTGATCAGTGATCACCTTTTGAAACCTTGACTGCACCAAAACAAGGACTCGCTTTGTTTGCAAGGTATCCTTGGTCGACCTTGGAAGGGGAGCAAAAGTTTGAATTTTAGCAGTCAAGTGGATTTGGATTTCCCACTAAACCACACTAAGCCAAAATGTAAAATGTTTCCCAACAACAACCATGCAATGCATGGTCATTCTGCATTGAAGGGGAGGGGCACCTTTGTCAAGGGCCACCCTTACCTACCAACCTCCAGGTGTTACAGGTCTCTTTTTGGGCCTGGGGCCCAACAGCATCCCTACGGCTCGAGCTGAGCTCCTGTCGCCGCTTGGCCTCGAGCGCCGCCAGCGCGCGGTCGATCTCCTTGCCTGCCGCAAGACTAGGCTGTGCTCAGATCCCCCGCCAAAAGTTTAACTTTTGGTGGGCTACATGGAAAACCCCACTAAACACTAAAAAGCTAGAAAGCTAAGGGGATGCCTGGGAGCCACCAAGAAAACGTGAAAGTAACTTCCTGAGTTGATGGGCCAGAAGTCACCCCACTACGTCAGATGTCCGACTGCTGCAAAACGTGAAACTTGTTTCTTACGTAAAGCGATTTTTCCTGAGTTGATGGGCCGAAAGTAGCCAAACTGGTTTCCTGAGTTGATGGGCCGAAAGTAGCCAAACTGGTTGTCTACCACTAAACCCACAAAGTGACTCAAGTCCAGGAACTCAGGGAGAGAGGAAAACATGTTACTGCTTGAGGGTAAGTGGCGGACCACACCCGCCCAGCCCAACCGCCCGAATCCTTTGCCTTTAGTTCGCCGGAAAAGGCGGGGGATAACCTGCAAGCAGAAGGAAGTTAGTTGCTGACGGTTTCATTGAACACCGCTCGCCGAAACCGAAAACAGCTTAAACATCACAGAACACATACATTTTGTGTCAAACAAAAAACAACTCCCCACTCCTGAAAAGAACGAGAACAAAACACAAACCCGACTTCGGCTTGTAACAAGACATCGCCCTCCAACGACCGCCTCTGCGAGCGCGAAGGCGCGACAGCATCCTCGAGTCCGAAATCGCCGGCGGCCTAGCTGCACCAGCGCCGGCTCCTGAGGGCAGCGTTGGAGCCCCAGCTGCAGCGCCTTCCGCGCCTCTCGAAGAGGTCGGCCCCCACTCGCCGTCGCGTCGTGAGAGATGGGTTCTCTCAGCTTCCCTCTGATTGGTCTAGGTCCTCCAGGAATAAGGGCGCCCTTTTTTTTGTTATTTTCGTCGGGGAACCCTCCCCCAAAAAAGGGTGAGAGAGGGCACTACTGGGGGACCTAGTGGTGGTTTCGAGCCTGGTGGTTTGGTGGTGGTTGGGAGGGTCTTCTATTTACCCTCCACAATACTACTGGCTAACCGTGGTGCAAACATGAGAAAACCCAACGACCAAACCTGAAAAACAGAGGTTCCCTTCAAGGTTTGGACCCGGCAAGGTTCTGAGCTGAGAAGGAATGACATTCATGCAACTCAGCAGTTCCGGCCCTGCTTGGTAACAAGCCGGTGGAAAACCTGGAGATGAGATCCAAGGATCGACCCTTGGCAACTGACTCAGCCCGTGTCCCGACTGCGACACGGGCTAAATTTGAAAGGTTAACAGGAGGAGCCCAAACCCTCTTGCTTAAGCATGACTACCACTTAGACCCTCAAACCCATGATTTCAGGGCAGTAACCAATTTTGGTGGGTTGTTTGAGGGCACAGGCACTGGTTGCAAGCAAGTTCCGTCCGGCACGGCCCCTTTTGCTCTGCTTGCCTAGAGGACCTGCACACGTGGCTCACCCTCTGCAAGCGTAACACGAGCTGGGCAAATAGATCCTGATTGGAGTTCACCAATTGTTAGACAACAAAATCTGGTCCTTCTTGCTTGGCAATGGCCCAAGGTGAGAAGGCTCCCTCAAAAACACACACGCCCATTTGAATATGTGTTTCAAAATGCGTACCCTGCAAAAAAAAAACCACCTAGCGACCCTGACATTTGTCAATGCCAACATGGTGTCGGCCCCACCTCCAGGCACCGGCCCCGTTTCAGCCGCGCCCGCGCTAGCTGGAAGTGACTCCTGAAGCTCTGGTTTGCCCGTCTCTGCTCACCAAGAGTATGCCTTGGAACAGGCAAAATGGTGGCTGTTCCTGTGGAATCCCTAAGCCGCCTGCGATTTGGGCGCCAGAAGGGCACCCTTGGGCGCAAGGCGCAGGTGTTTGAACGCAGGGAAAGTTGAACAGAAGTGAAGGAGACAAAAGGATCTATGCGCGCAGCATGTGAAACCGTAGCACGTGAGCAAGCAGCTGGTCTGCATTTAAGAAGATAGCGGTCTTGCAAGCATGCGGTGGTCAAACAAAGCCGTACGGAGCATGTTGTGATGATTGTGCACAATGCGCGCTGATGTTCAGCGTCACTTGCAGAAACCGAACACCAGTAATATGTGATGGCGTTCGTGAGGTCATGGGAAAACAATGGGCCGATGTTCGTTTCGAATCAATGTACCTTATTTAAACAAGTTGTAGACACACACACACACATGGTGATGTGAGATATTTTGGGCTAACACGGGTAACCATGCTGAACAAGCCAGAATCAAACGCGCTGACGAAACTGTCATGAAAGAGAGAGTAACAGCGCTACGCAAGTCGAAGCTTGGCTAGCCTTAGCTTTGCGTTGCATTGAGATCGCTGGCACCTGTCTGCCTGGGCACGTGTGTGTCCCTGCAGACGCCGTGAGCGAACACCACCACGTCGACCTCGAGGCATTTGCTCGAACATATCCACCAAATTGGCCGGCCACTCATATCTGCCTTCTCATAGTGCTCCTGCAGCTTGCGCAGCGCCAAGGCAGTCTGGTACCCGTCAAACAGGCGGCTGTGGCCATCGTGGCCGAGAAGGTCGGAAGAGTTTTGAGCCGCCACATAAGATCTGCACGTGTGCCACGTATTCTTGCACAGTCACGGCAGGAATCGGTGTCCAAGAACTTGCGCCGCTTCACAGAGAACGTGCTGAATTGCCTAATAGCCCAGCAAGGACAACCAAGTGCTGCCCAAATGGAACTTGACAAGCTGCCGCAAGAACGGAGGAGAGCTAGAGCACCCCAAGTGAAGCTTTGAAAGGCGGAGCGCCAGCCTTTGCACCACAAGACTTCTCCCAAACAACCTCGGATGCTTGCTGCAGCTTCCCCTTTGCGCCTGAGCACAGTCCAGGTCCTCCTCCCCCGGCGGACATGCAGGCGCCAGGAATCTCAATGCAACGCGACGCTAAGGCTGGCAAAGCTTCGACTTGCTTAGCGCTGTTACTCTCTCTTTCATGACAGTTTCGTCAGCGCGTTTTCTTTGTGACTTGCTCAGCATGGCTACCCCCCTTAGCCCAGAATATACCTCACATCACCGTATGTGTGTGTGTGTGTGCGTTTGTGCGTTTGTGGGTTTGTGGGTTTGTGTGTTTGTGTGTTTGTGTGTTTGTGTGTTTGTGTGTTTGTGTGTTTGTGTGTTTGTGTTTCTGTGTGTTTGTTTGTGTGTTTGTTTGTGTGTGTGTTTGTGTTTGTTTGTGTTTGTGTGTTTGTTTGTGCTTGTTTGTGTTTGTTTGTGCTTTTTGTGTTTGTTTGTGTTTGTTTGTGTTTTTGTGTTTTTGTGTGTTTGTGTGTTTGTGTGTTTGTGTGTCTGTGTGTTTGTGTGGTTGTCTTTGTGGTTGTGTTTGTGTTTGTGTTTGTGTCCGTGTGTGCGTGTCCAACAACTTGTTTAAACAAGGTACATTGATTTGAAACGAACATCAACCCATTGTTTCCCATGATGTCACGAACACCTTCACATATTGTTGATGTCTTGTCTCTGCAAATTTAAATGAACATCAGCACCTATTCGATACGTATTTTCAGCAGTTGCGCACAAACATCATTACATGCTCCCTACGACTGTTCAGCATTGTTTTCATGATTTTACACGAAAATTTGCAGATTGTTCGGCACCAATCCCTGTAAGACAGAAATCTTCTTCAACGCAAGCCAGACAAGGCGCAAAGGCAAATACAACATCGGAACCAGGGGGACACCAAGTCTCGAGCGTTTTGACACACCCAACCCATGGATCCTTTCTACCACAACCACACGGAGACCTATTCTCCCTTGTTCTTGTTTTGTTGTTTGGGCGTTCCTTTGCGGCACAAAACAGTCATAGTCTCGGTTGCTTTCTGCTCCCCTGCTAGTGGTTTAGTGGAAAACCCATTAGTTGGCAACACGTTAAAGTCCTAACAGCCAAGTAAAATGCACCAAAGTAGTCATAGGGTCGTCTCCAACCGACTGAAACACACAGTCTTTCTTGAGGGCCCCTGTACGGCGATGCCAAAATGAACCCTCCGGTCTTCTACCCAGTGGGATGTACTGCCCAAGGGACCTCCATTTTGTTGGCCGAAATCTGGGGTGCTCCGGAAAAATATACACTCGGATCCCGCCCCAATCTGAAATGTGTATGTAGGAAGCCCTGTGGCCTGCGCATTCACATGGAACCGCAAAATCCATGTAAAGAAGGGCCTACCCCTATTCTTCATACGTAGTCTGCCCACTGTCCGTTTGACTTAAACAAAGAAAGAACAAAAATCGAGTTCCAGAGGCCACGAAGCCTGGGAGTAACAGATACGGATTCCCGCACGAAGAAACCTCGGCAAGTCAAGTTCCAAGGCGCTTAGAGGTGCTGCCGTGCAGCTCCACTGCTTTCTCCGCGTCCACCTGGCAGTAGAAAAGGCGACCCTTAGACCAAGCCAGTTCAAAGGCTGATTGGATTTCGGTCCATACAGGAGCCCGTGGCCATTTGGGACCCAAACACTGTTCCGATGATTGAGCCCCTTTCTAATAAATGGTTCAACTTAACCAGGGTTGATATTATCTGATAAGAAGGGTTCATAACTAGACACATACATCCAGCCTTTGACCAGTGGAGTCTAGGCAAGCCTCATAGTATGCAGCCAGCCTTTTTGCCCTTTTGGTTTTTCCGGGGTGGCAAGGCTTGGTTGCCTTTACAAATGAATGGATCATCTGGGCAATGCAAACCATTCTTTTGCCCTCTGGTGCCCCCTGCTGTGAGTGTGCATAGTCAAGCAGGCTTTCCCTCGAAAACCTAACTTCAAGATGTTTTCTCAAGCGCTCTGAAGAAACTTGGGGATTAGTAGCTGTTAGAGTTGTTCGTTGATGCCAAGAGATCAAAGCCAATGGCCAGAAGCTCACCATGTGGATCTTTCTTTTTGTTTGGGGGGGGGGGCGGGCTTGTGTGAACTGACAGGGACGGGACGGGAGGCCTCCGCGTCCTTCCACAGCTCCAGGGCCGAATTCGCAATTGCGCGATTCCTCGGCTCGCTTGGGCTCGGGCAAGCTGAAGCCCTTCAAAAACCCATGCCAAGGCAAAACGGCGCACCCCTCTGTGCATCATAGTTGCATCACAGGATCTTCCATGATGAAGGGGTCCATTATGTTGGATAATTTGGGAGAGGACCGAGGAGCTAGGGATTTTCTAAATACGAGGCTCAGGTGGTAGGTGGCATTGTCGGGGTCAATCTTGATGGCCTTGCTGTAGTACTTGATCGCCTCCGCTCAAGCGCGGCGTAGCGCTTTCCCAGCAAGGCTTATCAAAGACACCTCGGAACAGACTTCGGAAGGCTTCGTAACGGCCTTTGAAAAGCTCAAAGGGAAAGAATACAACAACTTACCACAGGGCCCCCCAAATTTCCCCTTCAAACATCCGTTTTTGAAGGAAACTCTTGCAAAATGGGCCCACAAGGTGATGTTCAAACCCACCAAGTGCCAAGGCTTGGTCCTTAGACAAGCAAATGCTATGGCCGCAACAGTGTAAACCACACAAGCGAAACAGCCGACATCTACGAGCTGATCGGCGCTGTCAGTCGGCTGAACAAATCGAGGGATGCAGTTCTAACCCACGTGGATGATCAATCGTTAGAAAGGGTTCATGAATTCCCCTTCCCCATTTGGCTCCTCTGCCAAGCTGCTATGTCCAACAAAAAGGCCCAACAAAGCAAAATCCGGCGTTGCACACAGCTTCACACGAACAAGCCCAACATGCCCAACCAATTCTGGACAACACGTTTTTCCGACCTTCTCTTCCAGAATTGTTTACTCTCTTCTCGGGCGACTCGATTCGCGAATCGGGCGCATCGGGCGCATCGGGCGCATCGGGCGCATCGGGTTTTTTTTTGGGTCTCGGCTTTTGCTTCGGTTTTTGCGGCTTCGCCTTGGGGTACTTCTTCTTGCCCATGGCCCGGTTCCCCTTCTTCTTCTTCATCTCCGCGTCGCTGGTGTTCCCGGAGCTCTCCTGGCCAACGCTCGGCGGCTCGGCACGAGGAGCCTAGGCAGCGCCTTCGAGGCTGTCCAATGGCTCCGGCGTCCCGTGGCTTTGAAACACCGTGGATTTCGTGGGAATGTTCTCCCCGGATTAACCAACCCGGTTAATTAGTATGGGTGTCCCTGGCTTTAAGTTTTAGTGGGGGTTCATCGCTTTTGGAGGGGTTTTCACCCCCATATTAATAAACCGAGGTTTATTTCTCCGGGGCCAACGCGAAGCCCCAAGGCGTCAAGTCAAAGTGGGGATGCCCTGCCATGCTTTTTTTTTACACCTGCCCTTGCGATTACAACTGGTCAGTGTCACTTTTTAGCAACAACGAAGTCAAGAGCTGAAACAGTTTGCCCTTCGGGGCTTTCCACTTCCTGCGCTGGCGCCATGGCAAGTGAAGCTCGCTTCGCACAGCTTCTTGTGTACCTGGATGAGCACCGTGCAGAGCTGGAAGCACTTCAGTGCAATGACATGCGGGAGCTTCTGCGAACTGGCGAGGCCAGGCAAGGACGCGTAGCAGTGCCGGAAAGGGCAGCGTGGTATCGCTTCTTGCGCCGACAAGAGCACTTGCTTTCGGCAGCCCAGGTGGAACAATTGCGTACTCGTGCGAATGTGCTTTGTCAGCGAGCAGACGCTGATCGCTTGGCGGTTCAGCCGGCGCTTCAGCAGCAGCTGGAAAAGCTGCTTGAGTTGCTCGAGCGGCGCTTCGATGAGTTTGCAGCGCTGCGCAAGCCGTCCTTGAGGCTGTCTTCGACGCGCACGCTGCCAAGTCCGACAAGGACATCCAGTTCGGCAAGAATTTCATGAGCCGTTGCTTCCCAAACCTTTCGCAGCAGCAGAAGAGTGGGAGGCCATGCTCTGTGAGCCTGCAGCTGATCAACGCTTGGCGGTTCAGCCGGCGCTTCAGCGGCAGCTGGACAAGCTGCTTAAGTTGCTCGAACGGCGCTTCGATGAGTTTGCGGCGCTGCGCAAGCTTTCAGGGCCGTGGACTCCGAACACCCGAAGTGGCATGTCATTCGCCGCGGGAAGCCAAACCAGCCAGACAGCCTACGGCGTCTGCTTCAAAGGGGAAAGGAGCGAAACATGTTGTTGGGCCTGGATGCCTAGAACTATACGGGGGCAGTAATGAGGAACATGAGTTGCTTGCATACTACATATGTGTGTGGCTCAAAATTTAAGAGAACGGGTTACGCAGGTTTTAGTCTTTGGTTCCACCTATCAGGGTTCCATTTTGGTAACAGTTTTTTGAGCCACAGCCATATCTATGCACAAGACCTTAAACTGCAATGATCCTGCTACCATGTTGACAAGGTTGTATGCCCCAGCCTCCTCTGGGGCAATTCAGTGGACTGGGACAAGCGAAAATCCGACATGCCTGAACAGGCCGTGAACGCGCGCGCGAAACTGTCCTGAACATCTAGCCTGGAATTCGAAGGCATACAGCAACACAAATGTAATGCAGCAAATCAAAGGCCCCACTTCTAGGACGAGTTTGGATTCACTTGCCCACCGTCGCAAACTGGAACACCCCTCTGACTGATTTGGGATTTCGCCACATAGGAGTACCCTTTCCTCCGATATTGGAATCCAATTCGATTGTGGGAGTGAGGTGGGGTTGGAAACGCCCACACCCCCATGGTGCCCTTGTGCCGAGTACCGGCCCCGGAATTCTCATAAATATCAACTCCGCGAGCTGCCCACTGTGCCCAAGCAAGGCCAAAGACAACCCAAGAAATCAAAGGCAAGGCCTGGTGAAACCAAACACCCCATACGTGTACGTAGAGTCACTGGGTAAGCCCCCCCGAAGTAAACAGGCTGCCTCATCGCTGGTCGTCGGCGGGGTGGGCGGAGTTTGCTTGCAGCCGAAGATGTGGGACATCAGTTGCTCGGATGTGCCAACCCCGCGCCCGGGGTCAAATTCGTGATAGCGGGTGTTCGGCCAAGGGGGGTTCAGGAACAAACCGTATGGCTGGGGCTTTGGAGTGCAGAAAGGAGTTGATTTGCCTCTGGCGATGGCAAATGCACCAATGCGCTTCATGCGAGAAGGGACCCGTCAAACCCTCCGGGAGCACATGGCGAGGGGATGGAGCTTGAGCCCAATGGAGGCTGGCTGTGGGCTTGACCTAATGTCGGCTTGTCTGAGCAAAGCTGCGCGACCTGCGCACCGAGCGACCATCAAACTCCTTGGATAGTCAGGGAAACCCGGCGACAGTCTCTCAACTTGAAGGAGCTTTCTTTCTGTTTTTGAACCCCGTCTTTTCGGTTCTTTGCTCAGTTTCAAGGGAAAACCCACTGACTGCTTGTGTGCGCCCTGTCCAATGCCCTGCGCGACTGGTTGTGGCGCCGGTTTCCCTTCCGGGAGAAGCTACTCATCATCCTTTGATAAGGTCCAACAACCCCCCCCCCCCGCCGGATGGTGGACGCTTAGGGTCTATTTTGCAACCTCCTTCCTTTAAAGTGTTGGTTTTCAGGGTATGGTTGCAAAATCGACTCTACATGCCCCCCCCCCCCGGCACACTCAATTCTGGCCCATTCCCTCAACTCAAAACCCTTCTTCGCGGCCAATCCTGTGCCTTGTCTTCTGCTCTGCGTTTTCGTGCACCCACAAGCAATTTCTCAGCGCAGCTGTCCGTGTGATGAGGTGCGAGACCATCTCCGAAGCCCCACTCTTTGGGGCGCATGGCAGTGGTAACAGAATAATTGAGTGGAGCCAAAAAAACAATTTGTGGCGCTGATGCTTTACCGAACTACAACCAGAGGCCCGCAATGCTCTGGCTGTCTCCAAATCTGTTGCTTTTGGACTCCCCTTAAAGTTGTCTTCCTTCTGCCTCCGCCTTAACTCAGTTTCTTTCTGCTCCCCTGCCAACAGTTTAACTTTCAGTGATGTAAAGGAAAGCCCATTCGTTGGGCAAAAGTTGAAGTTCTAACATCCCAGCAAAATGCAGCAACGTTAAAGTCCATCTGTTCTTGCATCAGGAGGAGCGAGCTGCCTTTTCTCCTGGCTACATGAAGTCGAAATTCTGCTGCGGCGGGGGGTTGCGGCCCAATGGATCACTCAGGCGCCAGTACTGCTCATCCGAGTCCGACTGCGGCCCGAAAAAGACGCGGCCGTCGCTCTCCTGAAGCCGGCCGAAAGTCGAGCTCTATCTCAGCTTCCCTCCAATTGGTGGCTTTGGATCGGTGTGGCTCGGGTGAACTCCCCAAAGCAAGCCAAACCATCACTGAAACCTGGCTATCTGGAGCCATGACCTTTAAAACCTGCCAGGGGTCATGACTCTTTCAAATTTTGGTCCGTGACCCCATGTTGGAAGGGCCATGGAGGCTTCAGGTAGCTGTAGTTCCTATTCTTTCCAGGGATCTGTCATCAAAAACAAGAACCATACAAATATCGAAGGGGACCATACTCGCCGAGCACACTGCGGTCGATCCTTTTCGACGTGATCCTGTTTGGCATCTGATCGCTGTCCAGCCTTTCAATGGAATGCGAACCAGCTGGGGCCCGCGTGGAGGGGCAAAAATTGTTTGAACCCCCGTCTCACGTCCCTTCCAACCACTTTGTCGCAGCCCCGGGGACCTCTAGGAAATGAAACCTCGAAGGAAAAAGAGGGCCAACATCAGCTCACATGGGTGAGACAAAGGCTTAAAGAAAGCTTGATCTTTGCGATTGGACAGCACGGAGCCTCCCCCCCCCAAAAAAAAAAACGGATGCAAAGAAGGGCAAGTCAACCAGAGCCAAGCTAGAATCAAACATTGCTCTTTCCTGGTTCCTTTTGCGATGCTTAGGCACGTCACCGTAGACAGGCGCCACCAAGCTTCCATGCGGAAGAAAGAAATTTGGGCAAGTCGCTGCACAAGCCGGAAACACGGAATCCTAGAGTGGACCCGAGCTCGCTACGCTCTCTACAGTTCACCCTACACACCACCCCACCAAGAGGAATCTCGTGAGCAAGGGCATGTAAGGACCACAGTTAAATGTGTTTTCGACATGCGGAAAAAAAAAAAAAGAAAAAAACTGACGCCAGGTTGCTGTGAGGAACTTTGGCCGAGGACAGGTGGTGCGAATGCTGAAATGGTTCACGCTGGGCTGGCAATTGCCGTTCCCTCAGGCCGGAGAGCCAATCCCAAGGGGAGCAGGGACCCTTACATTATACACCTCATTGCCTTCTAAATGGCGGTTTCCTTTTATTTTGGTGGAAAATGCAATGTTTCAAAGGGTTGCAAAATGTATCTTAGGAGCCCTGGGGAGGGAAGCTTAAGAGAAAAGCTCGGAGATTTAAGGGTCCGATCCATGGAATTTGGGGCTCCAAAACCAATTGAGTTGTGAGACCCCTAAGGCAACTCGGGGTGTACGGGGAATTTCGGGCTCATACCAAGCCCCAGGGCCCTTAGGGGAGAACCCTTCCCGGTTAATTGCGGCTAAAGGCCTTTCAACTTACCCAAAACCGACTTGCCTTGACAGACAGCCGCTTGGAGATGTCCCTGGGTCTGAAGGTGTGTCGCCTCGTGTACTTAACAGTTGGGGTTGTCCTATCGCGGTAGATCAGGGCACCTCTAGCTGTGACTTTTGACCTGTGACCAAGAAGAAAGGATTCTTTCTAGCCAAAAACTCACAAGAAGACAGGCACAAAAGCAACAAAGCAGCTTGGCAGACTCTTCCAGCGACTTCGACCTCTAGGCGATCCTGGGCCCTGGCGAAACGGGGGCTATCCAAAGGGGCCGTTGGGTTTCGCTATATCCTTACTGAAAAAAAACAAAAAACAGCAAACCACGCAACACGAAATCTCCCAAGATCTCTAGATGAGAGAGTTTAGCCTTTCCCTCAACTGCTAAACGCTCACAAGCCCCCCGAAAAAACTGAGAACGTGTTCCTTTCAGCCACGGAGCCGCACATTTGAACGGGCTCCACCTTGAGGCAGTAATTGCAGAAGGGCGTGAGGTGGTGGTCCGTGGAGCAGTTGACATCCTGCCGAAAACCGGGCAGCGGGCAGTTGCAAGATGCAAGTTGGACAGGGCGCCGCTGTTCTTGTAAGCGTTTTAAGCATGTTCAATGGAAACCGGGGAGCCAAAACGGGGGCAGCCTTGTTTTTTTAGTGGTGAAAATGGGGCTCAAGGGAACCTAGCAATTCCTGCTTCTATATGCAAGCCACGCAAGCTGCTCAAAGATGGCTAAGAACGCCGCGAAACAAATGTCAGTCGACCTCCCCAACACCTCCCCCCCCAAACAAAATATAAAGAAAGAAAGAAACCCTCCCACCAAAACGAACATGAACAAATCCCAACCCCCCCCCCCCCTCTGGTTCCGCCTGCAGCTTCGCTTTGTCCAGCAGCGTGAGCAGCGGCAGCGGCTTGTCGGGGTCGTCGGGGTCCGGGTGTGCGCGGTGCAGCACCAGCTTTGGGTGCGCTAAGCCTCCTGAGGCGACAATGTCACTCAAACCGGGCTGAAACCCGTTGCCCACTTCCGACCGAGTGGATTGGCCGGAAAAAGTAGCCAAACTTAAAATGGTCCAAACCCAACAAGTGACTCAGGTCTAGAAACTCAGGAAGTGAGGTTGTCTTTCTACCCAGGTCCCACTGTCCAGCCCAACTCAAGCACACTAAACCCAAACTTTAAACCCCAGATACGTTACTTTCGTTCACCCAATGGTTGTGAAAATGGCGACATTCTGTGTACCGGGTGGTTGGTTCCAACTTTCCTGAGCCATCGAAGCTTCATGTGGGAAATACTTGTGCCAAGACTAGCCCACTTGAAAGAAACCCAAAGACCCAGAAGGCCCACAAAGATCCCTGAGGCACATGTTGTGGGAACATGATTGCTATTTGAACAACTCTAAGTAAGTCTCACACCCGATGTACATGTCCAATCCAAAAACAATGAAACACACCCAAAGGAAACTCACATTCTGGACCTCTCCAGACCGATCCCTTCAAGGCGTAGGAACCAGAAAAACAACCATCGATTTGGGAATCCCAAGAAGTTGGGGTAGTTGAGACTCATAGAACCCCCCTGCACCGTGTCCCTGTCCCTTTGGTAGATGCTGAGCAGACCCACGTGCCGACACGCCCGTGCGGCCCAGGGTCCCATCACATTCCGCGTGTAGTCCGGGGAGTACCACCTAGGGCCCCTCCCCTGATGGTTCGAATGCCGAGGTTTTGCGCGTTGTGTTTGCCTAGGTCCTCCAGTAGAGAGGTTGGAATAAGTTGGTACCAACGTTTTTTCTGTAGTCTATTTTAGTAGGGGGTTTCCCTCCCAACCAAAAAAGAAACGGTCAAAGTTGGCACCTAGCTGGGGGACCTAGTTCAAAAACCAGCCATTTCCCCAAGGTCTTTGGTGGTTTTCCAGAAAGAAGGATCCCGGGAAAGAATGGGGAAGGTACCCCTAGACAGGGTGATGTTTAAAACTTTAAAACCATCAAAAAAAGGAAGAAATCAAGGTACCCCCGCAAAAGATCTGCCAAAGCTGGCGGCGGGGGGACAGCGCGCCGTTGGTGCAGGCGGGCCCCCAGCATCGCAGCTGCCAGCGAACCACCGGGTGCTCCGTGTCCTTGTTCGAAGGCCGCAAGAAGTTGGGGGGTGGGCGGGAGAGGGGGGGGGGAGGTTGGGCGGAGAGGTTGGGGTCCGGATTTGGGATGTGGGTTTCTTGGGTCAACAGGGGGCTTGAGCATTGAAGTCTCAACCACCGAACCTGAACGGAACTGAAGGGTCGGATCCGGTCGTGGGCAAGTGAGTGACAGGGCTTCGCTTCTTGATCTACGCGCCCCAGATCCGCTTTCCGAATCATTCGCCCAGCTTCGTCATAGGGTAGCTCCAGTCGATGGTTGGAGGCCCAATTGGTGACCTGGCGAGGTTGCGGAATCTGGCACGAGAATGAACCTGCTCGTAAATCCAGGATACTCCTAGAGTTGAAAAAACGCTCCAGGACTTGTTGGGTGAATTCCTTGGCCAAACGGACCCCAAAGGCCGTAGAACAAAAAAGCAAAGCATGACTGACACCTGCACCTGAAAAAACTCTGTCGATTTGTTTGGCTTCGGAAGCCAACAAGACATAACGCATCCGTAGAGGATCGCCTTTCACGGACAATTGTCCTTTTCGACCTAACATTTTTCTGGTTCTTTCGCGGAGTGGTCGCACCCCCGCGCGCGGCTCACTGAAAAAGCTACAGCCAGCTTTCCCCTCTCAGGGTCACACGGCTGGAGCTTGCATTTGTAGATGTTCGCCCCATTTCTGCATGTATGCATGTATGCACACACACACACATATATATATATGTATATATATATATAAATACATTTATATTTATTTACATGTATATACATATATATATATATATACCTACGTATGTGTGCATATATATATATATGTATATATATATAGAAAGATACTTGCACAGATGATCTAGTTACTGGTAATTCTCGAGTGTGTTGCATCTCCCGTCCCAGCGGATCCCGAGGATCCGTTTCGCCCATGGTGGGAAACCAGCAAGCGTCCCGGAATTAGGACCCCAGCAAAAAAAAGAGGATCTTTTTTGCCCGGTAGTGGAAAACAAAGGGAACCCCAAAAAAAGCAAAAACGCAAAAAGGGGAACTAATTCTAGGAAAGTCTTTTGTGAAGGGCACTGTTTATCGTCGAGTGGACAGGATGGATCCACTGCTTTTCCCTCCGCTGCTCAAGTTCGACCTTGCTAAAAAATTGACCCCATATGAATCAACCCCATGTTTGATTCATAGGGAAGTGGGGCCCCTCCAAAAGTGATGAATCCCCAAATTGGGGTTGATTAGTATGGGCAGTATGGGGTCAACACTAAATGGGCGTCTTCACCGCATGTGCTCGTTTCCTCTTGGTTGATGTTGGAAGGGGAAAAACAAAAAAATGGCAGTTAAGTGGGGATTTCCAACTAAACCACAATAGGCAAAATGTACAATGTTTCCAAACAACAACCATGTCCTTGTCGCCAAAGAAACCCAGGTTACCCTCGTGCGCCTCAAAGGGCTCCGCGTCCAACGTGAAGGTCTTCCGAAACTTCGGCGGCGGCGGCGCGTTCGGATCCTCCCGCCAAGTCTGTGTTGGCCAATGGGGCTTTTTCTGAGCAGGCGACTAGCAAACGGAGCCAAAACAAGCGAAAGATGAAAGAAACATGCCAGGAACAGCGAAGCAGTCAAAGCATGTACTATGTGTCATCAGTTTTGCATTGGGTTGCATGATGTGGAGCCTGAAGAAGCTTCTGTCCACTCACATGGAACCCACAGGCCCCGAAACGTCAGGTTCCATGTGGACAGGAGACATGGAAAGCTTTTCACACCATGGCTTGAGGTGAGGCTCATGACATGAGTGCGTGCGCGTTCAATCGGCCCATGTGGATGCTCACTCCCGTAGATTGGTTGAAAGTGCGCACTTTTGGCTTCCCAAATCATCGTCCCACACGCTTCAAGTCCAGCAACTTGGGAAGTGAGAAAGCGAACGAGCGGCGAGCTTGAACAAACAATTGTGGCAAATGATAGTGACGACCAAATGCCAATGAGCGATATAGACGCTTATCCCAAGGCTTCTCCCAGTGCAAGCGGGACTTTGTCAAACCTTGTGCAACCCTCCCGGCGAAACTGTCAGTGGATATTCTCGAAGCTGCGAGGCCCTCTGGCGCACAAGCCGAAAGCAAACGCATACTCCGCCAAAGAACACAAGCTGTCAGGACCCTCGATGTTCCATGAGGGTTCCGATTGCCTGCCTCTTTTGGACGCCTGCAAACTCTCAGTTGCCCAGTTCGGACCCAGAAGGAAAAGGCTAACTTACCTTTTGGGCCAACTAAAAATGGACCAAACCAGGCAAACCAAAAGGTCAGATCCGGTCGATATTGGCTTCGAATGAACAGCCGAGTCGGGCTGACATGCCCGGGCCCATTCCCCGCTGAAGGAATTCGTCACTTTTGGGAATTCTAAAATTTGGAATGCTATATGATGAAAATAATCAAACGTAAAGGTAGCCAAACATAGTGGTGCGTGCCTATGTACATACGAATGCACAAAACCAAACATTGACTTTGCGTGCAAATCGGTACAGTACAGTCTGATTAGGTTCCCTAAGGGGGAACACAAGAACACTCACCGCAATCAAAGCACCTGTTTGCCAGTTTGCCTGTGGCAAAGCGCGCAAGCAGAACACCCCACCCCACAGCCCCTTCCCCCATGTGCAAACGTGGACTCAACCGCGAAATCAGACTATGCCCAAACAAACGCACAAACAACTAAACAAATACAAAACAACAGGATTCCCAGAAACAACATCGATGCACACATACATCAACAGTCGGGGTAGCAAAAAAATACGACCCCAAGTCAATTGGATCCAACATCTTCACGTGCAGCCTCTGACCGTTTTTTGCGAGCCCATGGCCAGGAAAGTCGCTATAGCCGAAGCTCGGGGGGGTGGAAAGTTGGGCGAAAGGGGAAACGGAAACCGGAAAACCTCGCACGTTTCAGTTGTCACTATAGGCAACCTGGGAAAACCGCCATGAAAAAACAAACCAAGATGTAAGACTACCATGGTTATCTACTATATTCGTAGCTGGAAGGGTTGAGCTATATCTATTTAGCCTTTGCGGAACTGGGAGCGACCGCAAAGAGCCGTGAGTAAGTTAGGGGCACTCAATTTAAAGGTGGCCGAAAATGGGAAAGCGCAGCTGGCTGGTGATTGGAAACCTCAGCTGGCTGGCTCGTTTGCTCATTGGGCAAATGGTCCCCTGCTCGCTTGCTGGTCCCTTAAACCTAAGCCCCTTAGAAGAAAAACGGTCAACCATCCTCCCTAGCATAGTGGTGCCAATTCCAGTTGTCTCATAAAAAGAAGGGAACCCTATTTGGCTGTGGGGTACCCAAAATGGAACCCTGGTAAATGGAGCCATGGACTAAAACCTGCTTTCCCTGGTGGTTTAATTTTGGCTTAATATTCAATTGAATTCCAGAGGCCACTCCCCCATTTGCTGGGCTGTTCAGAATGGAGGGTTGGCCAATCCTAATCCATGATCCCTATAGGAAAGCCACTACAAAAGGGATTACGTAACCCCAGGTAAGGATTCAGGATTACCTTTGAACAGCCCAGATTTATAAGGGGCTGGGGATGCTCAAGCTGTGCCATCCCCCGCCGGCGCCTGCGCACCAACCTCTTGGAAGGCGCTAAGCAGATGACCCCGCAGCGCGGAGAACAGCGGCATGGCGCAGCCGCCGCCGCCGGGTGTTCCAGGATGAAACCACCAGGGAAACCAAAGACCCAACCAATGGCCGCAAGACTGATGATCCATAATTAAAACGAGTTTGTTGAAAGGAAGCCTCTCCTGAGCTCAGAGGCATCCAAGGCAAGCTGTGCAAACAGACAAGAGCTTTCCGCTCGCTGATTTCTGCCGCTCGTTTCGAAGAGTATCCGATGTTCGGCACAAACTTGCGCTATCTGTTTTCAAACGAGTGGGCTGGCCAATGGGCGACGAAAAAAAAAAAAAAAACGCAGGGGTCTCAATCTGGCCAAAGCAAACCAGAAACTCAAAGGGTCAAAGCCTTGGGCCCTTGGACAACCCTAGCCACATCAGCTTTCTGTCGGCCAAGGAACGTGGTCCCGACTTAAACCCCGCTCTCAGCTTCCATAAGCTAACTTTCTACTGCTTTACCAGTCGAACCACGCTCAGTTTGAGTCAATGGGTCGAGATTAATCGCGGCCGTGCACCATGGGCGCCCAACTTGGGCCACCCACTTGAGCCAGCGGACCTGCAAGTGGTCTGACCTGCAGCTTTGGACAACGAGAAACAAATGCCAAAAGTGCGGGCGGCAGGCGAACGATCGGAGAGCCGTGTGCTTGGCCCACATGACGTCGACAGTTTGGCAACTTGCCAAGAGTTAAGCCTCGATGCCTGGCACATTCCCCGCAAAACGTCTCCCAATTGGAAACTAAGGAAGGCTTTGAAACAAGCTCATGCAGCCCAGCTTGTTTTCGCAGTGAGCTCGTCATGGGCCTGGATATGCAAGAACAACTCAGTTGCAACCAAGCAACCTGCAAAAGGGTCCCTACAAAATATACACACTGCCTTCCAAAGAACAAATTCACCTGTGGGAAGGTTCCCAGAATACCAATCCTGAGGGTAAGCCAACAAGTTGCCGAAGGTCATCCTCGGACAAACTGAGACACTTGCACGACACGCGATGCGCGTTGTGCAGTAATTAGTCCAGGATGTGCGGTGGCTCAAATTAAAGCAGCAAGTGAGCTGCCTTGTCAGATGGTCCGGTCTGGCTGAACAAAGGCTGTTCACAAGGCAGTCAGTTCCCGTGCCCTCCGAAACGTTCAAATGCCGGAATCTACGTTCAAGCCTTTGACCCCCGTGCCGCATCAAGACCACAACCAGTCCCCCGCCCCCAACGACGGCAACCTCATGTCCAACAGGCAGTTGTCAAAGTTGTTAGGGGGGTTACTGGAGTTCGGTTCTGAGGCCTGCGTCTCAGCATCCAACATCGACCCGCATCCGGCGCCTCATGCCATCCGTGACATAGCTCAAGCGACTGGAGCAAGGCGTTCGGCTGAAGACCCTTCCACAAAAGAAACACGGAACTCACTTTCACAAAGTGCCTGGAAATAAAGGTTATATAACCTTTTGGGACCTTAACCAAACGTGAACGTAGGAAAAATCTAAAGGCCAAACGGTGATCTTGGCCAACTGGGGGAACCTGCAGGGCACTGGACACGTTTCCTCTCAAACACCCAGGTTCTACCTCTGTTGGGAGCCTTGCATCCGGACAAAAGCAATGCCATGGCTCTCAGCAGATCCTAAAAAATCCGGATTCGAAATAAGCAAGAAATCCAAGAAAAACGACAAGAAAAAGGACATTCCATACGTGGCAAACCCACCTCTAAAGGCAGTTTGGAAAAACATAACATTTGTCCACACACATCCATGTGCTCAGCTCGGATATATGAATTTTGGGGGAGATCAATCGCATAAAGTCAGATGGTTTCAGGTATGGCTCGTATGGGGCTTCTCGAAAAAACGAGAGAAAGAAAGAAAGAAAGAAAGAGAGAAATAAAGAAAGAAAGAAAAAATGAAAGAAACATTAAACAAAAACTCAGTTTGTATCCAAGGAGAAGCCTTGAAGGGTGGTTGATTGTGTTTCCGGCCCATCGAACTTGGCCATCCTAAAAAGGACCCAACTCTTGCAAACGCGGCGTTTGCGCAGTGCCGGGCTGTTTGACGAGCTTGCATCAAGCCCTAGCAAGGCTGGAAATGGGTCGGTTGGTGATTTGGGGTAAAGTATGGAAACAAGAAACATGCAACAAAACTAGCTCATTCATCTCTTACGGGCCCTCTTGGCGGCAGGAACAATTAACGAATCAACAACTCCTACTCAGCTTTTGCCCAACATGGCATGTTTCGATTCTGGTCCATACATAGTGCCGCTCAAAAGGGTTGTGTATATATGCATATATTATATATATCTATCTATACATATTGTGTGTGTGACATGTGTTATATCATTCGAGATGCCTCAGGGAAAGTCAAACTGCCCACTTCCGATTCAGTAAGCCAGGCAGGCAGTTCCAAGGGAGTGTCTTTCACCACCGCTCCGGTTTCTACGCCCATGGGCTACTTCCTAAGGGCCCAAACGTGCACAATGCCATAAGCAGGAACCATTGGCTAATCAATCCACTAAGGGGTTCACACCATGGAAAATCCAGGATTGGTGTGTTCCTTGCGCCTTTTCTTCTCAGTTGGCCCAAGGCTTGCAAGAAAGACAAAAGTTCCCTTCTAGGTCATCCAGTAGAGAGGTTGCATATATAAGGGTACCAACTTTTTCTTCTGTAGTCTTTTTTAGCAGGGGAACCCTCCCCCGAACAATGGTAAAAGGGCACCACTGGGGGACCTAGCCTTGAGAACATGAAAAAGCCGTGTTCGTCGCCAGTCCCACTCGGGCGCGGTTTTTCCTTTCGTGGCTGCATCCGCTGGAAAACTGGGTGCTGCGAATTCCTTTCTGGCCTGGACTCAGCTTGGCGGGGCCAACCCCGGCCAAGGAACCAGAGATGCCCCGAAAAAGGGAAAATCTCAGTAGGAGGTTGACGGGAACTGAACGAATCCTAAGGCTCCCAATGATTTTTGGGCCCTGATGGGTTGTTTGGAGGCCAAGATCTGGTGAGTCGTTCATTCCCGCCCCCACTTTCCAAGCAAGAGGGGGAACCGTGGGGCTTGTCCAAGGCCCAAGAGGAGTGTTTTGTGCCTGCGTTGCATCCATGTGTCCGCAGTTCCCCCGAATTCTGACCCTTAGCTGCCTAATGGCTGCTCGAGTCGGAGCCGTGTAGCCGCGTGAAAATCGCTTCGGGCCCTGGGAACGCGGCGCTGGAGGCAAATATGGCAGGCTGACTTGTCAAGGATCACAGCCTGACCTGTAGTCAAGAACAGGCGATCAGTTGCAAGCCCAAAGGTCAACAGCAAGTCGCCAGCCGGCATGCCGCCACAGATTTGGCGCCAAAGTGTCCCACCGGAAATAACGGCCTGCTCAGCCCAGGATGCGCTCCAAATCGTCCTGGGCGACCCGCAGAGCGGGTTAAAACCAACGTCTCGCGAACAGAAGTACTTGGCGACCAAATCAAAAGCAAAAAGCAGAAACCACCTTGAGAAGGGAGCCAGCCTATGTGTTTGTACAAACACATACACACATATATGCGTATGCACGCACTCACACTCACACATGCATATATATATATATACAAATTATTACTTATATATAGAACCATTAAATTACATTACATTACATTACATTGATTCATACATACATACATACATACATACATACATAACATACATACATACATACATACATACATACATACATACATACATACATACATACATACATTACATTACATACACATACATACATACATTACATACATTACATACATACATACATACATACATACATACATACATACATACATACATACATACATACATACATACATACATACATACATACATACATACATACATACATACATACATACATACATACATACATACATACATACATACATACATACATACATACATACATACATACATACATACATACATACATACATACATACATACATACATTACATACATACATACATACATACATACATACATACATACATACATACATACATACATACATACATACATACATACATACATACATACATACATACATACATACATACATACATACATACATACATACATACATACATACATACATACATACATACATACATTACATTACATACATACATACATACATACATACATACATACATACATACATACATACATACATACATACATACATACATACATACATACATACATTACATACATACATACATACATACATACATACATACATTACATACATACATTACATACATACATACATACATACATACATACATACATACATACATACATACATACATACATACATTACATTACATACATACATACATACATACATACATACATACATACATACATACATACATACATACATACATACATACATACATACATACATACATACATACATACATACATACATACATACATACATACATACATACATACATACATACATACATACATACATACATACATACATACATACATACATACATACATACATACATACATACATACATACATGCATACATACATACATCTTAGCGGACCGCGTGCACTCTTTGCGGCCAGCCACTGGTGCGGATCTGTGCGGGCACGCACAAAGAGAAATCTTGGGCCCAGCGCGCGCTGCGAGCGGGCCAGGCATGTGAAAAAGCTCATGGTGAGCCACATGCGGATCTGCAATGAACCTGCAAGGGCCTTCAAAGCCTTCGTGCAAACATTCTCACTCTCAATTCTATGTTGGGAAAGGCCCGGCGCTCAGGAGTGCTTCTCAGACTCCTTCAAGACGATGTACGGGTTCCGGAGCCAGTCGCTGAAGGTCTTACGCAAAGAAGATGTGACCTTGGTCAGGCCATCGGCCCACTGCAAGTGTGTCGGCACCCAGAAACAGGTGTCGAAGTTGATGTACTCCTGGATGCTGCGGATGCTGACCAGGGTACGCTTCTCACTGACCCTGGGGTTCTCTGCAGCGATTCCATCAAACAGCGAGCGGCTGTCTGTAACCTGGAACTGGTTCATGCGCTCCTTGGTGCGATGTGCCTTTTCGGCATGAAGCAACTCATAGAGCAAGATGTTGGTGAAGTAAGCCCGGTCGACGCTGTCGTCGCAAGCCATTGCTTCCGCAGCCAAGGTCGAGCGGCAAACACGAGCCGATCGATTTGACTTCCAGTCTACCAAGTTTGCCTTGGTGGTAACCTGGGAGCAGTGCGGTGTTGTCAGCAAGGTCAAAACGCCCTGCTGGGAGCTGCACTTGGTCGCGTTGGCCCAGGATGCGTCGGCGTAGCCGATGACCACGGTCGCCTTATTGATGGGCACGTCCTGAAAGACCAAACCCTGCTTGGCGGTCTCCTTGGCGTAGTTGATCGCGCTGTAGAGAGTTGCCAGGTCTGCTGCGGTTGTCTCCTTGCCTCTGTTGGCCAGGGAAACTGCGGCTGCCAGATCAGGTCGCGTCTGGCTGCTAAGCCACTGAATTGATCCAGTGACAGACTTGAACTCCGCCCGCTCGGTGGCAGTCAAGGGTGTTGGCTCTTGAGCCCTTCCTCGTGCCAGCTTCCCGGCTGGTGTGGCCTTGATGAATTCGGTCTGGGTCACGTGGAGGTGGTAGCGCTTGCCTGAAGCTGTATTAACCTCGTGCAAGCTGAGCTCCTTGCCCTTGAACACGAACGGCGTGGAGACGGTGAGGTTGTTGCGGGAACCCCACGTGAACTGAGATAGAAGTTCCTCCTTGTCGTACTTGGTGGAACATGCGAGCAGGAAGTCGTCTACGTACACTACGCAGAGGGAAACCAATTTCCCGTTGCGGTGCTTGTAAAACATGAGGTGGTCTTGTGAGTGTTGAACGTAGCCGACCTTCTGGCATCTGCGAACCACTTCTTTGTACCAGGTGCGTGGCGCGTTGGCGAGCCCATACACATTTCCTTTGATGCGGTACAGGGAGTGCCGGAACGTTCTGGCTCGCCTAGTTAGCTCGTCAGTGGGCGGCATGAGGTAAAGTGGTTCGTCTCTGTCCTCACAAAGCCCCTGCAGGAACGCGGTACTGACGTCTCCTGACCAGAGCTCCCAAGGGTCTGGCTCGTTCTGTAAGACGCCATTCACTCCGGCCGCGTAGATGCTAAGCAGAAGGTACTCTGACGTTCTGGAAGGCGTCGGAGCATCTCGGTTGATCTTGTAAAGGTCGGGGTCGAGGTGTCCGAGGGCAACGACTCTCGTCTTCGCGATGAGCTTAGACGGATCGCGGCTCTTGTTGCGGTAGCAAGCTCTGCTCTTCAAAACCCGCCGCCGCCTCCTGGGGTCTGTCATGATGGCCTTGGCCTCGGCCTTGCCAACTGGCCCAACTGATCCCCAGGTCTTCCAGCCGTTCTCCTCCTTGATGGCGGAGTCGATGAAGGCTTGGATCTTCTCCTTGGGCATGCTCAGGATCTGCCTCCAGGGGATCTCTCGATCCAAGGCTTTGGCTTCCTTTCTGGTCAGCATGCGCTCTGCTGGGTCTTGCTTCTCGTTACTGGAAGACTCGTCCTCTGAGTCGTTGTCTCGGTTGACTGTCAAGTCCGTGACTAGGACTGGATGTCCTTCACGTTGCAGCACGGCTGCTGCTGTGCGTGCGAAGGTTGTGCTGGGGTTTGCAAGGTTGGGCTGATCAGGTGATCCGTCCCAATTGTAAGGTGGAGGTTCCAAGCCGTAGCTCTGAATGAGCAAGGCCTCATATGGTCGCTTCTGTGGTAGCTCCACCAGTGTAGGAGGTTGCTGGTCTTGCAACTCCATGTGTTGGTAGGGATCTGAAGATGCTGGTGGCTGTTGCTGTTCATCGATGGTAAGGTCCACCAGATCTGGAAGTGGTGGTGTAGTGTCACCGGATACCGGTGGTTGAGGGTTGCTGTTGCTGGCCGCCTGCGATGCTGTAAGTGTGACGTGGTCTGCTGCCTGTAGTTCGGGAGGTGTTACAGGCGCCATTTCTCCAATGTCAAGGTGCTGTTGTTGTGCCTGTGCTGGCGCGGGGAGTGTTGTAACTGCTGTTGGTGTGCTTGCGCCGCCGGTGGTGTGTTGCGATGCAGGTGCAAGTTGTCGTGATGGTGTGCGTGATCTGCCTCGACCGGGTCGTAGTGACACGTATTGTGCCCGGTCCTGTCGTGTCATCCCGAAACGGGAGGCGCTTGCTTGCTGCTGTGGTGGCGCTGATTGTGACACCGAAAGGTGTAGGTCGCCTGTGTTGACATTGGTGGTGGTGTGCTGGTGGTACTCCATGCTGGTGTTGTGTTGCTGTGCTGGCTGCGACCGCGGTGTGGTCTGCGTGTCCTGATGTTGTTGCTGTGATGCCGCCGGTTGCTGATGCTCAGTGGAAGGTGCTGCAAGTGGTAGTGCAAGAGGTTGTGGCATCTCGACCTCAAGGTCGTAGTCGTATTCATCTTCGTCTCGAGGAGGTCCATCAGCACGATGGTCTTCCCAGAGGTCCTTCTGGATGCTGGTCGCTCCGTCCTTGATGGCGGCAATGTCCTCTCGCGAGGGCTGCCAGTTCTCAAATCCGTGGGCTGACCTCAACTGCTCAAGTGACACCTGAATGGTGGTGTTGCCGGAATGTAGCCAGGCCGATCGACCGTCTGGGTCGTTGGCTAGAAATCTGGCCACTACCCATCCACCGCGCTTCTTGGTCGACTTGGATCTGGGGTTCTGCCATTTCCAGTACGCACAGTTCTGGCCAGGCTCGATCTGCAAGTCTTTGGGAGATGCTGCTGTCTTGCGAAGCAGCGCCCGACGAAGTGCCTGAGATACGTTGATCTCCGCAATGGCCTTCACGGCTTCGGCACGTAGGACGTCAGGTCTCATGGCTCCCGGCAGAGGCTCCACGATGGTACACAAGCTGCGGTCGTCTTCCAAGAGTCCACCAGGAAGGCGAGGAATCTGGCCGAAAACAGCCATGTAGGCAGGTCTGCCATGGGTGTAGGTCATGCTGTTGATGGCGTGCACGGCACTCTCCAAGGCGGTGTCGAAGTCCTCCTCGGTCATCACTGCCTGGGAGTCGATGACACGCTCCAGGGTGTCACGAAGAACACTGTTTCTCCTCTCCACCAAACCGATCCTCCAATGGGCCTCAGCAGGTATCACTTCCACATGGACACCATGCTTTTCCATGAAGGTGCGGAAAGCGGCGTTGTAGGATCCTGCCGGATCCACACGGATCTCAAGCGGGAACCCATAGGGGCGAAGCCAAAGTGCCCGGAAGATGTCCACCATTGTCTGGGAAAGGAGATCTGGTAGTCGTGCTGCCTCCACCATGCCGACCACGGCGTAGTTGACGCCCATGACGTCCCTGCAGTAGAAGACGTCTGACTGAATACAGTCGTTGAACTGCCCAAGGTTGGATGTAGGCATCGCCGAAGGTCTTGCTTTCTTCGGCATCTTGGCGCGTTGGCAAGAGGCACAAACCATGTGCTTGACAGCCGTGAGGAAGTGCTTGCTGATCGCCCCTTGCCACGCGAGAAGTCGAATGAGTTCTCGTTCACTAGGATGTCCCAGGTTGAGGTGGATGCGTGCAAGTGCTGCTTTGGTGTCGCGAGTGATGTCGTTGGGGCAACCTGGGAACGTGATCATGGTGCCATAGAGTGGCTCTTGTGGTTGTGGAGGTGATTGCTGCTCAGGTTGTTGTTCTTGAGGTGGCTGTGGCTGTTGCTCTGGCGGTTCAGGTGGTAGTGCTTGAGGATCAGCGTGTCCATACCAGAACACTCCATATGCGACGGCCTTCCGGAAACGCTGCTTCGGAAAGTGAAGTCCGTCGAGTGCCTCGTGTTCCACTTCGATGCCCCCGTCCTGATACTGCAAGACTGCTCCACGGTGGGTGTAGCTGATGTCTCTGGGAAGTCGACGTTGGACGGGGCATCGGCTGATCTGCACTCGAACAAGGTCCCACGGGACGAGCTGGTTGACGATATGGTAGATCTTGTCGTCATCTGGGACGTTGTAGCCACGAGTTGAATCTGACACTAATGCTCGTTGTGCCAGACGCAAAACTTCTGCCCATGCTGCAGGGTCCTCCACAGGCTCTGCAACGTAGACCTCGTTGGCCTTCAAGAAGCGTTGGGGGAACCGTCTCTGGGCTTCCACCCGGACTGCCTGAAGAATGCTCTTGACTAGGGGTTGGGGTACTTGGCGCTCTGGCGAAGTTCCTTGCCCAAAAGCGGCTTGCAGTAGTAGAGCATCTCGCTTCCAAGTTTGGCTGAGACTGAATCTGCGAGCTCCTTAGAGTTGGTGACCCACTGAAAGGTTTTCTTCATGAGCTCGCCGGTGCTCGTAGTCCCGCCATACGCTCCGGCATGTCCACGAACCACGTAGACTTCTGGGTGCACCATGAGCTCGTGCACCTCGGGTAGCTCCCATAGTCGGCTTGGTGCCGGGTTCTCCAAAAGGAAGAAGTTGCCGTCGGTGAGCTGTTGCCAACATGCGTCCGTGGTGAAGGCAACGAGTGGTCTCTCGGCTGCTCGCAATTCTTTCAGCTCATCCATCCTACCTCTGCCAAGGTAGTTCATATTCTCGTTCATGATGATCCACTTGGTGCACTCGATGCCGGCGATGATGACCAGGGGCTTAAACCTTCTTTGGGCATCCGCCCAAGTCTGCTGGTGCTCCTCAAGGCTGAGGTCCAGTCCATACTCGAAGTCGAAAGGCTGCAATGACTTCAAGCCAAAGGAAGGTGCCCTGTGCGTGATTTCCGCTGCACCGGCAAACATCTCCATCACGTCGATCTTGAATTGTTGTCCACGCTGCTCGGAGGTTGCCGTAGACGTTCTGCTCCACGGTGAGGACCTGTGCTGCTTGCTTAAGATTCCCAGCTAGCCGTCGGCATTCTCCCAATCGAACTCCACTAGGTCGAACTCGTCCAAGTCGCCCAGTTCCGTCTCGGTCTCCACCGCTTGCTCCAGCGCTTGTCGCCTTGTCTCCTTGAGCAGTGCCCATGGTGACGCCGATGTCTTTGGCCTCGGCTTGGCCTTGGAGGAGGTCGAAGCTGGTCGCCGCTGCGTTGGCGAAGGCATCTGGCGTTGGCCCTGAAGAGGAAGTGGTGGTATGTCGTCCTGCAGGTGTCTCCTCCAAGACGAATCCAAGACACTTGTTGAGGAAGGCAGTGGCAATGGTGATGAGCGCGAGGCCGGAGTAAAGGCCTCCCATCCTCCGTGGGTGCTGTTCCACCGCCACTTGCGAAGGCACTCCTGGCACTGGGCATACTTGCCGTGCCGGTTGCCTGATCTCCGGAAGTACCTGTGGGTGCACTGGTTGTTGGGGTCGGTCAGCGCGTAGGCGCTGGTCTCGATCGAACTTGTTGTCGGAGCGCTCGGCCTGGCTGCCGTAGGTCTCGTCTTCGGGTACGCTCCCGTCAGTGTGGTACTGCTGGAGGTTGCCGCCGAAGGAGACGGCGTGATAGGTGTCCGCAGAAACCTCTGTGCTCGTCGGCTCCAAATGATCGTGGTCCTCACGACGTGCCTCCACTTCTGCAACCGGAAGTGGTCAATTTGGGTCCCGTTGCATGGGTCGGACCCGGAATCTGTGCTTGGGCACACGTGAGCTCTGGCACATAAACTTCATCTCCGAGTTCACCATGACTAAACCGTCGGGGCAAGTCATGGTGATGATTCCGCCACCATGCCAATTTGGGGTCCCGCCACGTGAACTCAAGTATGTTGATGGCAATGTGGCCGTTGACCATGTGGAGGGTTGCCGTGGCGTTGAGGGCGCCGAAGTAAACCTCGTTCCTACCAAGGTCAATCACTGCCTGCAAGGTGCTGAGGAGTGATCTGCTTGCCAAACAAGGAATGGGGGCCTCCAAGATGCAGGGGAACAGGATGCACAAGTTGTGGGCAAAGGTTGCAGGAATTCCCAACGTGACGGTAGAAGTCAAAGGGGGGCCGCTGCCAAACTCGAAAACCTCGTTGCGTTCCACCTGGAAGGCCTCCACTCGGTGGCGTGACAACTTGGTGGCATGTGCTTGGGACCAATCCTTGCCTGCACACAACCGCTGACAAGCCGTGTCCAGAATGACATACCCTGCCGCTTGGGGGGCGCCTGTCAATCCAACCTGCATGTTGTGGTGCTGAACGGGGGGCAAGGAAATGGTGTAAACCTGATGTGAGGTGTGTTGGTCAGGCTGTTCCTCTAACTCATCATGTCCTGGGCGAAGGCGAGTAAAATGGACCTTGGCCACTTTTCCTTCTTTGCCACCGTCCTTTCCACCGCCTTTGCCTTTGGCATGTCGCGGTGTGGAAGACGAAGCTCCTCCGCTGGCTCCACACTCAGGATCACCTTTCCAGTGTCCTGGCTGTCCGCAAGCTGCACAGTGAGACGATTTCTTGCGGTTGGCGATGCTTCGCTTGTTGCCGGGGCCAGTGTTGCGGAACTTGCGGGCCTGGGTCATGCCTGCCAACTTGCGTGCTGCAACCGTTAAGATCTGGCTGATCTCCTCCGGGTCGAAGTCCTGGTCGTCGTCCAGTTCCCCCTCCTGGTCGGCGTCCTCAGGATCTTCTTCTGGTCCATCTTCATAGATGATGTCCAGGCTGTCATCTGCATTGGGCTCATTCTCCTGGTCGGTCTGCTGATAGTCCTGTTCGTCGTTGGTGTAGTCAGTGATCCACGCTTGCGACTTACCTTTGTTGCCGTCGCCCTTTCCAGCGCCTTTGTCCTTCCCCTTCCCGCGGCCCTTGAAAGGCTGTCGGTGATGAGGTGGAGCTCCATGATGCTGTCCAAACAGGGGTGGTGCAGCCCGATGATCAGGATACTGAAACAACAAGGCATCCTTGACCGTGTCGAACTCGAGGGACTGCATCGTGCCGATGAGCACTTGACGTTGCATCTCCACCGGGAGCTTGGTCCGTTCGAGCATGCGTGCTCCTCGAGCTTCCCCGTCGTACATCTTTTCCACCATGATGTTGACGCTAAGGAGTGCTCGCTCAGACCGCTGATAGCGGTTGATGAAGCTCCGCATTCCTTCTCCGTTGCGGCGATACAGGTGCTGGTAGTCGGCCAAGAGCTTTCTCTTGAGGTGGACCGAGCGTGTCTCGATGGCGCGGCTGAGGGTGTTGAGGATGAACTCCACCCCCTTGGGGTTGTAAATCTGGCTGATGTGTTCTTCTTCCAGTTCTCCTTTGAGGGAGTTGTGCAGCAGGATGCCCGTCTCCTTCAGCGGCACGTAGTTCGCGATTTGGATCATCCAAATCTCAACTCTCTTCTTCCATTTGGCGAAGGCACGGAGGTCACCCTTGTCGTACTGCCATGCCGGAGGATTTGGGGGAGTTCCTCCACGGAACTTCACGCCCGGCTGGCCCCTTCAAGCTATTCCAGCTTGAAGAGGTAGACAGGCGTGAAGGCTTCAACTCATCCTCAGGATCTGGAAGTTGTTCATCCCATAGGTCTAGCTCCAGGTGGGTCAGGATTGGCAGAAGGCCGTGCAGCTTTAGGCTGTGGGCGATCTGGCCGTCGGCGACGGCGTCGAGGTGGTCGGTTCAAAGGCTGGTCAGGGTCCACGATTGGATCAATCGTAGGAGCCTCACTCTTGCCTCGTTCGCTCATCCCACTCTCGGAAGTCGGATCAGGGGGTCCATGGCCGGCTCGAACTCCTGCAGCAGGCCGTTGACGGGCGCGTCGAGGCGGCTGGGGTTCAGCTACTGGCCGTGGTGGACCGTGAGGATGTAGTGGTTGCTGCGCTCGGTGTCCTCGAGGATCAGGATGGGGAAACCCTTGAGGGGTAAAGCTCCATACTCCGCCAGATACCTCACGAACGTAGGGCTCCGTAGGCGAGTAGAACTCCGCATAGCCGCACACGTTACATGTACGGTTGCCTTCCCAATCAAACTGGTAATCCGAGGCATCACACGACACGCATCGGAGGTCATCATCCCTCGCAAGATCATGAAGGTCAGGTCCAGGTGCTGGTGCCCACGAAGGCGTAGGCGTCGCACCGAACATCCTCTGCTGCGTCGGGACGGTCTGGCTTTGACTGCATGGCGTGCCGGCTTCCTGGGATGGAGCAAAGAGACTGCTCACATGTGGCCAGGGCGGCGTGCCCATATCAAAGCCAGAAGAACCCATGCCAGTGGGATCATGTCCATCAGCACCAGGGCGAGGTCCAGGATCGACCATGGCTCGGGCCCTCCAAGGAGGGCTCCGCTACCAACTTAGCGGACCGCGTGCACTCTTTGCGGCCAGCCACTGGTGCGGATCTGTGCGGGCACGCACAAAGAGAAATCTTGGGCCCAGCGCGCGCTGCGAGCGGGCCAGGCATGTGAAAAAGCTCATGGTGAGCCACATGCGGATCTGCAATGAACCTGCAAGGGCCTTCAAAGCCTTCGTGCAAACATTCTCAACACATACATTACATACATACATTACATACATACATACGTACATACATACATTACATACATTACATACATACATACATACATACATACATACATTACATTACATTACATTACATTACATTACATACATACATACATACATTACATACATACATACGTTACAGTACATTACATTACATTACATCACATCACATTACATTACATTACATTACATACATACATTAATTACATACATACATACATACATTACATTACATTACATTACATTACATTACATTACATTACATACATACATACATACGTTACATACCATACATACATACATACATACATTACATTACATTACATTACATTACATTACATTACATCACATTACATTACATTACATACATACATACATACATTACATTCATACATACATACATTACATTACATTACATTACATTACATTACATTACATTACATTACATTACATTACATTACATACATACATACATACATACATACATACATACATACATACATACATACATACATACATACATACATACATACATACATACATACATACATACATACATACATACATACATACATACATACATACATACATACATACATACATACATACATACATACATACATACATACATACATACATACATACATACATACATACATACATACATACATACATACATACATACATACATACATACATACATACATACATACATACATACATACATACATACATACATACATACATACATACATACATACATACATACATACATACATACATACATACATACATACATACATACATACATACATACATACATACATACATACATACATACATACATACATACATACATACATACATACATACATACATACATACATACATACATACATACATTACATACATACATACATACACATACATACATACATACATACATACATACATACATACATACATACATACATACATACATACATACATACATACATACATACATACATACATACATACATACATACATACATACATACATACATACACATACATACATACATACATACATACATACATACATACATACATACATACATACATACATACATACATACATACATACATACATACATACATACATACATACATACATACATACATACATACATTACATTACATACATTACATTACATTACATTACATTACATTACATTACATTACATTACATTACATACATTACATTACATTACATTACATACATACATACATACATACATACATACATACATACATACATTACATACATACATACATACATACATACATACATACATACATACATACATACATACATACATACATACATACATACATACATACATACATACATACATACATACATACATACATACATTACATACATACATACATACATACATACATACATACATACATACATACATACATACATTACATGCATACATACATACATTACATTACATTACATTACATTACATTACATACATACATACATAAATACATACACATACACACAACTGCTTTTCAAGCCGGGGGTACAAGCATAAGGCCATGTACATTGCATAGACATACCCACGCGCACACACACACACACACACACATATATATATATATACATATATATATATATTGATGTGTATTGTCTTGCAAGGAATACCCACGGTGCATTGGGGCAAACAATTCGGGGCACATTCTTACTCCCTTTGTCTTTCAGGTGGAACAAGGCAAGCCATGGCAATCCCCGAAAGCCCATAATAAAGCCATGGCACCAAGCTGTTGGGTCTGCGCGCCCGTTTTCAACCCTGCCACAAACATGGATGTGTACAAACTTCCCTAGACGAGGCCCGTTTGGAGGGTAGTTCTAGGCCCTGCACATTTTTGCGGACAGAATGTTGACTGAAACAGGAGCATCCTCCGGAACTTCGGTCCGAAACATGGGCTTGACGTTTGACCGGATTAGAAGTAGTGAAGGAAACCTACAAATGGCTACCTGGACCCTCAAAACTCCACTAAAAATGTGCTATTGCCGAAAATTATGGGGTGCGTTCCGTTTTTCATCGGTAGTTTGAGGGTTCAGGGAGCGCCAAGTGCAAACGCAAATCAAAGCGACAGCTTTGCAACTTCGAAACGCAAGGGACCGGAACTTATCATGGCGTCGGGTGCAAAATCGCACCTCTGATTAGCAAAAGATGGGGAAAGGCCAGCCAGATCACAAGGCATGATGATGACTTGGGCAATGGAACGAGGGTCAAGCTCCGTACAGGAAGCAACCCATCTCTGCGTCGCCAACATGGCTGTGGGCCTAAAACAGGAACCCAAGATGAAACCCTCATGGCACGCCCAGCTGTGGTTTTCGGTAAAAAAAAGCGCCGCCAACTGCCGCCGCAGCCGCGTAGAGCTGGTTCACGCGCTTCTCCAGGGCGCCGGGGAATTTCTTTCTGCCGCCGTGCTCCTTCACGTCCATGACCTGCAACTGCCATGGGTGACGGGTCCACACTGTGGATGGTTTCGCACCATATTTGAATCCATGGTTCCCGTCCATTGTTCGTCGGTATTTACAGGGGAATTGTTCCAGGGTTTCTTAGGTGGTGCAGGATTTCGTCCATCCACAGTATGCTCGGGCTGGCCGATGTTGACGTGGCTGCCCGTTTTCAGATCCCTGCTAAAAAGTGAACAACTTTTAGTGGGGACAATCATAACCCAACCACTAAACACTAAAAAGCCAAAAAGCTAAGGAACCGGATGGGCTGGGAGCCACCAAGTTGAGCGAGTTTCTCCCTTGCAGTGGCTGGGTCTTTGCCAACAACCATGGAGTGGACCAGCTTAATACAGAGGCCCAGAATGGGATCAGCCGGCTCACATAGTCGTCCATATGTATCTATGTAAGTATATAAATATATTTATAATGTGTATATACGGTTTGGCTGCGTTTGGCCATGATTCTGTAGGGAACAACATCAACAGTGGTTGGTGGACATGAATCCCCACTTAAATGACGTCCACCACTTCGCGTCACTTGAAAGTCAGCCCATGCAGCCCATAAATGTGGTGCGAGAGAACGCGGTGGGTTTATCTTTTTTAACGAAAGCCCTGTTTGGTTGGTTTCAAAGGTCCAACAATCATGGAAGCTGACAGGACGGCTTTGAATATTATTTTCCTTTTGGGAAAGCTTTCTCCACTTGCATTGTTGGAAAACAGGGAAACCACCGCTTTGGGGGATCCCCCCCAATTTATCTAGACCAGGCTATACCAGGCTCACACCCCGGAAAATTATAAATTTACCCAAAACAAGAAGGACACCCTAAAAAGACAAGAAATTAAAAGGCCACCGAGTCGCTCGCAGCTACACATAGTGGGTAACGAGCTATTTTCTTTTGGGTCTTTAAGGGGTGGCTCCCTGTGTTGCCTACCATGCTGGCAAATGGATCCATTGGGTCAGCGATCCTCTAGGAGTTGATTATTTTTTCCATTCTTTTCAACCATCGCTCTTTGCCAACACCAGCCATTTTCTCTGGGTTTCCCGCGGTAGAAAGAATGATCCCTGGAAGAATGGAAGGTACTTCCAGAGATGCGTCTGGCAATGAAATTTCTCAAAGGATCCCAACCCCCCCCCCCTCAAATTGCAAATTCTCAGTTTAGGGTTTAGAGCACAGCGTGTGCTTTTCACACGCATTTGGTGCCAGCTTTTGCTGGAAGCACCTAGCTGTGCTTTGAGTAGTTTGTTCTTGTTACACTCCTTACCGAGCCTTATTGGGCCGTAAGGGGGGTTGCTTTGCTTGACATCCGGATTTGGGACTGACTTTTCTTGCTCACAAAAACGATCGCCACTGTTTGCTCACTTGCCCAACGGAGCCGAGAATAAAGGATGATCACCTGTTGGGGCCCCGACTAAATTGCCAGAACAAAAAAGCCCGCAAAATGGAAATGGGCATATAAAACACGGGAAAGTTTCAAAAGCAATGGAAATGGGTACAAGACACGGGATTAAACAAAAATATCCATGCCATATGGAAATGGGCATAAAACACCGGAATTTTGATTTTCTCTTTTGAAAAAAACGAAGAAGCCAAAAAACGGTAAACCTCGGAACATCGGAATGGCCGAAAGCTCCCCTCCCCGCCGCCTGCCGCCTGGCCAAAACCCGTCCGCGCGTCCGCCCCCAGGCCTCGCCGAAGTTCAAGCCCACCGCCGCGCGCTGCGCGCTGCGGGACTCCCCCACGCCCGCCTTGGCATCCTCCGGGGGCGGCACCAGCCTTCGCCGCACGCGCCCGTGGGGATGGCCCGAAGGGAGGAGAAACCGGGGAGAGCTTATTCCAAAGTCGAAGCTGAAATAACTTGTGCTTGGAATCACATATATTTCAAGACAAGCTTGTTTTTGCTGTGGAAGTATTTTTGCTGTAGCTGGTTTTTTGATTCAGAGCCATGGCAAGGGCAAGGGAAGCCAACGCAAATAGTGACTTGTAGCCCCTCTCTCTCTCTCTCTCTCTCTCTCTCTCTCTCTCTCTCTCTCTCTCTCTCTCTCTTTGAGTCAGTATTAGGGGAACCTTGGGCATGTTCAGATAAGTTCGTTTGGAGGCAGTTATGGCTATGCCACTAACGAAGCTTGCAAAGAAGTATTCCCTGGCTATTTCTCCAGTTATGTCAGTGGCCCATGACCTGACCTGCAAAATCGCGCCCTTGCCAACCCATGAGCAAAAGACGGTCCATTTGGGAAGGGCGGGTTTTCTGCACCCAGCCTTTTGTTGGCGTGCAACATGATGTCCCAATCAAGTTCATGACTCTTGGCCCGGCCAACCTGCTCCAAGTCGGATTTATACAAACCTCACTCCTGAGCGGATTGGCCAGAAAAAGTCCAAATTTGGCTTTACCGCTACAATGGTCCAAGCCTAAAAAGTGCATGTTTGCTGGAGGCAAGCCCGAAGGCACTGCACAGCCACACAAGGCTTCAGGAAGGCATATGAACCTTTGTTAACTAGGTCACGTAGAGAGTACCCAGCTAGCTCACCCATAGACTCATCCGGAGTTCCCTTACGGATTTCTACTTTCTGGCAATAAGGAACCCTGACTTCAAGCACACTTGTCCTCTCAAGGAAGGTTCCCCACAAGGGAATCAATTTATGTGTCCGCTCAAAATCACCAAACGCCCCCCACAACTAGCGTTTGCCTGTTTCTGGAGCCTTCAGGGATACATTTCCTAAATACGCCATTTGTTTCGAACGACCCCACAAAACCACTGGGGGTCTGGCGTAGCCAAATTAAGTCATGACCCTAGCAAAAGGTATGTACTTGTCTAATCCTTCAACTGGGCTGTCCTCAGATCCCCTGCTAAAAGTCAAACTCGGAAAAACAAAAAACTGAAAAAGAAAACAAAAACACTAAACCCCAAACACCTCAAAGCCTTCCTGGGGATGAACCGCCAAGTCAAATTCCCCCCCCATGCCGCGACCGAAGCTCCCGGCCTATGGGTCCACATGGCCAAGGGCATGAAGTTGGTGTGGGGGCCACCTCCCTTGGCGGCCTCCGGCTCAGGTGTTGCCTTTATATTTATGATAACTCGGTTGCTTTCTGCTCCCCTGCTAAGAGAGACTAACTTTTAGTGGTTTAATGGAAAACCCATTAGTTGGCAAAAAGTTAAAGTCCTAACATCCAAGCAAAACGCACCAAAGATAAGAATCTATATATAAATTGAGCACAACTCCAGTAGATTAAAACATCAAAGCTTAATAAAGTATGATGTTCACTAAAAACATATCCACACATATGGACAAACTTACATTGGACAAAACATTGCCTTCATGTCTGGGGTATACACACCATATCCTGGTTGACAGTGGAAGGGGGGCGAAAAAATAGCAGCTAAGTGGATTTGGATTTCAACCACGAAACCTCAATAAGCAAACATGTAAAATGTTTCCCAACAACAACCACGGTGTGGTCAGAGTATGTTCCATAGCCTGTTGGTGGTTTGGATTGGTGGCTTTTGAAGGTTGGGGGAGTGGGTCTATCCTCAAATGAAGTTCGTTGTAGAGACACACGAATTTGCAATCCTAGCTGTGCAGCGCAATCACAAAGCGGGGCCTGTTTCGTAACCTACGCCATCATCTCATCGTCCCGACTCGAAACAAATGACAACTTCACAAGGGAAGGATTGATTCACTTTATTTTTGTCTTTTCTTTTTTATTAATTTCTTACATTTCTTTCATCTATCTATTGGTCTTCTTCTTCTAATTCTTCTCTTTTGGAGTTGTAATTACATGCCTCGCCTCTAGGCGGTATCTTGTTTGTCTTTTTCATATGTCATCTCATTCTATTTCCGGGAGATCCGGCGGGTTGGAGGAACACCAACCGCTTTCCTCTGACGTGCGTCATTCACAAGAACGTGGAAGTACCAATGTACAGCTGGCCGAAATCTCCATTCCCTGCGGATTCATCTGCAACATCATTGACAATTGTCGCGGGAGGGGGGGGGGGTCTTGTTCTCCGAAAGGTCCCTGCGACTGGAGTTGGAGTGGGAATCGCTTGGCTTAGAATTGGCGACTCGTCGACTCGTCCACAGGTAATGAGGACTTGGAATCAGCCTCCGGCAAGAAGGTTGTACTTGTTGCTTGGTGCAAACTACAAAAACAGGACGGCCTCCCCCCACCCCCGCCTTCCCCGCCTTCCGCCGCCTTCCCCGCCTTCCCCGCCTTCCGCCGCCTTCCCCCCCCCTCCCCCCCCGCCGGCCCCGGAGGAGGGGAAACCCAAAACCCCGGCCTTCTGCGCCAGCAGCGCGAAGAGCCCCACCGAGGCCTTGTCGAACTCCGCGGGCGCGAAGAGCTGCGTCTCCGCGCGCCTCTCGAAGCCAAGGCCCAACCGCCGCTTCACGCTTCGAGCGAGCCCGGAAGCCCCGGACGCCCCGCAGAAAAAGGCCCGGAGAAAAATCCCGGGAGGGGGTCCCAGGGAAAAAACAGGAGCTCCCTCCTAAGAATGGTGTGGCTTTCCTTGTGGTACCACTTTGAATGCCAACAAAAGAGTTCTAGAGGCGTTTTTTGAGGAGGGCGCGGCCAAATGGGATTCGGACCCATTCGGACCCCTTTTGGTTGGTATGTGGAGGGTAGCAAAAAGCCAACCGTTGCCATTTTGGGGATCAATTTGAGAAACACTCTGATCGGGCCTGAAACTATTTTGTGTAATTTACATAGGGATTTGTACATGCGAAGAACATGAGGCGGTTGCCCATGATGCATGAGTACGGCCCCTTACTTTGGTATGGTCCCTTTATTCGCTCCATGCACCTGATTGATTGTAAATTGATGATTCGGACAGTGGATGCAATTTGGGGCCCAGACTGGTGGATATCAGAAAACCATGGGGATTTATGCCCAACGACTTTGAAGCTTTCCCAACTTGAAACACCGAGCCACTTAAAATCCCTGGAGTACTCCTTGATTCAGCTTGGTCAACATCAGGCTAGTTGCAGTGGCTACGTTGCATGTACAAGCAAGCTCAGTTTGGCACACAAACCCCGGACCAGCGCTTCAGTGTCGGACGGCACCGGGAGTCTCCATGACCCTTAAAAAATGGGTCAATGACCCCAAAACTTTGAGTTATGACCCCGGGATAAGCGATTCCCTGTGGCACGGTGTACCTTTCCTTCCATTTGGGTAAGACCCCTGGAATATATATATATATATTTCCAGTTGTGATAGATTCCCTTTAAAACCAACAGGGGGAAATAAAACATATTCGTAAGCAAATGGAAGTTTCTGCTGTGAGATTGATCGACATGTCCAGGCCTTCGATCTCTGCCACCGGAGGGGGCGACCCAGAAGATGTGGCCTCGCGGGTGTCGAGTGCTAATTCCTCTCGGCCCTTCTGAGTTGGTACCTGTTGACTTCTTCCTGAGTGGATTGGACCCAAAAAACATCGACGCTTTGCGTTTGACACCAACATGGGCTTCCTCAAAAGTACATTGGCTACTTCCTAAGTGGATTGGACTAAAAAACGTCCAAACTTTTCCTGCGAAGCGAAAGTGGGCTTCCTCAAAAGTATAACATGCAGGAACTCGGGAAGTGAGAATCTAACCATCGCCATGTACAGCAACCCAAGGGAACCCGGCCCTATTTGCTCTCGTTTGGATTGGTGTGCCAGGCGCTCACAAGACCTGCAACCGCACATCTAAGTTGATTTCCCGCTATCCCCAAAAACTCACACAGGACTAATGGGACATACACCCGCCATACACCCGCTATATCAGTATAGAAACTCTAAAGCGCACATACCGTTTCCGCCCCAAGGCTCACCTAGCATTGGACTGAAGACATCGACATCGACCAAGAAAACCAAACTGAGGACACACAAAGGACACACAGTATATGCCCCCAACCCGGCCAAAAACATAGAAACGCTTCTTCGCGGTGCCTCCCTCCTTCATCAATCGCTGCATCTCGGAGATGGTCCTCAGTTTGTGGGAGAATCAGGCAAACAGGTCCAAGCATTGGAACATGACCTGTGAATCTTCGGCCATCCCCTACTGCATCACTTGGGGCCTTCTCTTCTTGCTGGTTCTCAGATCGGAACATGTCCACGACCTGCGGAAATACATCAGGAGCAGTTCTCATACATCGACACCCTTAAACCAAAAGGTCGATGACTTTCTCAAAACGGGGTTTTGATCTTGATGTCCATTACCTCGCGCTTGGACTTCCCCGCGTTCCAGTGATGGCGTTCGCTACATCCGAGGCGCTTCTTGTTGCGCTCAGACTTGGCCTCCTGCTCTTCCGGCGTGCCCTCGTCCAGGTACTTCTTGGAGTAGATGGACAGAAGGTACCGGCCCTTGCCTGCACGGAAAAACCCTGGCCAGACCTGCACCCGCCCAAAAACAACACCTGTACATATATGCGTGCACACACACACATGGCTGTGGCTCAAACAAGTTGTACCAAAATGGCACCAAAGACTAAAACCCGCGTAACCACAGCTCTTTAATTTGAGCCATACCCATATTGCAGACGTGTGCATGCACATTTGCATATGCAGGTGTCCCTGTTATGGCATCATGCAGGCATTTGCATTGTTATGTCCATACGTATGTGTGCATATTCGGGTGAGCTTGGTTTTACCGAATAAAAACATCCGGGCAAACTATAGGAATTAACTTTTTGCAGTGGTACCCAAACCATCACATTTAAGATAACGTCTTTACACAAAGCAAAAGCAACAAAGCGGGTTGCCCACAAGAGGCCCTGATTCTCTTTGATGTGACTGTTTTGGGGGTCGCTTTGATGCTCAACTTTTGCGAGGGGGTTACTGAAACTGCCAAATTAAAGCCTTAGTCTTTTGCATTTGCTTTCAAAGGTTGGTTCACCTAACCAAGCTCTTCGCAGTTCAAAGCTACTATATGGGCGTGTCGGGTCCCATCAAAACAGTGGCGTTTTTCCTGGTGGTTCCCCTCTAAAACCACCAAAAAGGGGTACCCTCCAAAAAAGGACAGAGCCATACGAATGCAAATGAAGAATCTCAGAGTTCCCTTCGGACACCCTTGACCGATATCACAGAACTTCAGCAGGGATACTTGCCTTTACACCAGGTGAAGTCCGTAGGCCTTCTTGGGCGTTCCTAGGTTGTGGGTGAAATCGGGAAGACTGGGCAACCCCAAACCATCACCTACTGTGGATGCGGCGAAATCCTGCACGTTGACACCATGGGAAACCATGGTTTCCTGCCAAATGTCATCCTGCTAGTCAAAGAGGGGAAACAAAGAAGCCCCAAAAGGCTGGGTGAATTATAATATTTCACCGTTCAACCTGAAATAAGGTGGGAGCTGGCTGAACCAAGTTCGGCAATGATACGAAATTAGGCTGAAGGCGACGACTCAACCAACAAAAAGCCTCCGACCCTAACTGATCTAACTGTGGGTTAAGTGTGGCAATGATGGAGGAGAATTCCTGCGCTGGTTTCCCTTTGTATAGGTGAAAAGGGTACCCTCAATAAGCCCAAGTGGTATCCTCAACAGCCCCTGCATGCGCTGCAACCCTCCGAAATCCCCCGGAACCATCCACACACACCTGCCCATGAACAAGGGAAATCGCCCCATCATTTTGAGCCATAACCCATGTTCAAGGGTAGTTTGATGGTCCAGGCACTTGTGTCCCCTGATCCTTGCTTCTCTTAAAGCAACTGCTCCGAGCCGCTGAAGGGTATGGCGAGCCGGTCGGTGGTGACCTGTCAAATGGACCGGCGAGGAATGCTAAGGACACAGGGCGAACAACCAGAAAAAAGCCACCTCACAAGAACCCATCGAACCCAAAAACTTTGTCGAAGTTCCGCGGTGCCGGAAATCCAGACCCACGCCCCTTGCCGAAACCTGTTGACTGTGGTTTATGCTTGGGTGCATTTTCGCAGGTTAACACGGAAACCCAGCAAGCCATATAGTTCTTAGAGGAGCCTCAGTTCTGGGGGCGCCTTTTGCTTAATTTGCATGGGGGTAACTTTTAAAACTGTGGGCTACTTGAGTCTGGGAAAGACTAAATGGCGCTGGCACACAGTTGGACGCAAGGTCCGCTGGTCTGCGCCCATTCCAAAACACGTGCAGTGCATATCAATGGCTTTCAAAGGCTTGGTCGCTGGTGGCAATTTGCGAGCCTGCGGTCCGCGAATTGCATCCGCAAACTACGCTTCGTGGCATTCAAAACCGACTTCCCACTTCGGCGGCGGGCCTTCCTAGCATGCCCTTACCTCAGATGCCCAGCGGCCATGGGAAAAAAAGGGCACCCTTTCTTTGTTGGTTGAGTTTAAAGGGGAACCCCTACCCAAAAAAAGGACGCCACTGGGCAAATTTGGCTGCTCCAAGTTCGGCTCCCTTCCAACCAGCCAGCCTGGGGGCTTCCCTTCCGACCTCACTCCAACCTTCAAAACTGAACTCGGAGCCTTGTGACCCGCCACGAAGATGCACTTCTCCGCCAGCTCTTCATAGCCCTTCTGCTGCAAGAGCAGGGACAGGACCTCGACCGAAAAAACCCATTGGCCCACGCGCCGTCTGTGGGACATTTTGTGCACTGGAAGGCTCAAAGATGGTTTGTCAGCCCGCTGGTTTGGAGATGTTCCCTTTTTGCCCTAAGCCATCCAAGCACCAACTAAGGGAACCCTTGAAATACTGTTGAAAAGCACCAGGAAAGACTGCACGGAAGTTGGCAGACGAGAGTCTCCCAACTTTTGGCAGTGACAAAACGCTCTTCTTTGCACGCACCCACCCCAAAAATGATCAGGACCAAAGAAGCGCAAACAACATAACACGTGGCCCAGACAGTGAGGAGAGCCTGCCTTCAAATGCATCCTCGACCCTTCTTGGAGGTTCCAATAAGTAGATGCCAACAAAACATGAACCAAATTCGCACTCCTTGCGGTTGCCAAGCAGCAATGCCACAGAAAAGAGGCCAGGGGGTCCCCATTCAACAGAGGTCCTTAGTGGTTTCCCTGTGTTTTGGTGGAAAAGGCCATGTTTCAAAAGGTTGCAAAATGACTTCCTTTAAGGAGCCCTGTGCAGCGCTTGCACGAAAAGTCTGGGTAAGCCTTCCCAAGGCCACGCTTTAGCCATTCTCAAAGGGGGGGGGCATGGACGCTGCGGGTCTATCTTGCATCCAAAAAAAAGGGGTCATTACCCGAAACAAAGGAGTCATGACCCCATTCCACGATTAGAGGAAGGCCCAGTTGTAGAATCTATATTTTATAGGTTGCTTCCCTTTGGGTCACTGGTAAAATGTAAAAAATGTATCCTAAGTCTACCCCAGATTTGTGTGAGGGGCATGGAGACGCGAAGGAAATCTTTGAGCTAAGACGTCTCGGCGCTTCTCGGTCCGGCAGAGCCGCCTGGGGGTCTGCCTCCGTCTGGTGGTTGGCCATGAGCACCACGTTCTCCCCCGCTGCCAGCTTCTCCTGCTCTTGAGCAGTGCTTTGTTTCTTCTTCTTTTTCGGGCGGAAAATGGGGTGTCAACAGGCTTGATCTGTGGGTTTTGCTTCGTGTGTTTTTGTGGGCGGCAAATGGGGGGGGTCAACAATCCTGTCACACATTCTGGGCATGTCTTTCTTAACAGGATTTGGGCCACTAAAAAATGGCGGGGTTTGCTTTTGGTTTCCCCTTTCAAGGCAGGCCAAAAGCGGTACCCACTCAAAAAAAGAGACACCCTCTTTTGGGGGGGGGTGTTCACACTTGGACACAAACTGTCGTCAGACGTGTTGCATAACTTTCTGCTTTGTATATCGCATACAACTTCAAAACCTCACTGTGCCCATGCCAAAGCTTGGGCAAGGCCTGCCATACCGCGCGACAAACTGATAGGCCAACCGATTCGATTCGGTTGTGAACGCCTGATCGGCTGGTTCTTTTGCCCTGATTGTTCCGGGAAGATCTTTCAGGAAGCCGGCGTGGGGGACCCAATTCTATTCAAACTCAGAGCCCTACCTTGTAACCGCCGCGGACCCTTTGCCTATTTGAGCCTATCGACCCCCAAAAGGCTTCAAGCTGGGCTTGGGAACGCCAGAAGTCGATGACTCCCGCTGAAATGGATTTGGAGATCCAGCCAGAAGTCGATGACTCCCGCTGAAATGGATTGGAGATCCAGCCAGAAGTCGATGACTCCCGCTGAAATGGACTGGAGATCCCCCCCAGCAAATGTCTAGGGGCCCAAGTCCATGCGAAACGCCGCCTTTGTGGAACTTCCCTGCCCAAACGCTCCCGACTGAATTTGGGGCCTTCAAACGGCCAGGCTTTGAGACCCCAACACCCCTCGAAATTGTCCAAGGGTCTGGGTCTTCCATTGGAAGCCGAAGCCGATCGGAGCGTCTGGTTGCCCCTTCCAAGTCGACCAAATCTGGGTGTGGGTCAAAAATAGGGTAACCCCAGAATGGAACCCTGGTGTTCCAGGAAAGACTAAAACCTGCGGTCCCCTGATGGTTTATCTAATCCCGTCCTTGACCTGCTGCACGTTCTCCAGGCCCTGCCGTCCGAAGCGCTCCGACTCGGGTCGACTTGTTTTTTCTTTTCGCCGGGCTTTATCTGGTACGCGCTGCTGGGGTCACGGTGGTTCTCTCGCGCAGTTGCTTATTATTATCATCATTCTTACTATTACTATCGTTTTCTTATTCTTATAAATGTGGGGCATGGACAAATTCCCTTGATTCCCGGCCTTTACACTTGCCTCATGTTTTTCAGGGGTTGTTTGTCCCTGGCATCCTGATCAGATTGCCCCAGACCTGAGGGCACCGAGCCTTGGGCCCCAGGGCAAAAACTGGTTCCCGGCCCGAGATCTACGATGGAACGGAACCCACGAAGCAAGCAGCACCAGCAGCAAACAAAGCAGAGTGGAGCATCTATAAAACACTGCGTCTGTTTCTGGACATCTGTGTCTTGGAGCCTTCAAAAACACAGTGCTACCTACCACAAAGTTGCTTTGACACCGTTTTAGTTGGTTGATTCCAGCAAAGGAACCCCCCAAAAAAAAACACACGAACCGTGTCTGAACAGCTTTGCTTTGGGTGTGACTGTATTTTGTGTCTTTTATCTCCACCAAGCCCAAGCCCTGGCTAGCGCTGAGCGGACCGCTTTTGGCTTGGACCGCTCCTCGACCCGGGCGAAGCGCCATTTGATCATGGACCGGAAGAAGCTGTTGCCCCAGGCGTAGAGGTCCAACTCCGGCCCTGGCGAGCTTGGGCGCTCGCGAGAATTGATTCCCTCGAGGGTGGGTTTGGAGCCCGGTGGCTTGCAGGTAGAGGAGGGTTGGGAGCCCGATGGCTTGCGCCGGAAGGGGCTGAAATTCCCCGGACCAAACCACCATTGCCCTCTCCAGAATATGGGGTTCAAATCGCTTGCATCGGAAGGGGGTGTTTTTTCTTCCTGAACCGAACCAACAAGAGGTTGGAGTGAGGTTGGATGGTTTCCCTGTTTTTCTCTCCAAAATATGGGGGTTCAAATCCCACAACCACCAATCCAAACCACCCATGATCATGGGTCAACCCGGCAAATTCTGCATGAGCATGTGTCAAACATGGTAACTTACCAAACATGCGGTTGTGTTTTTCCTTATTATTTTTTTCTGGGGATTCCGTTTCAACCAAGCTGAAAAAGGTATCCTCAACAAATATCGGAGGTGCGGGTGGTGTGCATACCACCCACACCTTGGCAGTATATACCGCTTGCACTTGCCTTCAGACCTGCAGAACTGTCGCGCTCGCAGACCAAGAGAACACCGCGAGGCGGTTGAGTGCATTTACCTCCGAGGCCTAGAACGTACTTGCACCCAAACCCTAAGGGTCCATGTACCTTCTGAGGAAGGTCTTTCGAAGTGAGTGCTCCAGCACTGTCGTTCACCAAAAACATGCCCAGCATGGTCGGAGGCCCCATGTGCGTGCTGAGGCCTTTTTGGGGCCATATGGCTCAGAGGGGCTGGTCAAGGTCGCAAGGAAACGTTGTATGAGCATGTTTGATTTACACATGGTCCATGCACATTCTCAGGACGGTTTTTCGAACGCAAGATTCTGGGCAGCACGTGCCCCCGAAATGTGGCGGGAGGGCCCATGTACGTGCTTGGACACTTTCCGGGCCCAACCGCTCGATCCTAGGTGAGGGGCATATATCTTTCCACACACTAGCACTAATACTTCAATCAATTGTGTTGAACCCATGCCTTCCTTGCGCCCTTTTGACCCTTTGTTTTGTAGATCTTTCGACTGCAGTGCACCAAGTGGGTTAGAGCACGCTAGCCCAGGAATCCAACCCAACGATGCCAGTTTTGGGCAACTCGAAGAGGGGACTAGAAACAAGCAGGTGCTGAGCAAACTGTGGCCTTTTTCTTGGTGTGGGGGTTTCGTGGCTGCGGGATTTGTAGCTGGACTAGTTTCATGCAGAGTTGGAGCCAATGCGTGAGTTCATTCAGGCTGCAATCAAGCGCTTTACTAACCCGATGCTGATGTTCAGAATATGCCTCCCCGAGAAACGCTTGAGGGAGCAGCATGAATTAGGTCACTCATCATTGATAGCCGTTCGACAATGGCTAAATTGGCCTGGTAGTCCAACAACGCCAAACCTCATCAATGGTGCAGCGACCCATGATGAGTGTGTTCAGACTGCCCATGCCCCGTGACGTTGGAGCCCTGCAGGAGGTAAAATCTGTGGGCCGTCAGGACTTGGAAACCGTTTTTGCTCAACTTGTCCAGTGTGTTCTGTAAAAAAACAAGCATGCAAGTTTGGGGCATGTGGGCGCTGATCGGAATGCACGCGTTACCCTCGATAACTGGCAACCCTGGCCTTTTTTAGAGCAATTCTGAAGCAATATATGCCTCAATTCTACAGTGCATTAAATTAGGATCTTCTGATTTGGCCTAGTGTCCAGGGTGGGCTCGAGGATATGACGTGTGGCTGCCTGACATTGAGGTTGGTAGCGCAAAAGGCAATGTGCCCCAAGCGAGGCCAGGCTGCTGTGTAAGTCAACCGCAACCCAGCTAGCGCTGGCAGCCTCGACAGCCAACCTTTACCGCGTAGCCCTTGACCCTGGTTATCCGTGTATGGGTCCACCAGGAAGACCTAGGCCGAATCGCCACACTCACAGATCAGTCATCATCTATTCAGGGTGCACGTCGTCTAGGTTTGGTGGGACCGCTAGGCCTAAATGAATGGAACCGGCTTCCAAGCGCACGCGGCATAGTTTGGGCAGCCCTGCAATTGTCTTCGAAAACAGCCCCAACCAGAGTATAACCAGACAATATATTACATTGGTGATCTGCCTGGATATGCAAGGCTTGCAGATTGACGCCCCCCTATTTTCAGCGAGAAACTGCGTGACACGTTGTTTTTTCTTTTTATTTTTTTTTGTCCGGGAGCTTCTCCTGACCAGTCTTCGCAACACCACAAGTTTGTTTCGCATGGGGTCCGGTCCAAGTAGCAACTATTGAAGCTATTGAAAGAAGACCTTCTATTGACACCTGCCCATGTACAACTGGTGGGCATGCAGGAGTCACTGATCGGGTGCGTTTGGGATGTGTTGAATTGGAAGCCCCTTTCTGACACCTATTCATGTACAGCATTCGCACAATTGTTTGAATAGGCTTTCTCAGTGCTTTCGGGATGACGGAACAGGAAGCCCTTGTTGAGCCATCTACCCACGTCTAGACAAATGGCTCAACATGTGCCTTGATTGGGCTGCACTGGGTGGGTTTTGCGGTTCCGCGGTGTTAGGAAGAATTTCAAGGCAATGCTTGGTTGAATGGTGATGCGAACCAAGCAGCGATAGATTTGCGTTAGATTCGTGAAAATTGCGTTAAATGACCGTGCTGGGCAACTTTCCAGCGTTAGATTTGCGTTAGATTTCGTTAGATTTCGTTAGACTCCCCATGAGCTGGCCGTGTCACGAAGCCCTCAACGCGGAAATGCGAATTTGAAGTGGCCAAATATTTGGAGGGTTGCCGAGCGCCTGACGAGCCGGCCCAGAATCCCGAATAATTCCTCATCAACCAACCCTTCAGAATGCTGGTCTTGTCTCAAAACAAACGTGCGCAACTTGCCCCCACACTCGTCTCAGGCTGGGCCACTTAGAGGCTTGTGTGCTTTGTCGCACACGGCATGTCTGGAAAAAAAACAAATTCATCATGTTTTCCGGAAATTGGCTTTGCACCCCAAGGTGCAACCAAAGGTCCAATTTTGGAAACAAGCACACACCTCAAAGCCCCCTCACGGCGTCGAGGCCATGAGTGTGTTTAAGGGCTTTGGGGTGAAGTACATCATCCTACTTGGACCCCATGCGAAACAAACTTGTAGTGTTGCGAACACTGGTCAGAAGAAGCTCCCGGAAAAAACAAAACGTGCCAAGCAAATTCTCGCCGGAAATGGGGGCGTCAAGCTGCAAGCCCTGCAAATCCAGGCATATGTTGCCTGGTTGGGTCTGTTTTCGAAGACAACTGCATCGCTCCCTGCTAAAACTGCGGCTTGCCCAAACTATGCCGCTTGCGCGCATGGAAGCTGGTTCCATTCAACAGGTTAAGGGGTCCCACCAAACCTAGACGATGTGCACCCTGAATAGATTATGACCGATTTGTGAGTGTGGCGATTCGGCCTAGGTCTTCCTGGTGGACCCATACACGGATAACCAGGGTCAAGGGCTACGCGGTAAAGGTTGGCTGTCGAGGCTGCCAGCGCTAGCTGGGTTGCGGTTGACTTACACAGCAGCCTGGCCTCGCTTGGGGCACATTGCCTTTTGCGCTACCAACCTCAATGTCAGGCAGCCACACGTCATATCCTCGAGCCCACCCTGGACACTAGGCCAAATCAGAAGATCCTAATTTAATGCACTGTAGAATTGAGGCATATATTGCTTCAGAATTGCTTTAACAAAGGCCAGGGTTGCCAGTTATCGAGGGTAACGCGTGCATTCCGATCAGCGCCCACATGCCCCAAAAAGTGGAACACCAGTAGGCCGGGAAAACACACACACAAACTCAGCAATTGGCAAACTTGCAACGCCTAAGGGCGCACGCATCAGGCCATCATCGACATCTTGGCAGAAGCCTTGCTCAGTAAAAACGGCTGAGCAGCCCCAGCTTCCAGAGTCGCACACTTGCATGCTTGTTTTTTTACAGAACACACTGGACAAGTTGAGCAAAAACGGTTTCCAAGTCCTGACGGCCCACAGATTTTACCTCCTGCAGGGCTCCAACGTCACGGGGCATGGGCAGTCTGAACACACTCATCATGGGTCGCTGCACCATTGATGAGGTTTGGCGTTGTTGGACTACCAGGCCAATTTAGCCATTGTCGAACGGCTATCAATGATGAGTGACCTAATTCATGCTGCTCCCTCAAGCGTTTCTCGGGGAGGCATGTTCTGAACATCAGCATCGGGTTAGTAAAGCGCTTGATTGCAGCCTGAATGAACTCACGCATTGGCTCCAACTCTGCATGAGACTAGTCCAGCTACAAATCCCGCAGCCACGAAACCCCCAAACCAAGAAAAAGGCCACAGTTTGCTCAGCACCTGCTTGTTTCTAGTCCCCTCTTCGAGTTGCCCAAAACTGGCATCGTTGGGTTGGATTTCTGGGCTAGCGTGCTCTAACCCACTTGATGCACTGCAGTCGAAAGATCTACAAAACAAAGGGTCAAAAGGCGCAAGGAAGGCATGGGTTGAACACAAGTGATTGAAGCATTAGTGCTAGAGTGTGGAAAGATATATGCCCCTCACCTAGGATCGAGCGGTTGGGCCCGGAAAGTGTCCAAGCACATACATGGGCCCTCCCTGCATGCTGGCCACATTTTGGGGGCAAATGCCGCCTAGAATCTCGCGATCGAAAAGCCAGACCATGTGGGGTGCTTAGTTACAGATCGGTGTTGTTGGTCCCCCTATGCCCACCTGCTGCCCCAAAAGTGTCTCAGCATGGACGCGGCCTCAAACCTGGTCTTAGCATGTACGGGAATTAGAAGTACTTCCTCAGAAGCTAAGCGGGACCCTAAGGGACAGAAACTAGCCAGAAGAATGCTGTAAGCTGCTCTAAAATTCCGTTTCTTTTTTAGCGAGGGTCGGGACCTAGGTCTCTTTGCATTTTGGTCTGTTTGCAATCCCCGAAGCGTCCAAGGCAACGAGCATCGGGTCGGAAATTGGATCGCAATGCTCTCAAATGCGCTTCTCCCACATCTGACCTACCACCCCCAAACCGCCTCCCCAGTTTAGTGGGATACACAGCCACTTATAGCCACTACCCGGGTAGCACCCCTTAACATGCCAACTCCTCCAGGAGGATGCCTTGGACTCCGTGCCGATTCATGTATTTTTCGGATGCGCCTCGTATGGCCTGGTGGTAGGGCTCGAACTCATAAGGCGTCTCTGCAAAAATGGAATCCAGCAGCACCGTGAGCGTGGTGTTCCTTTCCCGGGCCGCTCATGGCGTGGCTTGTTCTCAGGCTTGTTTTGACTCCGCCTGGGGCTTGAAAGGAAACCAACAGCTACAGCCGCGGACATTTTTGTTGACACAAACCCTGATGGACGCTGCTAGAAAAGGGATCATGACCCACCAAAAGCGTTCATAGCTAGTGACCCAAACGGGTCAGAACAAGGGAAGCCTTTTCGGGGTTGACCTAGTGAAGTTCACCCAAAACCGGGAGCGGTTCCTTAAACCCTGACGGACTACAGCCGCCATTTCATGTTTAGGATTGCCCGCGCTTGGTAAGCGGCTCTTAAAAAGGTGCAGCTGAAAACCAGGGATCTGGTTGGCCAGTGGGTGGGAATCAATCACCTGAAAGAAAGCTTTCAGGACTCTCTTGGTTCAGTTTTCCATCTACAGCGGCCTTTTGGAAGCTTCAATGTCCGGGTGAAACATGAAAACGAGAACCAGGGTCCCAAAGCGTGTCAGGGTAGAAAATGTAGACCCTGGAAAAGAATCCAACAGTTAGGTCCTTGCCACTTCTGCGCAACGTGCCTCGTACTACGAGAAGGACAAAATCCATTTTGCACCAGTTGGCAAGGGCTTTATCCCATTCATGGCCCAGTGGATCCATTTACCAGTATAGTAGGTAACCAAGGGCTTGCCACCAGATATAAAAACCAAAAGGAAAATATTGTGAGCCACACCCAAGTTGGGTACTTGGGATCCCCATAGGCCAGTGGATCCGTTTGCATGGTAGGTCAAGGGCTTGCCGCCATTGAAAAGAAAAAGAACCATGGGGCAACAGCCAAATCGTACCCCCAGTGAACATCCCAGTCCCCACTAAAATAGGCTCTAAGATGGGTGGGTGAATTCACCTATCCAACCTACATGGGATCCCAAGACGGTTTTGACCACCACACCCAAAATCGGTACGTTGGATCGGTTCGGAGTTTGTTTGTTTTTTCTGCGGCGCAAGGCTCAGCAGGTCCCGGTACTCCGCCGGCGGAGTCCGCGCGATCACATGGCTCCTACTCCCAGAGAACTGGGCTGCCCGTTCTCAGATCCGCGAACAGTTTTTCACCCCCGCAATCGCCCACTGAATTCTCCTACTCGAGGCAAATAGCATTTGGGCCGAGCCTCAAAGGGTGAAGTTTAAAACCATCCAAAAGGGAAATGAACTCGGTTGCTTTCTGATCCCCCGAGAAAAGTGACGAACTTTTAGTGGGTTAAATGGAAACTAACCGGATGGCTGGGAGCCACCAAGAGAACCTTCTCGAGGAAACCAGCCCGGGTATGAGAGGTGGGACGTGGTGGGGCCCTGCTTTTAGAATGCTCCAAACGCGGGTTCCATGTTACTGTGGAAGAAAATATCAAAGCGAGAATCCCACGGTGCCTAATTGCTTACAAAAGGCAGGGGCTGCCCAGAAGTGTTCTACCACAACCATGCGATGCTGTCGCTCCCTTCGACAGTTCAGCCTCCAGCCCCATCCGCAATCAGTGGGGATTCAGCTTGGGGTGCGGGCCGCCCCAGATGGGCATTTGGCAACCATAGGGCCCATGACCGAATCAAGCAACATGCATGCGGAAATCATGCCGGACTTATACTCAACAAGCTGGTTAGCTTGGTTGCTTGCAAACTCTTAAGACATTTTGTGGGTTCAAATCGGAAACCGCTGGAGTTCACGTCAAAAGATTGAACCCACTAGCAATCAAGGGTTTGCCATGGTTTGAATACGTTTGCCTTAGAGCCCGCGGTTTGCCTTAGGCCGTTGCGGTGGGTTCATCCCAGGCAGGGGTGGGTCCAACCCTTGGAATAGCTACCTTGGGCCCAAGCGGAAGACAGGCCGAGGCCAAGGACCTTTTGTTTGTTGCCCGGGAAATGGAACTGCCATAGAATTCCAGGGCTCAACCCCTCCAATCTGCGACCTGGCGATGTTGCCCCAAGGTCAAGAAATCGCGAAATCGCGTGCGCGGAAGTGGGAGAGAGCGCGCTCATTGTCCACATCCAAATCAGCCGAAGATCCAAACAATCAGCATGAAACAATTCAATCACAAACCGGGCACTTGTTGGTCTGGTGGCGGTGAAACCCGCTAAGCTTGCCCAAGAAGGCACCTGTTTGTTTCTTTCGGCTGGGGATTCCTCTCCCTCCAAGGGTCAAAACCCGAATCGTACCCCCAGTGAACATCTCAATCCAACCACTAAAATAGGTTCTAAAATGGGGGGTGAATTGACCTACCAACCAAACTAAGATCCCAAAACGGTGTTGACCACCACGCCATATCATATGTGGTGGTCAAAACCGTTTGGGCTCCCATTTTGGTAGGTGAATTCACCACCCATTGCCCCGCTTTTGGGTACTTGGGATCCACTGATTTTAACATCTCCTCATGTACGCCGGGAGGAAGGCCTTCAGCGTGTCCGCCGCACCGCTGCTGGGCTTCCTAAGCTCGGATCAAGAATGGTCCTCCAGTAGGGAGCTTAGAATAAGACTCCCCCCCAAAAGAAACATCCCCCACAGCATTGGTTTCTGGAGAATAAGTTGGTACCCGATTTTTGTCTGTAGTCTATTTTAGTAGGAGAACCCTCCCAAGGAAGAAAGGGTGAGAAAGGCCACTGGGGGACCTAGCCTTGGGCGACCTGGGAATCCAAGCTCACCTAGCGAGCCCAGGTGAAACTGTCCCGAATCCAAAAGCGCCCAAGCGCTCGGTTACCGACAGCCAGATCCGAGGTTTAAAAACGCGTTGTCGCTTAAGACTTCCCGACTCCCTTGAACTTGCTCGCCGCAAGGGTTTCAGGTAATCCTTTGGTGGTTTGGATTGGTGGGATTTGAACCTCTGGTTCTTGTGGACAGGAAGTCCCCCTCGTAAACCTCCAAGTCACCAATGCAAGCCAGCGGTGGCTTTTGCTTGCAAAAAGTGGGCGAGCCTATGGAATGAATGGCTGCCTGAGGCTCCCACGATTTGTGCCGCAAGTTGAGCCGCTTGCCCCAAATCAGTTGTTTGGTTCACATACCAAGAGTCAGCTTCCGATGAGTTACCCGGCCCTGTCGAAGCTCTGGCAAACCATGCGAGAGAGGCCGTACACCACACACCAAAACATAGGCAACCAAATCCGCCGACCCCATGCCTGGTCCAGAATGGACCATGCTTTCGGCATGGGGGCGGTGTGTTCTGTGTTGCTTTTGTTGATATGCTTTCTATAAGTTTAATGTGAATATGATTATGTAGATATATATATATATATAACCTATATGTCCCTTGGGGCGGCCCTTGGGGCTGGTTTCTACGTCGGCTGGATTTCTGGATTTCTGGATTTCTGGATCTCTGGATTTCTGGATTTCAGGAATTCTGGATTTCCCCACCCCTCCCCCCCCCTCCCCCACCTCCCCCCCCCCAGTCCTTCCGTAGTCTTCCGTAGTGTTCCGGCTTCTTCCCGTAGTCTTCCGTAGTCTTCCGGCTTCTTCCAGTAATCTTTCGTAATCTTTCGGCTTCTTCCCGTAATCTTCCGTAGTCTTCCGGCTTCTTCCCGTAGTCTTCCGTGGTCTTCCGCCTTCTTCCCGTAATCTTCCGTAATCTTTCGGCTTCTTCCAGTAGTCTTCCGTAGTCTTCCGTAGTCTTCCGGCTTCTTCCCGTAGTCTTCCGTAGTCTTCCGTAGTCTTCCAGCTTCTTCCCGTAGTCTTCCGAAATCTTTCAAGCTTCTTCCCGTAAATTTCCGCAATCTTTCCGGCTTCTTCTCCTAGTCTTCCGATACTGTTTCGGGACCAAACAACGCGCGTGTCCTGTGCTTTCGGGCTTCTTCCCTAGGCTTCGGGTAGTCTTCCCCCACCCCTCCGCCCCCCCCTGTGTCTGTCTATGTCTGTCTACGTATCTGCATCTGTCTTCGTGTCCGCGAAGACCCCCCCTGCCCCTGCGTGTCTGTCTGTGTCTCTTTGTGTCTGTCTGGGTCTGTCTGCGTCTGTCTTCGTGTCCGCGAAGACCCCTTGCGTGTCTGTCTCTGTCTCTTTGTGTCTGTCTGTGTCTGTCTGTGTCTGTCTACGTATCTGCGTCTTTCTTCGTGTCCCCCCCCCCCCCCCATCCCGCGTGTCTGTCTGTGTATTTGTGTCTGTCTGGCTCTGTCTGCGTCTGCCTGCGCATCTGCGTCTGTCTTCGTGTCCGCGAAGACCCTCCCCCCCGTTGCGTGTCTGTCTGCGTGTCTTTGTGTTTGTCTGTGTCTGTCTACATATCGCGTGCTTTCTCTCGTCCCGGGCCGAAATTCTAAGGTGTGTGGGGGCGGCGGAACCAGGCCGCAGGCCATTAAATAAGCAAAAGCCAACCGAACCAACCAAGCCAACCGCACCAACATGCACCAACCAATCCAAACTAAACATACACAAACAAACAAACAAATCTAGGGGTACCTTCCCCATTCTTTCCAGGGATCCTTCCTTCCAGAAAACCTACAGAAACCCAGGGAAACACCTGGAAAATAACGATGGTTGAAAAGAATGAATGGGAAAGGAATCACCCCTTAGAACAAAGTGACAACTAAACATATATAAATTCACCAACTTTAACCCACCCAATTAACCAACCACTCTAACCACTCCAGACAAACCAACCAACGTAAACCCTCCATTTCGCCTCACTTCCCAAGTTGACTGCCCAAAAAAAGTTTGAACTTCTTATTTACCACTAAAATGGTCTTTCCAAAAAATGCAAAGTCCACCAACTCAGGAAGTGAGTCGCCCCCTCCCCCCCCCCCCCCCCGCGGTTTTTTTGGGCCCCGGCCGGCTGGTTGTCATGGTCTTGGCGCGGGCCTTGGCATCCTGCGCCAGCGCCTGGCCATGGCCGCCTCAACCCTCGGAGCGCAAGAAGCCAGGGGAAGCCACCAGCCAAAAAAAATTGGGGCCAGCACCTGGTGGTTAAGGGAATTGTTGGAGAATAATTATATAAATATATATATATATAGTGTAAAAAAAAAAAAAAACAAGAGGGGCATCCAATCTTGACATATCGCCACCCTATCAAGCTACCCGATTAAACACTTGGTTGACGTCACGAAGGGGAAGGCAGCACTGGGCGGCAGCCCTTCAACTAGCGGTTTGGATTGGTAATTTGGAGGTGTTCCGGGGGTGGATTGAAGGGAAGCAACAATTCGCAAATGTTAGCAGTTCAGTGGATTGGGATTTCAACCACTCAACCACTCAACCACAATAAGCAAACATGCAAAATGTTTCCCAACAACAACCATGAAAAAGGGAAAGGCACCAACCCCAAGGCTTCCAAAAATTTTGGGCCCTGAAGATGGGTTGATCCCAAGAGCTCCCCACAGTTTTTGGTAATTTGAAAATTCAAAACGTACCCGAGCCCTCAAAATTCCCTTGAAAACTCGGTGATGGCCCAATTTTTGTTGGTTCTCTAAGGCTCGCCCCTCCAATGCAAGCCCCCGGGCCCAATGAAAAACCCAGGAGACAATTCTAACACCCAGAGGATGCCACTCCCTTATTCTTTTCAGGATCCTTGCTTCTCCAGCAATCAGCAGAGGAAGGGGCCGTTTCTTGTGAAAACAACAATGGTTGAGCATCCTTGAAGAACCAACTCAACTTTCTGGGAGCCCTTCACCCATGGTTCCAAACAGTCTTAATCGAGATTGAACGTGGAGAAATGAGCAAAATGGCGCCTTGCTTCTCTCTCTCTCTCTCTCTCTCTCTCTCTTTTCGCTTTTTGTCGGTGAATGATTCGATATGCTTCTTGTTGGTGCCTTTCTCTTTGCTTCGGTTGTTTGTTCGTTTGTATAGTGCAGTGGTACGCCAATCCAACCACCAAACCGCACAACAGCACTCTTGCGAATTTGCATTGGGGATTGGAGGACGACCCTGGGGCTACAGGGACGGTTGTGGGAGGGACCCTCCAGGCAGAGACTTCACCATTCACGAGACATTCCAATGGAACAAAGGAGGTTGCCGCAACCCAACTTGATGCCAATTCGGTGTGTCGTCTTGTGCAAAGTGAAGCCAGAAAAAAACACATGATCAAAAATACTCAGTTGTTCAGTGACCCTGGAAAAAAAGGGAACCCTTTTTTGGGAAGACCATTTTAGTGGGGCAGCCACCCCCCCCAAAAAAAGGGGGAAAAAGGGCAACTGAGAGTAAGGTGAAACCAAGGAAAACCACCGGGGAAACCACCGGATGCTCAAGGAATTCACACGATTGAACCCTGATTCCTGGTGAGACATGCGCCATAGCTAACAGCTGGTTCTCTTGACAGGAGCTTGGGCTTCGGGGAAAAAAGTGAACCCAACTTGGCAAGTTGAGAGAACTCTTAATGCATGGTGGTATCTATGGGAGGTCACGTGGAATACTGAACTTTTCTTCAAGGAACCGTTTGTTTGCGTGTTTCTGTCTGTTTTTCTTTGGTATTTGTATTTGTGCGTGTGTTTTGTGCTTTTGTAGTATTTCTGTTTGTCTTTGTGTGTTTGTGTGTGTGCACGCGTGTTTGTGTTTGCGTGTTTCTTGTGTTTGTGTGTGCGTGTGTTTTTTTTTTGTGTGTGTGTGTGCTTCTGGTGTTTGTGTTTGCGTGTTTGTGTTTGTATGCTTGTTTGCTTGTTGGCTTGTTTGTTTGTATGCTTGTTTGTGTGTTTGTTTGTTTAGTTAGTTATTTGTTTGTTTTTGTGTGTTTGTGTTGTTTTGCTTTTGTGTGTTTGTGCTTGTGCCTTTGTCCGTGTGTTTGTGATTGTGTGTGTGTGTGTGTGTGTTTGTTTGCGCTTGTGTTGTCGTTTGTGTTTGTACGTGTGTGGTTGTGTTTGCGTGCTTGTGTATGTATGTGTGTGTTTGTGTGGTTTCGCGTGTGTGGGTGTGTGTTAGAGTATGTGATTGTGTGATTGTGTGATTGTGTCATTGCGTGATTGTGTGTGTGTGCTTGTTTGTGTTTGTGTGTTTGTGGGTTTTGTGTTTGTGTGGTTTGTGTTTGTATGTTTGTGTGTTTGTGTGTTTGTGTGTTTGTGTGTTTGTGTGTTTGTGTGTTTGTGTGTTTGTGTGTTTGTGCATGTGTGTGTGTGTGTGTTCGTGTCTGCGAGCGTGTGTGTGTGTGAATGTTGTGTTTGATTGATTGATTGTTTGTTTGTTTGTTTGTTTGTCTGTGCTTTTGTTTGTGTGTTTGTGCTTGTGGGTTTGTGGTTGTGTGCGCGTCTGTGTGTTGTATTTGTGTGTTTGTGTGTGTGTGTTGTGTGTGTGTGCGCGTTGGTGTGTGTGTGTGTGTGTGTGTGTGTGTGTGTGTGTGTGTGTGTGTGTGTGTGTGTGTGTGTGTGTGTGTGCGCGTTTGTGTGTGTGGTGTTTGCGCGTGTTTTCGTTTGCAGGGCACCTTTTCGGGGTCGGTTTTTGAGGGAACTCATTTTTAGGGGGTCTCCCCATTTTGACGCATACCCAGGTTAGTCGGCATATGGGGGTCAAATGGGACCGGAAAGTCTTTGAACAGCAAGCGCCAGTCCTTGGTGATCGACGCCAGCCGGAGGAATCGGTAGGGAGCGGTGACAATGGCACCCACATCACCCACCACCTGCAAGTCCCAGCTTCTTTGTGGAGGAAATACCATGAACTCGCGTCATTAAAGTGACCAGCAAAAGAAATGCCCTGACATCCCCCAAGCTACCCAAATAGCGTTTTTACGGGGGACACCACCCGCAAAAGCACCATTTTTGAGAACCGAGGAGACTTCCACCCTCAATCTACCCTTACAAAATGGGTTATGGCCCCAAAGTTATGGGGTAGTTTGGACTTACAGGAACGCCTGAAGGATCTGACCGGGTGACTGATTGGAGAAATTGAACCGGCCTGACGAGAAAAACAACATCGGAATCGACAAGCAAGGGCACGAGGTGCCAGGAGTGCCAGGGACTTTCAGTGATTTGAACTTCTCACTGTCGCAACTGGCTTCCACTTGTGCAACCACGCCTGGATCCTGGACCTGTCAATATCGTCCAGCCAAACCATCCTTCTGCGCGCCTTCACCTTGCCCCGAGATCTGGGGCCATCATGTCTCGTGACATCCTCCGCACCCTCTTGGTCGGAAGGGCCACTCTTCTCACACTGCCCCTTCCCCATCCCCCGCCAAAATTGCGCGCCGGGGTTTCGCAGGCGCTAGTCTTTGGCTCCATCTCCCAAGGTGACCCATTTGGTACATTTTTTGAGCCACAGCCAAATGAGAACCCCTGAAAACGCCCCATATTCGATCCTCCGATTCGATCCAAGAAGCAGAGAGCGCGAGGGGCGCCGGTGTCACGGGCGTTTCCCGGCGAAGAGGAAGAAGTAGCAGACTGCCGAAGAGCAGCAAGCCCAGCCTGGCTCATTTTTTTGGGTGAAACCTCCTGGCAAAAACACCAGAACCACGAAGCAGATGTTGCACTTTTTCCCAGCGAATTTAAGGAAAGGGGAGCTGAGACCAGGGTGAGACCTTTACTCAGCTCAAGTTGGAAAGGTAAAAAACGCCCACAAGATCAGAAAACACGTGAGGATGCAACTGTTCTAGGTGCAACCCTCAAAACGGTGATTGTGCTTGTGGCGTCCCTTTAAAACTACAAAAAGGTGAGTACCTTCAAAAGGAAACACACCCAAATGAGCTTTCAAAAGTTTGAAGCAAGGCTCGCAAGTGTGCTGAGCTCCCGAACAGGATCATGAGAATCAAGCATTGATCAAGCGCTGGTGGATTTGGGGGTGTCCCATTTTAGAGGGGGATCCTTCACTGGAATCCTCCCCTATTGAAGCGCCAGGTGAAATTCATCCACGTCTGTGAATGAATATCAAAATGTTGACCCCGGATTAAAAAACATTAATATAGGCGTGTCCCTAGTTTTAGTGGGGATTTGTCACTTTTGGAGGGGAACACCCCCATATTAATAAACAGAAGTTAATTAATCCGGGGTCGTGCAGGACATGGCGGAATTGGCAAATCCCCTTGTCATTGCGCCCCGATTCTGACCCGGTTCGAGGGTTCCTCAAGCCTCCCGATTCTTGGTTGCTGTTGACCCCCTGCAAAAAGTTTAACTTTTTGGGGGTTTAGTAGAAACCACCTTTATTTCCCAAAACGGTTAAAGTCTAAAGATCCAACCCAATAGCAGTCGAGGATTTTCTGTTTTATCTTGGGGGGCATTGAAGCTCCTTTTGACCTACCCCACGTTACTGATCAGCGGGTTTCAGAACGGACACAAGATTGTAGCTCGACTTTACGGAAAGCCACCCGCAAGACCCAGGAGCATGATTCAGCTTGGCAAGGCAAGCACAAGCTTCCCCTGCAAAAGCAAAAAACAAGTAGTCATAGACTAATAGAATTCCCTTTCACTTTAACATTCAATTTGGAGTATACAAAATGGAAGTGAAAGGGAATGTACATTATTTCCCTTTCCCTTCCACTTCCTTTCACTTTATTCTTGAGCAAATGGAAGTTCAGCTTGGCAACCCCCATCTCCCTCTGGCCTCCTACGCGCCATCGAAGCCAGGCTTCCTTCCGCCCCTTTCGGCCCCGACGTTTTTTTCAGCACAAGGGCTGGAAAATTTGGCCGTGGCGGTTCGTGTTTGGAGCTTGCCGCATTCTTAAACCGAGGCCGGGGAAAATTGCAAAAAAAATCAAGCACGGCATGCACACTTCTTTTGAAGCATGAGTCTCTGCAGGCGAACCCCCCTCTCTGAGCAACACGCTGCGGACGGCGCCGAGTTTCAGTCTCGGTAGTTGGCGCCAACTCACACGGCCACCTTTGGACCAGTGGGCTCGCTGGGTCTTGGGGTCGTTGATTGCTAAGTCCTTTTGATCTTGGGAAAAGACCCGCGAGGACGGGTCGTGAAGTGTAAAGTTTGGGACACGCACATAACAGGCTTATCTCCATTTCGCTTTCAGATAGTTCAGCAAATCTTTGCCACAGGTGTGCGTCTTGTTAAAATAGATGGCACCGCGTGACCATATGGTACTTTTTCTCACGGCTAAACCATATGGGTTTGTCTTTATGTGAGGCTCGGTGCCCTTTTTGGGGTTGGCAAGAAGGAAAACCGAAAGCAAATTGACAACCATTTTTCGGGGCTTCTTTTCTTGAGGCAAACCCAAAGAATCATTTCACCAGCTGAGCCTTCCAGGCCAAAGGAGAGATTCAAATGCAACATGCAGGCAACATGTCACCACATTTGCAACTCGAGAACGAGCAATTCTGACCCTGTCCCGGTTCTAAGGACGTCCGAAGTCAAGCGCAGATCTAAAAAGAAGACATGGCAAAAGCGGACGAGATCCGCGAGATGATCAACAATATGCCGGTGCCCCCATTGGGCAGTCAAACACAACATGATAATGGAAGTACTTGGTCAATTGTCAGCCCTAGGATTTGAAGAAAGTTACCATCGGCTTCGTCGGCTTAGTTGAACAGAACTTCATATGCTAACCTCCAACATGTCCATGCCTCCAGAACTGGAAAGACATGGATTCCCAAGTCATGGACCATCATGGACCCCTTTCAGATCCCACCCGGGTGAGCTCGTAGAAACCAAAAACGACGGCGAGCCTGTCTGCATGTGCGGCCGATGCCTTTTGGCATCGGCGGAGGGCTGGAGCCAGAGGCGAGTTGATTCACTTTTTTTGCAAATGGGGAACCGAATCGGTGGTTTGGTGGCGAAACACGGGGTTTCCCACAAGGGGTGTTTTAGGACCCAACAAGTGTGATTTCTGATTCCCTTGTACTGTTGGACCCAACAAGTGTGATTTCAGGGAGTTTCCCATCTATCCTCTACAAGAACCATGGGTTCAAGCCCCAATCGAATCCACCAAGTGCCTGACCTCCCTCTAGTTCAACACAAAATACAGTTACTCCCGAGTCAAGGGAAAATCCGCCAGAACACATGATGCTTGAAAGGCACAAAGGGAAGACTGTTCGAGAACCCATCCAACAACTGATTTTCACATTCTCCAAAAGGTTTGCCCGAGAGAAGTCACCGAATGAAGCTGGCGACGGAAGAGTTCCAACTCGGCTCCTGAAAACCAGCATGCCCTTTTCTCCCCTAGGGATGTGTTTGAGCTGGTATTCAGGAACCTGGCTTCCCAAGCATGCAGTCACTGGATCGTTCAGATTTGGGCCTTTTTGTGCGGGCCAACGTGGTCCTAGGGTTCAACCCCCCATTAAAAGAATGGCTGAGAAAAAGTGGGATGATGACAATCCATGGTGGTTGTATGAAACCATTGCTATGGTGGATTTGAATTCCAGGGTCCAAACCCCCAGGCATGTGGCGCAGTCGGCTTGGACGCTTTTTTCGGAGAGCCCGAGCCCCCGGTAGCGGAGAAGATTTCAGCTTCCCCCTCGAGCTGCTGGCTGGGCTGATTGTTTTTGCTCTTCTTCTTTCTTTTTTTTTTGTGTGTGTGTGTCTTTGCTCGGTTGCCCCCTGCTAAGAGTGACTAACTTTTAGTGATGTGACGGAAACAATACTTCGCTTCGAGCAATCCCCGCTTACGACCGGTACAACAAATTCCTCCGCATCCTAGAGACTTCGACTCCAAATTCCCATCGGCATTTTTGGACATTAAGCAAAACCAGACTGGCGAGGTGCTCTGGCGGGATACTGGCAGGATCCACCGGCAAGGGATACTCAGCGGGATACTCAACGGGATCCACTGGCGAGCTCTATCCATTGGCGGGCTGTCTGGTGGGATACTGGGCGGGATCCACTGGCGAGCTACTCTGGCGGGATGATACTGGGTGGGGGCGTGGTGTAGAAGCATCGCAAATGCCGATTCCAACATACAATCTAACAACCCCTTCCTGTCGGGTGGGGAAAAACGTTCGTTGGCAAAAAGCTAAAGTCCAAACATCCCAGTGCTCCCAAAACTCCCAATGATTTTTGGGCCCTGTGTTGATTTTAAGGGCCCTCAGGTTCTGGCTTCTTCATTGGCCACGGCCTGCATTGGAGGGGTCATGGGCCTTAGGGTGTGTGTCTTTGGACGATCTATGGCTACTGGAAAATGGCACGAGAACCACCGCCGATCTTTGATGCGTCTCGATTCGCCAGCCCGGAACTGGAAGGCAAGCTGCATGCGCTTGAAAGCACCCGAGGCGTGGCTTTGCCACGCCCTTGCCATGGGCTTGCCATGCCTTCGGTTTGGCCGGGGTTCGATTTTTTTCGAATCGACTCAGGGGCTCCAAGGGCCGTAACGGTACCCCAAGTCGACTTTGAAGCCTCTGCTCCGGTGCCGCTTTGGATGTACGACTTTTCCGGAAGGCTCGCCTTCCAAGTCCGAAGACGTATGCGAGATTCGGCGAGGTGAAGAAAACACAACAACGTCTCCTGGGTTGGTTTCGGACCATCCCCAAAGAGCCCATCACACCTCGCATCCCCCCATCAGTGAGCCCTTTGCGGTAACAGGCATGGGGCCTGCTCTCCTTGCGGAGAGTTGGGGTGCCAGAGACCCATAGAAGTGAGGCACGGGGGGGTGGGGGGGGTGCCAACTTTCCACACTTCAAAAGTACGCTCCCTTCGGGTTGCTCCTTTCAGACCGAGAGGAAAAAAAGAAGATTCTCAGCGTGTGCTTTTGCTTTGGCCCTCCGGGGAAACCCATTTCCTGCCCTGCCAACAAGGTATTCCAACACCTCATCATGAAGGAAGGGATCATAGGTGGCCTTTTGGAAAAAAAGGATGGTTTTCCCTGGTAAATGGAACAAACCCCATCTAAACCAGTGAACCCCATCTATTTTTAACCAAACTCACCGATGAAAAGGACGCCTATTGAAGGGATCCTCAGCTTGAGCAACCCAAGGGTGCGCGGCCATGGGGTCTATCGTCCCCTGGCGAGCGCGTCAAAGCGGCGAGCTTGAGCCCAAGCATTTCGCGCTTGCGATGGCATGGCTCTAGGAACGGACCAGCGTCTGGGCCAGGTGCAACGCAAACGCCTGTCGAGCAATGCCCGGGATGGGCTTTCGCGCAAGAGAGTGCAAAAGGAATTTCGACGCTTCGCGTCGACATGCCTTCATGGTAGGCCATGCAATTTTAGAACCGCCCGATGTGGGTTGTGCACAGCAGCACCTCCCAAAAAATGCCTAGACTTTCCTGGAACCTGGTTCTTTGTGTCAAAACCAAAGGGCCCCCTGGCGCACTCTTAGATCTTCTTGGGACTTTCTTGGAAAAGATTCTGCGGGGCCAGGGCTTAACCCTTCCAGAGATCTCGCCGAGCCAGATTCCCTCAACGATCCAAAGGCGCGGTTCATCAGTGCCATCCACTCCGCGCCCCCAGGTGCCATGGGCAACCTGGGCACAAACCTGGGATCTATCCGAGCATCGGTCACTGCAAACTTGCTGCTGCGTATCTCGGAATGAGCCGATGGTTGCCTTTTGTTGTTTGTTTGTTATTCTTATTATTTTGTTGCGGTGTTTTCTCATCTTTCCCGAGGAAACCAAAAACGGATGGATGGTGTTTGTCTCAAGGCCATTCCATATCTCATGGGCAAGCTCTTGAGATGATGCTTGCATCCCTTGCCCAGTGCCTCCACTTACCATGATAAGTAACCGAGGGAAACGATGTAAAACCTACTAGGTAAGAAACTTTGGTTGACTATAGTGGTACTGTGGATGGACGGAATCCTGCACCAAGTTGAAACCGCGGGAACCATTGTTAGTTGGCGTTTGCAGGGAAATCATCATTCCAGGGTTAGGTGGTGCAGAATTTCATCCAGCCTCAGTATGGACACTGCTGGGCTAAGTCCTCCAGACAAAGAGTGCACCATGCCTCACGGCTCGGCCGGCTTTGGCGTTGGCCTGGCGGGCCGTCGAAGCCTCCCCAAGGTCCTGAGAACCGGTTTTGTTGCGGCCCTAAGGCTCTCAAGGATTTTTGGGCCCAAGATGGGTTGAGTTCAAGCGCTTTTGAGGGGTCATGAGCCTTGCGGGGGTTGCAGTGGGAAAAAAAGGACAAGGGGCCCCCGGGAATCCCTCAGAGGCCGTCACGTAGTACAACATTTGAGAGCTTGTGGGGTCCTGGGGATCTCGTTTTCTGTTCGACCCTCAACCTAGTGCAAGCTTAAAGCCAAGAGGTATAGTAAACAAAGTGAAGGAAAAGGGGCTTCACATGACTCCGGCTCAACTATTGGCTTTGGACAACCTTAAAAAAGTCTCAACACTTCTGTCACTCACGGGCCCGGACGAGCCTGTTCGAAGAAACGCGTTCAGCCGCCGCTTCTTAAAGCTCACACTTTTTGTCTTGGATTCCGTGGATGCAAAACAACGCTTGAACAACAAACCAAACATAGCAGCTCGGCTTTGAAAAGGTCCCTTCCGAGGGCCTTGCGGCTGGGCCTTGCGGCTGGGTCACAAAGCTAATCCTCTAGCTGCAAGTGGTTCTCCGCGAAAGCGGGATCTCCGGCACAAACAAAAACCAGGAGCATCCAATCTTGACATAAGGCTACCCTCAGGCTCCCGATGATTTTGGCCCGGATTTTGTTCTAAAGAAGCTTGTGGCGCACAAACAACCAGAGTCCAAACACCTAGCATTCAGCCGGTTGTTGGAATTCTGTCGGCCCTTTCACAAACCATGTTCGCTCCAGGAAACTAGGATTCACGGACCCCTCTGGCGAACTCGCCTCGGCCATGGCTTGAGTCGCCGCAAGCCCAAGTT